>PVIU01000396.1:137205-332839 GCA_004026605.1 Ondatra zibethicus
TGTGTGCAGTTAGAGCTCGTGTTCCTTTTTCAGTCACGGGCCTTCATCAATACAAGAAAAAGTTGGGGTGCTTCTCTAATGACTCCCCAGAGCACGACTGAGAACCAGCACATACTAATTCCCATGCCTAAATCTGTATTCTAGCTCTGGCCTCATGGGAACTTCCAAAGACCCAGATTTTCTGTCTCCATGTCACAGCAAGCTTTTGTCTTCCACAGCTTTCCCCACACCAGGCCTATTGTGCGCTCTCGCTCTCTCTCTCTCTCTCCCAAAAAATATTCCTAGACCTTACCAACCCAAATGAATATTTTAACCCAAAACTTTACCCTCAGACTCACAAATTCAGCTTTTGGATACTTCCTTCTTGCTGTTCGCACTGAGGCCTAAAGGAAGGGACCCTGATGGGACCCACCACGCAGGACTGAAGGTGCCAGATGGAACTGACAGAAAACAAAAGGCAGAATTACTGATGCCCCAAGAGTTAGCTTCTTTCCCTCCAAAGACAGAGGAAAAAAGTTCTACTTCACTAACACAGCTGTGTCATACGTGTTCACATGTGTGTTCCATGTGATGCTGTCTCTAGAACCCCCAACTCAACTGGGGAGCAAAACCTGTGGCTACTTCAGGCTTTTCCACTCATTCTCTAAAGTGTGCAGTCAATTTACTTTTTATTTTCTCTTTTGGCATGCCTATTTTACACCTGTGTGTGTGCCCATGTATGAATATAAATGTTTGCGGATGGCATGAAGGACCTGACAGATGCACCCTGACTTAGAAGCTTAGCCACTCTTATATCTTATAACATACTAACATGGTGTCTTTGGGTCTACTGAACGCTTCATAAAACTTTTTAAAATGTAGCAATTATTTATTTATGTTGTGTGTGTGTGTGTGTGTATGTGCTTGTGTGTGTACTCATGTGTCACAGCATACATGTGGAGGTCAGAGGACAGCTTGCAACAGTCCTCTCCTTCCACTATGTGTGCTCCAGGCATCAACTCAGGCTTGGCAGCAAGTTCTCTATCCCCTGACATATTAGCCAGTCCCCCAGAAGACTTTAAAATGCTACTTCCTTATATAAAATAATATTCATTAATGTCATAAGAGTTTCATGAAATTTCACATTAAAGACACAGGGTTTGATAAATTTCCTTCAACAGAGTTTCTGAAAGAAACTAATTCTACTTCACTTTTTAAAACAGCCATGGATAAAAAACATAATAGACAATAAAAATGTTTCATGTTAATCAAAATACCTCTAAATAACGTACATTTAAAATTAGTTTATTAGATTAATTGTTATGGGTTTATTTATCAAGAATACACCTTTTTTTTCCAGACAGAAGTTTATTATATAGCCTTAGCTGGCCTAGAACTCACTAAACTGACCAAGCTGGCCTTGAACTCAGAGAGCTCCTCTTGCCTCTGCCTCCTACATGCTGGGATTAAAGGTGGCATGGCACCACACGGCACCACACGCCACCACACTTTCCATTTTCAGGAATGTTCTTATTATACAAGTGAGAAATGTAAGGTTTCCACTAAGGCTGTGACATATGCAAAATGTTTATCAAAGATCTTTATGTCAAATCCCCTTTTCACAATGACAATTATAGTCAGTGCAGCCCAGTGAATTAAAACCTAGTACACTCACTCCAAATGTAACAAAAATAGCTGTTATTAAATCTTAAGATAATACTAATACTTACAATTTAAAATTCATTTTAACTTATACTTTATGACATTAAAATATAAAAGATATTGCCCTTCACCTGTTCTCTCCTCCTTCAGAAAACAGGCTGTTCAAGGCTCTTGTCCTGTTCAACTAAAAGGCAATAATAATAAGAACCAAGCGTTGGGGCTGGAGAGATGGCTCAGAGGTTAAGAACACTGATTGTTCTTCCAGAGGTCCTGAGTTCAATTCCCGGCAACCACATGGTGGCTCACAACCATCTGTAAAGAAGTCTGGTGCCCTCTTCTGGCCTGCAGGCACACATGCAGACACAACACTGTAAACAAAATAAATAAATAGATCTTTAAAAAAAAAAAAAAAAGAACCAAGCGTTGGTGCCTGCTTCTCCTGCTTAAAGCCCAGGACTGATCAGATTAGGCCCTGTGTCTTTAAAACCAAAATCCTTCTATTTCATTTATATTGAAAGCCATTTCTTTAAAGATCTAGGTTTGGGGTTGATTGTGTGCATTATGAACAAAATGACCTGGTTAACAAACTTAAAGCTGATAAAAGTTACAGCGCCTTTGGCTTTGGTTGTGGGGTGATGGTGAGGGGTGTTCAAGACACAGTTTCTCTCCATAACAGCTCTGTCTGTGGAACAGACCTGCTGCTGCCTATACAACTATGTGTATGTATGTTGTCTACATGTGCTGGTGGTTTTATATTGTTCATGTGATCCGTAAATTAAAAGTGTTATTGGCCCAAAATTCCTTTTAGCCTGTAGTGTAACTAAAATGGTAAAACAAAAAGCAAAGGGGGTTTGTAACTAAACGGTCTGAATCAAGATGGGATTTAGTTGCCCCTTGTTTCTGTGCTGAAGTCTCTAGTGTTTGGGTGAATAACCCGGCTTTCAGAATATGGGCCTCCTGCTCCAGGGCGTGACTCTCTCGGGGGCATGGTCCTCTAGGTTCTTCTGCTTCTACAAGTCCAAAATTGGAACAATAAATTATGTCTGTGCTTTCAGCTTTCCCTAAGTAATGAATATGTTTACCTGCAGAAGTTCCCAGGTAGCCCACAGGAAAGGAGGAGACTCTAAATGAAAGCAAAAAATCAGAATTTTATCCTGATTTAGAGTTCATAAGTCCAAATAAGAAATGAATGTATTTTAAACAAATGCAGTTTCTAAATACCTAGATAAATTGGTTCATTTAAGTTTATTGGTTAAAATAAATACTATCTCCATGACTGCTACAAATGTTTGGCCTCTGTTTCAGATATAGCTTCCTGTGTTTCATTAAAATACAAAGTAGTTTTATTAAAAATGTTTTCTAAGCCAGGTGGTAGTGGTGCATGTCTTTAATCCCAGCATTCAGGAAGCAGAGGCAGCGGTAGGCAGATCTCTGAGTTCGAGGCCAGCCTAGTCTACAGAGTGAGTTGCATGACAGCCCAACACTACACAGAAAAACCCTTGTCTCAAAAAACAAAAACAAACAAACAAAAAAGTGTTTTATAAATTTTGTAAAGAAAAATTAAAAAAACAAACAAAATAAGTAAAAAGGATATATACGGGGGGAAAGAGACAAGGGAGTGGGTCAACTAAAACCAAGGATACATGACAAACCCTTTGGAAATCCACTAATTGGTAAGCTTATTTAAAAATACAATATTTTAAAAAGAAGTTTGGACATAGGTATTCTATACAGGTGGACAATGCTCCCTGCAAAAGACATGGTTATTTAGTAAAAATCTTGTTGCCAAGTGTGGGCTGTCTCCCTAGGTATTGTTGGTCAGAAAGGTCCCAGAAAACCCCCAAATGCCCGATGATCACCATTGTTCTTGGTTGTCCACAGAACTAGATGGTAGGGTTAGCATACACCTTGGTTTCCAGACAGAGAAATCAAGCTGAGGGTCACCTAAAAATTCCTCCCTGATAGACAGTGTAGTGGTTTGAATGAGAATGGTCCCCATAGGCTCATATGTTTGAATACTTGGTCCCCAGTTGGTGGAACTGTTTGGGAAGGATTGGGAGGTGTGGCTTTCTTGAAGGTGTGTCACAGGGTGGGGGCAGGCTTGGAGGTCATAAAAGCCCACGCCGTTCCCAGTTAATTCTCTCTGCCTTGTGCTTGTGTCTCAAAAGGTGAACTCTCCGCTACTGCTCCAGCACCATGCCTGCCTGCCTATGGCCATGCTTCCCACCATGTTGTTGGACTCTAACCCTCCAAAACTGTAAGCCCCCAATAAACTGTTTCTTCTTTATGCTGCTTGGTCATGATGTCTTTCCACAGCAATAGAAAAGTAACTAAGTTAGCTAGGTTTCACAGTGCCACAATGTGCTATGCCACTGGGGGTAAAAGCCATAAATTATATTACTAAGTCATCAACCTTTCATGCTATAATACTGACTTGCCAGGCAAGATGTGCCCACTGCCCAACAGAGGCATGAAAGCTACATGGATAACCAACCAATTTTGGATTGGATTTGGGGTCTACTCCACTGGAGGGAATGCATGCCTGGTTCTATGAAACCAATCAAAAGCCCATAAAGAAGGGAAGGCATGGGCCCTGGAAGGGAACCTACTACTGTGATCTTGCTGCATGGACATATTACAAGACCAGATTCTAAATATTTCAACTCACTCACTAGAATTAGTGCTGCCCTCAACCCTGGCCAGGGAAGCTGCAGCAGCCAGCAGTTAATGCAGAGACTCACACCTGGTAAGGACACTGAAAACAAGGTGACTACTGAGTGCTCATCTCTGTGGGGCATCTATATCAAACACCACCACCCCCAACCCCAGGCTCAAGGACCATTTCATCTTGGAAGAGGAAGAGAGAAAGAACGTAAGAGCTGGAGATTCTGTCTTCAGGACAGGACAGGACCAGTGTCCACATAAACTCGCTGCAGCTATGGTTACATGCAAAAACAAGTCAACAATATCAGTTAATATTCCAACAGGTAACACTGTGACTCAGTAGGTCACAAAAAAAGAAGAATGGAAAAAAAGAAGAATGGAGGGTAGATATGAAGTGGGTTGGGGTATATTTTGGGGTTACATTAGGGGAGTAAGAAAGGGCAGCTGATGAAGGATATGGCCAAGATACACTGTTTACATGTATGAAATTGTCAAAGAAGGGGCCAGAAAGATGATGGCTCAGTGGCCAAGGCACTGGCTACTTTTCCGGAGGTTCTGAGTTCAATTCCCAATACCCACACAACAGCTCACAACTGTCTGTAACTCCAGCTCCAGAGCCCTCATATGAAGGGCAAAACACCAGTGCATATGAAATAAAAGTAAATCATTTTTAAAAAGAGGAAGAAAACTATAGCTACCTCCTTAAAGCTTGGGTGTGTAAAGGTGTTTGCCGCCAAGCCGAATGGTCAGAGTTTGATCCCAGAACCTACACATTGGAAGGAGAGAACCAACTCCTGCAAATAGGCTTCTGGCTTTCACTTCCACAGGGCAGCATGCACGTGCCCACACACATATACCTATCACATAAATAAGTAAAGATAATAAGACATCTAAACCCTGAGTACGGACTTACAGAGGAAATTCTATTTCTAAGCCCAAAGCTGTAACCTTATTTCCGGTCTTGGCTTTCTTCACTGTTTTTCCTTTGGTACTGCTGGTACTCACTTGTTACAATCTTACACATTCTCTGCTCCAACCTGTTCCATCATTGAGCTTCTTCTAAATAATCTTTTTGGTATCTTGCCATACTCTTTTTTTCTATTATTTAAATTGTGTGTATGGATGTGTTTGGCCTGCATGTATGCTGTGCACCTCTTGCAGGCCAGAAGATGGAGTCCAATCACCTGGAATTAGAGTTACAGATGGTTATGGCCAACCGTGTTCCATGCTGGAACTGAGCCCCAGTTCTCCATGAGAGTAGTCAGTGCTCCTACCAGCTAAGCCATTTCTCTAGCCCCTCTTTCTATATTCTTTCTTCCCCTTTTATTGGAAATAGATTCTTTTCTCATACAATATATGCTGATTACAGTTTCCCCTCCCACTACTCTTCCCAGTTCCTCACCATCTCTCCTCCCCTCCTGGTCCACTCCCTTTCTGTCTCTCATTAGAAAAGAACAGGCTTCTAAGAGATAGCAACAAAACATAACCAAATAAAATGTAATAAGATAAAACAAAAACCTTCACATCAAAGTTGGACAAGGCAAACCACCAGAAGGAAAAGAACCCAAGAAAAGGCACGAGAATCAGAACCTACTGGTTCGCCCACTCAGGAGACTCAGTCAAACACTAAACTAAAAGCCATGCTGTGTGAGGACCTGGTGCAGACCCGTGCAAGCCCTGTGTTTGCTGCTTCAGTCTCTGTGAATTCACGTGAGCTTTGTTCTCCTGATGTCTTCCATCCCCTCTGACTGTTAGACTCTGTATCCTCTTCCTCTGGGTACTCTGCAGGCTACCAAAAAGAAACACACAGCAACCCAGCCGCAAAACCTTAGATCTACAATGCTATCCTGCCTACAAAATATGCCAGGGCGGTGGTGGCATAAAATGTGTGGGAGTAACCAACCAATGTCTGATTTGACTTTAAAGCCCACTCCAAGAGATGGAACCCAGACCAACACTGCTTAGATGAAAAGAACCAGAGACTGCATAGCCCAGAGACCTAGGGTAAAACCAAATATTGTTGGTCTTAAAAAGAAAAGAAAAGTAGTGATGAAATGATTCCTAATGATATTCTGTTGTACCCATAGATCAGTGCCTTGCTCAGCCATCATCAGAGACGCTTCCTCCTGCAGCAGATGCGAACAGATGCAGAGACCCCCAGACATTACATAGAGAGACCTTGGAACACTTACATCTAAATGGGAGGTCTCCATCAAATCTCTCAGGGCTCAGGGAATCTTGTTATATTTTTAATGTGAAGCCACCAGGGCTACACAGTTGGGACCCTATCTCCAAACAAAATGCAGAAAATAGAACCCACTTTTCAGGACCACTCTGAAAATACATGCAACCACAAATGGCATCCATCAAACATGGGCTGGTTTAAAACTGAGCCATTTACCCGAAGCCTGGAAACAGCTTTGGCACAGTGTGGGGCAGAGATTGTACCAGAAGGGACTTCCTCTCAAAGAGCTGGTCACCAGGAAGTGACCAAGCCACCTGGATAAAAAGGCCAACCTGAGATAAAGATTCTGCATGTGGCAAAGGTCGGACCACTACAACCTTCACAAAGGCGTGAAGCAGGTGAAACTGCAGGGCCCATAAAGCAGATGTGAAAAATGTACGCATTAATGATTTGAGCATAATTGAAAGTAAAATAGTAAAGGAATACACCAGGGAAGACAGAGGATGCACAGACCTGATGGCTGAAGCTGAGGGACTGACGGTCAAGCCAAGACCTAACGGAAGAGCAGGAGGAGAGCAGGTAAAGGGGCAGGAAGGACATTTTCATTTTCTTAAACTTGACCTCACAAATTAGCCACCCCCTGACTGCTTCCCTGGGACTATTTCACCCTGCACCTGAGTCGCTGTGGGTCTGCCTCAGGGTCTTCCCAGGTGGCATCCCCGTCCCTGTCCTCAGGACTGCCCTTTCTCATCATGGTCAGAGCCTGTGTTATTCATGCTCCAAGCCCCAGGGCCCACCTGCCCTTGACAGAGCCACTGGCCAGCGATAGCTGCCCTTGCTCACTCGGGTCACCTCTACACTTGCTACCAATGCACCTTACATAAAATGTAATGCCAAGCATGTCACCACTGTTAAAGCCATTCCAGAGACATGAGCAGCCCTGTTCTACAGCCAGCATCATCTCTATCCCTCCCTGTCCCTTACAACAGCAGCCAACCTCAATGTTACTCACCTCCTCAGGGCCTTCACACATAGGATACCATACCTCAGTCCATTGAGTTTATGTTCTTACAGTTTTTTTTTTCAGCCAAGCTCAAACAGCACTTCCTCCTGGGAGCCTGACAGCTGCCGGACTCCAACCTTGACCCCTCTATCTCCAGGTCAAGGCCCCACTTCCTGCTTTCCTGATCCTACCTAATCCTCAGAGGACAAACATTCCAGCAGAGACTTTATCCCCTCTGCTTTATTGTGGCCGGAAGGCAGGGGTTGGGAAATCAAAGCCATGGATCGAATCTAGCCCTCATCCAATGTTTGTAAATCAAAATATGCCAGAAAAATATGCTTACTTATTTACAGTCTCGTTATTGCTGTTTTTACCCAAACAATAGAGTTGGTGTCCTAGCACCCTTTGTCAACTTTTGACACAATCTAGAGTCATCTTGGAGCAGAGCTTTGATGGAGGGATTGTTTAGATCGGATTGGCCAGTGGGTGTGTCTGTGGGGGATTGTCTTGATTATTGATTGATATGGGGGTGGGAGTTGTCCATCCCACTGTGGGTGACACCATCTCTAGGCAGGAGACGATCCTGGACTATATAGAAAGCTAAATCTGAGCCCGTGAGGGACTGAATCGGCCAGCAGCATTCCTCCATGATTTCTGCTTCAAACTTCTGCTTGCTCCCTACTTTGATGTCTCTCAATGATAGATTATGACCAGGAAGGGAAGAAATAACCCTTTCTTCCCCACTTTTGGTCAGTGTGTCTTCCCACAGCAACAGAAAGGGGCCTAGAAGAGCTGAAGACACAGAAGATGCCTGGGCCACAGGAAGGAAGCCACCCCCTCTGCAGTTCCGGGGGGGGGGACAACTGGGTCCTGCCACAGAGGGAAACTGGAAAAGATGCCGCCAATGAATGTGTGGCTGCATGACTGAGCAAGGCAGGCTTTTAGGTCACTGGGTCATGTCATTTGTAGGCAACCCTGAAGCCTGTCCTGTGGCAGTGGCCTTCCCACATCACCAGGGCACTGAGACGGGCAGAATCCACAACTATTTCCGTAGCTGTGGAACTGACTCTTCAGAAGACATCAGCCAAATCCAGGGACATCACCCAGGGACAGATTAGAGGACACGGAGGCCTGGTGGTTATGAGATCCACCCACTCTCCCTCCCTTCCTCTCCTGCCTCAGGCCCAGGCTCTGGAGTCAGACCTGTACCCACAGGCATGTGACGTGGGGGAGTTTCTTTCCCAGGTACCAGTCTGAACATGGGAAGCAGCCATGACATTCAGTGTAGGGTTGATGCTGAGGACACCACACACCCAGCCATGACACTCAGTGTGGGGTTGACGCTGAGGACACCACACACCCAGCCCAGCTGCCCAGAACAGAGCCTGCTGCCCATCTAAGTGAGTCCACCTGCCCGTGGCTCTACAGTCCCACATGCTACAGCAGAGACTTGTATGGCTTCAGCAGCCCCACCCTAAAGTGACCAATTACCCCTGTCTCCTAGATGTCATCCCCTTTTATCACTTTCACAGTGGATAGAGGGAGGCAGGAGTCCTTACTCCCTCCCCACCCTGCCCCTCTGACCTGGAGGCAATCCTGTCCCTTGCCCCCCACCCCCAGTCTGTCTGTTTGTTTGTTATGTTTTCTAAGACAGGGTTCCTCAGATAAAGGGAATAACAGATAGATGATGAGAGATGGAGAAACTGACAGGGAACACGTACCCCAAAGAAATGTAACATCAGAAAACCATGGCCACCTGAGGGCTGGCAGGAGCGGGAAGGCGCTCAGATCAGCACGGAAGCTGGCACTAGAGTCACAGAGGAGTAGGGCTGCACCAAAGAGTTCTGGCTGTCCTGGAACTCGCCTTGTAGACCAGGCTGGCCTTGAACTCACTGAGATCACCTGCCTCTGCCTCCCGAGTGCTAGGATTAAAGGTGTGCGCCACCACCACCTGACAAAATTTTATTTTATGTGTATTGATGTTTTGCCTGCCTGTATGTCTGTGTGAGGGTGTTGGGTCCCATAGAACTGGAGCTACAGACAGGTGTGAGCTGCCATGTGGGTGCTGGGAATTGAACCCCGGTCCTCTGGAGGAGCAGTCAGTCTCCCGGTCTGTTTTCTACCCAGCCGGCAGAGCAGTTCTGTGATGAAAACATAAAACCCCACAGTGCCATTTTGCTGTTGCTGCTGTTGTTTTGAGGCAGGGTCTCAGGTCTCACAATAGTCCCAGGTTGGCAGCCAGCTGGCAGCCCTCTTGCCTCAGTCTCTCAAGGGCTGGAATTCCAAGCAAGCATCGCTAATGCCCAGCTAGCTTTTTGTTTGTATTATGATTATACAGAGCCTCATGATAGCCTTTGGGGCCATGTGCCAGGACTGGCCCTCACCCCTCTCTCTCCTGTGCTGTAGAATATTAGTTTAAGATGTGTTACATTTGCATTTATGCTGTGGAACATTTGTTTAATGATGCAAAGATGTGTTGCATTCCTTTATGTTGCATTTGTTTAACTCTGTGAAGCTGTGTTACTGTGCCTGTCTAAAACACCTGATTGGTCTAATAAGGGGCTGACTAGCCAATAGCTAGGCAGGAGAAAGAATAGGCAGGCCAGGCAGGCAGAGAGAATAAAGAGGAGGAAAAATCTGGGAAGAGAGAACAAGGAAAGAGAGAACGAGGAGAGGAGGATGCTAGGGGTCACTCAGCCACCCAGCCAGCCATGGAGTCAGTGTGGAAGTAAGGTTACAGAAGGAAGAAAAGGAAAAAGCCTAGAAGCAAAAGGTAGTCGAGATAATGTTTTTTAAAAGCTGGCTAGAAATAAGCCAAGTTAAGGCCTGGCATTTATAAGTAATAATAAGTCTCTGTGTGTATTTATTTGGAAGCTGGGTGGTGAGCCCCAAAAGAGTCAAAGAGTAAAAAACAAACAACACTCCTGGAGGTCTCCCAGCTCTCCTTCCTGTCACACCAGATTCCCTGCATATCCCAAACTTGCTGACACTGCCTCAGACCTTGCAGCTGCTGCTGTTCCCAAACGCCCTCTCCTGCCACCTCCACACAGCTCCCATCCTCAGGAGCCAAGGTCAGCACAGATGATCACATGTAAAGCAGCGCCTCTGCCCAACCATGGCACCTCATGCTCCCCTTCCCAGACTTTGTTTCCACCACCTGCTCCCCAGTGACGCTTTCACAAGTGCAAGGAGTTTGTAGGTGCTTACTAAGTAAGTGACAAGGACTGGATGGTGGCTTTTCCACCCATGAGGCCCACACTTGCTGTCTTCGAATATCTCAGTGTGAGCGGCTCACCAACCAGTCCTACAGCACTTCAGAAAGCTACCTTCCTCTGTCGTTAGATAAGGGACAAGGCGGGTGTCCTCCACTCCCACAGATCTCCGGAAGCCAGGGGAGAGGAGGTTAAGGATCCTGCTTGGAGTCTCAAGACGTCCACAGGAAAAGGAGGTCCAAATAGGGAAGTGACTGGGTCGAGGTCCCATGGATGATTGACAGCGGAGTCTGTCTCTGGACCCTTAGTCGTAACTGCTGCCTCCACCCTGCCTCACACAACTGCATCCTCCCGCTTGGGCACATTCTGGGACGCAGGGCTGCTGTGGCCCAGCAAGGACCAGAAGGCAGCCAGCTGAAGGCTCGAAGATGATAAATGAACCACGCTCCAGGTGCTCCCAGACCAGAGGAGGCTCCTGCCTGCCTGGAATCACATGACTAGAGAAGCATGAAATGATGCCATTAGGCAGAGGAGTCCAAGGCTGCTCCCAAGGAACCCGGCTGAGGTGCCCTGCCAACAGGGCCTGGAGTCAAGGCCTGTAGAGGGAGGACCAAGGAAGCAGACATCTGAGTAAACAGGTTGGGGCTGAGTCTTCTAGGCATAGTCCCCATTGTGGCCCTGGAGACTGGCTGGTGTGCACGTGGCCTTTGGTATCCCAGCGCCTGACCAGCAGGCTGCAGCACCGCCTGACCAGCAGGCTGCAGCACTGCCTGGCAATTTGTATTGCAACTTTACCCCAATGTCCTCTGTCCCAGGGGGCTAGGGGATTACACTTGGACATTGAGTGTCTATGTAAGCAAAGGCCAATAGGTTTATGCCCTAGAGTTCCTCCCTGTCCTCCAACATGGGGGCTCACAGAGACCTCCTTCCACATGCCTCCAAAATGGCAAGCAGGTCTGATGCCCCACCCTAGTTGAAAGCTCCTGTGTATGCACACGCACCCACAACTGCCACCTCTGCCAGTTCAATACAATTTGGGGACTGTAGACTTCTGCTGATTATCCACTAGCCCTGGCCTCGATGAAGGAAGATAAGGGGGAGCGACTAGATTCAGCCTGTTTAATCTATCCCAGCACTGTGTTTGCAGAAGCCAAAGTAATGACATGGAAATAGGCTAGCAGAAGGATGGCTGTCTCTGACGCCAGGCTGAAACAATCGATAGTCAAGGATAAATTCACAACTTTATGTTTGCACCAAAGCTCCATTCCTACATTTGACGCCAGGAGGCAGGGAATAAAGTTTTAATGAGTTAATTTTCTAGCTCACACTGAAAATAAATCACCCATTTCTTTTGAGTTGCTCGTGCGCAACTCAAAAGTACACCGACCTGGGTCAGTTCATAGGTCGTTCTCCCTTAGTGCAGGGTTGCCGCACCGCACACGCAGAAACGGGGCCTATTCTTGGGGAAGCTGCCTGCCCCAGGGTCCTAAGAATGGGGGGGGGACCCAGAGTTTGACTTCAGTCTCTCCTGCTGCAGCAGTAGTGGTTTTCCTTCTTTTACATCTAGGCTGAGATCAGTAAATCCCAGACCACCTGAGAGATGGCCGGAAGCCAAGGCTGCGGGCTGAGGCTCAGAATCTGAAGGCTGGGACTGAGCTCCCTGCGCGTTCAATTGCAGTGTGTGACCTTGAGCAAGGCTGTCAGCCTCCCTGGGCCTTAGCCCTTGCACGGTCCTAAGTGAAGTTTAGCCACCCTGCCCTGCTACATAAGGGCAGCTGTGGTAAGCAAGGCTCAGACCTCTCAACCCACACCCAGGCATGATGCCCCCCCCTCTCTCTCTCTCACACACACACACACACACACACACACACACACACACACAGAGTCTGAGCACCCAGGAGCCTCTCAGACCTTGTGTGACAAAGCCTGCCTTCTGGCAGCACCCAAACTGAAGCCAAAACATTCACCCACAGATGCATCACACGGGTGACAGTGCCTGCATGGTCACCTCTGGACTCCCTCCTCCTGCCCACCCCTTCCACAGCCCACCAAGCCCTCCCAGTTCCTTCTGTACCCTGAACTAACCATCAGGGCTCAAGGCTGGGTGACCCATCAGGCAGGACCCTCTGCATCTCTCCCCTCTAACCCTCCAGCCAGGACCTTGGCTTGATCAGACAGAGTAGAAAAGCCACCACTTTGAGGACAGGAATGAGGCCTCCTTGACCTTGTCAGCCAAGGGACTAAAATAGCCGAACCACTAGGTCAACCAGGTCACCTTCACCCCCATCACCTCCAGTCCCAGAAGCTGCCTCAGGGCTCCAGAGGGCCCCAATCCCTCACCTGCAGGCAGCTTTCTGAGAAGGAAAGGTCTGCTGCTTTCTGGGCATCATGACACTTGGAAGTAGGACAGAAGGGTGGGACCCCCACATAGGTGCTATGTGAGGACAGGTGGAAACTTGGGGCCAGCTAGAGAGTTAGTGGGAGCACACGGTGGGGCACTGGCTATGGGGCCTTGGGGACCTTGGTATGGACATGTTACGAGAGAAAGGGAGACAAGCAGGACAGTGGCACTCTGCCCTGGTCATGATCCAAGGAAGCATGGCTGGGGATGAGATTGCCCAGAGGACAGACAGGCAGACAGACACACACACACACAACTTCTGCCACGCATGAAGCACACTGTGCCTTCCAACTGCCCTGCTGCCCTTCACACCAGCGACGTCTTCATTTGAGAACAGATGCTCCTCTCTGGCCAGGCAGCACAGGCACCGAGCTGAGCACCTCTGGTCTTAAAGCTTTGGAATGAGGGAGAAGGCTTTCCGAAGGGTGTGCAGTGTGTGCACATTGTGTAATGTGCGATGTGCAGGTCTGTGAATATGGAATGTAAGATGTGAGGAGCGGGTTATGTGTGAATCTGTGGCATGTAATGTGGGGGTAGGAGTGTGTGCTATACATTTAGTGTGTGTTGGGGCGTGGGAAGATGGAAAGAGCTGTGATGTGTGGTGTGTGTAGTGGGTAGGGTTGTGAGTAGCAAGGGTGTGAGGTATACAGCGGGTGGTACATACCAGACATAGTGGACATACGTGTATGTGTGTAGCACAGGTGACAGACATATGAAGTATAGTGTATAGTGGAAAGCACAGTGCACATAGTAAGGGGGTAGGGCATGGGGGTAGAGGAGTGACAGGTAGGATGTATGGGGTAGGAGTGTGGGTGGTAGGTAGCGGGGTGTGCGCCTATGTATAGGATGTGATGTGCTGTGTTTCATCAAGTGGAGTATATACGGTATGGGGCTGTACCGTGCATGTGATGGGTAGGGGTTCGTGGTGGTGGGCTATGAAGGGCCCATGAGCCAGGGAAGCTTGGAAAGGTATGTGGTATGATGGGTGTGTTGTGTATAGCAGATGTAGGGACAGGGTGGATTTATTGGGGTATAATGGGTATGTCTACTGGGGGGCTACCAATGTGTAAGTAGAGAGAACAGCCTCAGGAGCAGACTGTGGCTGGGTGACAGGCACAGTAGCTAAGCCTCCTTCCCTGCTTCCAGCTTGAGCTGGTTGATGGAGCCAGTGGTGCCCCCTGCTGTCTGTCCAGAAGTCAGACTACTGGCCTGGGAAAGGCTCCTGCTCAGGGAAGAAGGGAAGGATGCAGGAGGGAGGCCGCAGCAGGTGGCTATGGAGCCCGACTGGCACCAGGGTATCTTCAACCTCAGCTAGGAGAGGTGCTGGCTCCATCTTGCAGACCCATGGAGGGTACACAGGTTATAAAAACCCTGTGTGTGCCCACACACATGTGGAAATCATCTGCTTGAGCGTAAATATGGGTGTGAACATGTCTTCACAGGCACCATGAGTGTGCATTGCAGCCATATGTGAGATGTGAAAAGCCCTGGGGAAGGGACAGCTGGGTTTCAGACTCACCGCTTACCCAGAAAGCTGTGGTCACAGCTAAAGGCCCTGTGCTGGGTAATGAGGCTATCGTCTGACTGCTCTTGGAAAGTGCTCTGAATCTTCCAAGATCCCGAAGCCTCGAAGACCTGACCTGAATGTGGGACACTTCCATCCCCAGACACAAATAGCATGTGGGCTGTAGAATAATAGCCAAGGCTGCTGTCCCTACTCATGGGATAGCCAGAGCTGAGCTCTGACCACAGGCCCACACTCCGTCCAAGAAAGTCAGGGCTGCTACACAGGGGGGGTGGGTGAGTGGGTGGGTTACTACAGAGGGGTGTGGGTGAGTGGGTACGATCCTGAGACCCAGAGCCTTCTACCCCAGCTCTGCACATTCCTTTGGTGTCAGCTGCCTGTGCACACTGCCCAGCTCCCCGCAGCCCACAAAGGCTGTTGAGGAGGAGGTGGGTTTGTTTCTTCCTATGTTTTCCCACCCCATCCCAACTCTGCCCAGAAAACAGCCTTGTAGCCGGGCCTGGCAACAGATAACCGAGAGTGGGGTCTCATCAGGAAACCTCAGGAAACCAGTAAGGCCAATCAGTAGTAGGGTGGCAAGCCTGCCACCTTGGAAAGCCCCACCTGAGGGGAGAGGTGGGCAGTACCCTGGCCAGCGCACCCTCCAAGTCTGGCAAGGGAACCCATGAACTAACTTTGCTCACCAATCTCAACCTCCTCCAGCCTGGAGACTGACCCTTCAATATGCAGCTGAGTCAGGTATGTTCTTTTTTCTGAACTCTGACACACTTTCTCCCCCAATCCAGGACCTATGCTGAGAGCTAACCATACAAGCTGAAGGAAACACAATCCTGCACCCAAACAGCTCACCAAGGAGATGCCAAACTCAGGCCTTTATGGAATGGTGGAGCCACTGTGACTTCAGGTGCTTGACAGAGGAGACAGCCAAGACCCCACTGTGAACCCCTGATGGCCTGGCACAGCCAGCCAAGGGGTCCGCTTTCCTTCAGCCTCCAAGGCCCTCTGAGAAGGCTGGCCTCATGGGGAGGTATGCCAGTTCAAGGCACAGGGACTGAGGGAACATCACGGCAGCGCTCACTTGTACCTCGCCACTTCCGAAGCTATGATGACTCCCACCTTACAGAAGGGAAACTGAGGCTAAGCAGGGTCCAAAAGAAGGTTCCTGTAACATCTCACCTTTCCCAAATGATAAAGAGAGCTGTACCCCCAAATAATGGGCCAGGCTGGGGATGAGAAGTCTTATGTCTGGGGAACTCAGTCTATCCTGGGGGGTGATGGAGGCTCCAGCATTCAGAGAAGAGTCAGCCTAGGAGAACCATCTGGCCCCTTTGTTCCAAGAGTTTATTCTCCTCCCAGGAGCAAGGACCAAGAAGTGCCGGCCACTCTCCAGACAAACATGCCCATTACCGCCAGCACCCCTGACAGCTCACAGTATCCGGGAACGAAAATGGGTCATGCCAAGTCCTGGGGGCATAATTAGAGTCCCGGAAGCCAACTTTCTCCTGTGTGACCTGGGGCTGGAACGGATATGGAAACAGGGCTGGGAGGGATGGAGCGCAGCCTCAGAACACCAACAGGCTGGCAGAGCGAACAGTATGAGCAAGATGTATACTGCAGAGCCCCACCTTGGAATCCTGTGGGATCCAAACTGATGGAAAGAAGTCAAGTAAAGAGCAGATGCCACCAAACAGGGCAAGCTAGCCCCTGGCTTGGGGGGCCGGGGTGAAGCTTTCACTAGGAAACCCTCCCTCGCCCATCAAAGCTCACAGCTGGCCCAGCCCATCCTTTAGGAGGTACGGCTTGTGGCAAAGGTGTTCCCTCTGCCCTCCGCTGCCCTGACCCTAGCTTCTCCCTTGCCTAAGCCTAAGAACAGTCCATCCTCCCCGACACCCCATGTATCTCAACATCAGTGACCTCATCCACCATGCCCACTATACCTCCATTTGACAGTTCAAGTTATAAATTCTGTGTGGGTTCCTACTGCGTCTGAATTAAAATGCAATTAAAAAGAGGCAGGAAAGCAAACAGGACACACAACGCAGGATGCTGTGTGGCCAGTGTCCACAGCATCTTGACTCCCCTCAGTGGTCACTCTCCAACACTCCCAGCTTGGCCAGGTGCTCCAGGACACCCCAGATAGGGTGATATGGGCACCACCCAGGTACAAGGAAAGGGTGCAGAAGCCAGGGCCCACTCTGGAGGATTCTTAGGTTAGCAGCTTTGAGCCAAGGTTTTCAAGGAGACAAGTGGGCTCAGAAATGGTGGCCAGGTGCAGGCAGCAGGCAGTCTGGCAGAGTACCAGGTGACACCAGTGTCTTCTGAGTGGGAACCAAGAGTGTACTGCACACAGCTGTCACCCAGGGTGTTAATGGTGGCTGGCTGAGGGAAGTGATGATGTCACAGAGTACTGCCCCTAGCTCTGGGTACCCCACCTCCTGAGAGCTATCCAACAGAACCTGACCTGGGGGCAGGTGACCTCTCTAAGATCCCCTCACAGTGCGGGGGGGGGGCGTGAACAGTGTGTTCCTCTCTGACTAGGAGGGAAATGCCCAGCCCTCCAGGCTCCCTGTCCTGCACCAGAGAGGTAGGGATGGCATGGGGCACCCACAGGAAAGTGGGAAGGGGCCTGTCACGTGCCCACTGAGGGCACTGCCCTACAGAGCACACCCCAGGGTGCTCACATCCCCTGGGGAGGTCCATACAGCACATTTTACAGCCCCCAAGCCGGAGGGCATGACAAGCCAAGGCTACGGAGGGAAACTGAGTCTGGCTTCCAAGCCAGTGCTCTCCCAAGCCCCCAAGCATGGAGCAGTTCCAGTGTTCTGGAGCCCTAAGGGGCTGCAGTCATCTGACCTCTGGCTGAAACTGTCCCTGGGAAACCAGAACTCTCCTGCCTCATAGAGGCCACTGGTGTAACTCAACATTTCTAACTTTTCTGTCACAGACCTGATAACCTCATGTGAGGCAGGAAGACATCTAACATCATCTCAGCTCGGCCCAGGGGCCTACTGCCCAAGCTGAGGAAAAGTGCCTACTACATTGGTCCCTGACTCTGAGTAACTCTGGCCCTGACCAAGACACCAGGCTGTTGCTCCTTGTAAAGGATGATTGGAACTTCCTCTGACCCACCCCCCTTCTCCTGTAATGCAGTGAGGGCTGGAGGTGGATGAACTCCTTGCGGTGGGGGGGATGTCTTTTTGGTGTGGGATCATTGATTTAGAACCAACATTAAGAATTTTTGCATAGTCAGCACTATCCAGCCATGGCTTCAGGAGAAGCTCTGGAGATACAAGTGTCCTGTCATTAAGAGTGTGCCCAGACAGAAGACATAGGACTGGCCTGGATGGCATCAAGGTTCCCTTTCTACCAGACAGTCTTCCAATTTCTGACATTACTGTCCCAGACCTTACTGCAAGCCAGCCTCCGTCACCCAGGTCCTCGGGTTCCCAGCTGTCCTCAAAGAGAAGCGAGCGGCTGCCAGCACGTGGGGGGCTCCACTGTTCTCTTACAGGATAGGCTGACATGGGGGAAGATGGACAAAAACAAAACAGACTACAGCATAAGGAGAACAAGCCTTTCTCGAGGGTCTGAGAGCTGCAGGCCACCCCCAGGAAAGCTGAGGGACCACCGCAGGAGAGATCTCAGGAAGCCATTGCTGGGTCCAGAGGGGAACCTGCCCAGCCCTACCCTCAGAGAGGGCAGGGCTATCAGGTGTGAAGAGCCCAGGTGATTTCTGAGGTTGCTAGAGAGCAAGGTGACTGCTGAAGTTGTGTAGCTATGCAGCTCATTAAAGCCCACAGAGCTTAAAAATAGTGAAATGCGCAGGCAGCGGGGGAAGGGAGCTGGGACAGGGCTGCGACTCAGCACACCAGAGGCCAGAGCAGCATGGGAAAAGCCTCATAAGCATGCGGAGAGCCCCTTGGTCAGCACCAAGTCCTCTGGGAGAGCCTGCCATACACGCTGACAGGCCGTCACTCTCCCCCCAGTAGAGGCCTGCAGCCCTGAAGCTTAGTGTGGTGAGGCAAACTGGGGGAGGCCAGGGCAAGGGAATCGTAAGTTCAGGGCCAGCCTGGGCTAGATAATGAGACACTATCTCTAAAACGTAAGCCTGGTGTGTCGGTGAATGCCTGTTATCCCAGTGCTCCGGAAATGGAGGCGAAAATATCAGGAGCTCAAAGCTAGCCTAGGCTACACAGAATTTGAGATCAACCTAGACTACAGGAGATTCTGTTTCAAACAAACAAACAAAATCAAACAGAACAATAAAATACTGAGGGGAAGGGAGGGGAGACTATGGCTCAGAAGAGGACACGCACATAGTCAATGGACCACTGTTTTGTTCAACGTTAAAGAGACAAGAACTCTAGATGAATGCAAAATGCAACTTCGCAGAGATGTCAGGAACCCTTGGCTCTTCCAGGCATCCCCCTTAGGACCCCTCAACAGCACCTCTCTCAGTCTGGTACCACAGGCAACGGCACTAGACGGCCTTCACTCAAATCCTCCCCCCTTGCCTCCTTCCAGCGTGGTGACCTTGGAGAGGTCCTTTCTCTGCCCTCAGCTTGTTTCCTCAGCCATAAAATAGAGATCCTTCACACTCCAGCACACAAGGCTAACTGTAGCACCCTGCATGCCCCACTGAAACATGGGAGGTGAGCTGGCTCAATTTATGCTTTCACTAAGAAAGGGACTGGGACGGTGCCCTGGGGATCAGTGGCTGCAATGACCACTGACTCGATATCAAGCCACACCCCAGGCAATGGACACATGCTGGGCATCTGGTGACACTCTGGTGAATACACACCAGGAGCTGAGCCAGAGGTGACAGAGGGAACAGGGTAGGGGTAGGCAGAAGGAACCCCTGAGAGAACATTTGGCCACAGAAGGTCCCTGCCTACAGCCAGGGCTGTGATGGAAGGGAGGCTTAGGGTAGGTAAGCTCTACGCTCTTCCACATGGCCCAGGCCTGTAATCCTGCTGAAGAGGTGCTGCTGAGATATCCACACTTGGGCTGCTGGGAGCATGAAGCTTACACAGAGCATGGGAATGGGGAGGACTTTAGCACTGATTATTCTGTCACCGAACAATGGGGAAACCAAGGCCCACAGATGGAAACTCCCTTCCCTTCCAGGCCAGGCCACTTTCAAGGGAGCCAGGACCAGACTCCATGATGCTCCACTCTCCAACATGCCTACCTCTTATTGGATGCCATGCTGAATGCTTTATGTTTCAAAGGGAACTGAACTGAGGGTCAAATAAATTCCTAAAACCGCACTGTAGTCAGAAAAAGAAACAGAAAGTGTCTGGTCACCATTCCAGGATTCAGCCATGAGTTACGGAGGCGCCTTCTGTAGGCCTGGCCGGGGCTATCAGTGCTCCCCCACTCAGCCTCACTCTGCCCACACAGAGGCAAGTGTGGAGGCCTAAGAGTCTAGCATCCAAATCCTCACTCTATTAACTGAAGGTCTTGCAAATGATGCCTCAGTTTCCTCTCTTGGAAAAATGAAGACGATTATAGCACTTGTGTTGACTAAGGAGCTATTCTACACGAATACTCATAGTAGGTCCTTGGGATATAAATATACCACTTAAGAATAAATCCTTCGAACTGGAAATATGGCTCAGTGGTTAGGAGTGCTTGTTGATCTTGCAGAGGATACAATTGTGGCTTTCAGCACCCACACCAATCAGCTCATGACTACTTATAACTCCAGCTAGAGGGGATATGATGCCCTCTTCTGGCCTCCACAGGTAAACATGCACAAATACATATACACACATAAAACAAATCTTAGCCAGCTGTGGTATCAATGTGCCTTTAACTCTAGCACTTAGGAGGTAGAGGCAAGCAGATCTCTGTGAGTTCAAGGCCAACCTGGTCTCCACAACTCTAAATCAATCAATCCATCCATCCATCCGTCCAGACATCCATCCATCAGGCCAACAGGATGCCTCACCTTGCTGGCAAGCCTAATGACTGTGTTTGAGTCCCAGAACCCCCATGGTAGAAGAACCGACTCCTGTGAGTTGCCTTTTGACCTCTACATGAGTATTGTGACATGTGCTCCCACGAATAAACAAATACACGTAATAAAAGATCTATTTTAAAAAGTAAATAGTGAACACACAGCAATTCCAATGCTAGGTATGTAGCCAAGAGAAATGAAAATACTGTCCCGACAGCCTTTGCCCTAGTGCTCATAGCATCACGGTGTCCCAGAGCTGGGAAGCGTCAAGCCGAATGCCTGTCAACTGATGCTATGAACACAATGCCTGTCCACATCTAGATGCTATTGCAAGAGAGGAAGGAAGCCCCACCCAGTGTAGGAGAAGACTGGAGCACTGTCATACAGTGAGTGACTCAGTTTACGTAAAGACCCAGAGGGGCAACGTTAGAGACAGAAAGCCAGTTATGGGCTGGTTAGGGCTGGAACAATGGAAAGTAACGGGATTGTGACATATCTGGAGTTTCTGGTGTGTGTGTGGGCGGGGGGAGAAATGTTCTGAAATTGAGTATGGTGAAGGTAAATCGTTGAAGTGTGCATTTTAAAATGGGTAAGTTGCTTTGGCATGTGAACAACATCTCAATCAAGCTGTGTTTTTAAAGGAGGTAGGTATTTAGAAACTCCTATAAGTAGCACCAATCCCATTTTAGAAGTGAGGCTCAGAAGACTGGGCTGGGGCTGGGGGTAGATGGTTTGCCTAGTATACACAGGACCTGGTTGAGTCCTGTCCCCAGCACTATGTAAAACTAGACAGACAGAGCACTCAGGAGGCAGAGACTCAGGAGCACAAATCCAAGGTTATCCTTGGCTACCTAGTAAGTTCAAAGCCAGAGAAGTACATCAATCTTTTTGTTTTGTTTTGTTGACACAGAGGTTTCTTTGTGCAGCCTTGGCTATCCTGGAACTCGCTCTGTAGACCAGGCTGGCCTCTGTCTCACAGAGATCCACCTGCCTTTGCCTCCCAAGTGCCAGGATTAAAAGTGTGTACCACCACTGCCTGGCAACTGTTTTTTAAAGAAAACAACAGAAATGAGGCTCAAAGTCATGAGCCCAAAGCTAGTAGGTTCAGGGCCTGATTTGGGACTTTGAAGAAAGTTATTATATTTATTTATTTATGTGTTCATGTTTGTGTGGAGGGGGTGGTGCACAAACCACAGCACATGTGTGGTCAGAAGACAACTTGCTGGAGTTGGTTCTCTTTTTCCCACCACGTGTTCCAGGAACGGAATTCAGGTTGTCAGTCACGATAGCAGGCACTCTGACCCTGTCCGAAAAATCTTCAAGTCCAGGGCTCATCTCTGAAGTTTCCCTATGGTCTACATCAGCCCAGATTCATGGAAGACCACATCTGTCCTTGAATGTCTAAGAAGAGTCAGGTGTGGTAGCTCATACCTCTAATCCTGACACTGTGAAGTACTGCAAGTCTGAAGCCAGCCCCGGCTCCACAGTGAGTTCAGTACCAGTCTAGGGCACATGGTAAACTTGAGACCAACCTGGACTATATGGAGAGACACTGTCTCAAATGCGTGTATGTGTGTGCATATTTAGTAAGGGAGCCTCTATTACCCATATCAAGGATGCTACAAAGGAAGTTCTACCTGTTATCTAGCCAAAACACATCCAACTAACATAAGGATGATATAAAAAGAGATTCAAGGTCAGGACCAAGGTCACAGGAGACAAGCACCAGAGGAGAACCCCACAGTACTAGCCAATGTTAAATCTCGTCTAGTGAGACTTAGGGAATGGGGCACAGCTGACTCCAAGCCATGAGTTCACGGACTTTAGAAGTGACCTTGGCCAGGCAACTTCATATTTGGGGCTTTTGATGAGATTATATTTGGGAGACACTCGGGGAATGATCCCTAGGCAGTCCTTTCTAAGGCCCTGAGTAGTTCTGAAGTAATGCATTTCCCTCTTCCAGCCTGCCAGTCACCCCACATGACCAGGTAAAGAATTAGGGTACAGGGGCTGGAGAGATGGCTCAGAGGTTAAGAGCATTGCCTGTTCTTCCAAAGGTCCTGAGTTCAATTCCCAGCAACCACATGGTGGCTCATAACCATCTGTAATGATATCTGGGGCCCTCTTCTGGCCTGCAGGCATATATGTAGACAGAATATTGTATACATAATAAATAAATATTTAAAAAAAAAGAATTAGGGTACAATGGGCATCTCCAAGTTGCTGGCTTTGGGTGTAGATAGCCTGGTCACCTCACAGTCTTTGGTAGATGCTAGGGATCCATGAGAGGCCTGTGGCCTAATTATCAATCTAATACTGTCAGAGATTCTGTCGGCTAATTGTCCCATCTCAGGGACAGGCACTCTCCAAACAGCAAAGATGCCGGATGTGATGTGGAACCAAGGTCTTGATTCCGAGCCGCCCACGCTGTGCTGCTGACAGGGTAGGGAGGGGAAGGCTTCACCTCAGCCTGTCCAGGACTCTCAGCCAGGGCATTCAGGCTTGAAGAGAGAGCCTCTGCCCTGCTCTCTGCTTGGCCATCAGGGCACAGCAGCATGGCAGTACCCTGTCTTGGCACTTCTGAGCACAAAACCACCAAGCCTTTCCCTGGACAAATGAAGACCAGAAAATGAGCAACCAGATTCAGCCAAAGCCACCCAGAAGCCAAACGGCCTCACTGGGACATCAGCCCACGAGGTCTGGTGCCAGGGACTCAGTCAGGATGCCTGCGTGTGTCCAGAAGGGAGGCAGGAAGAGGCCATCCAGTGGGTGTGCCAGACCTGCTGGCTCTGCCAGACCGTCATGCATCACAGGACACTAGGGGAGACATGGGAAGACTGACCTCCTTCATTGTGTTTTTAAGAGGGCACTACTGAGATCCAAGGTAAGTAGAGAGCTGTAGTTTGCCTACAATCACACACGGGCGGTCCGCCACACTCCAGATCCTTCCTATCAAATTCCCTCATCCACTCCCAGCTCTGAGCCTCTTCTCTTCAACTCTTCTATTTTATGAAACACCCAACAAGCCGGGCGGTGGTGGCGCACACCTTTAATCCCAGCACTCAGGAGGCAGAGGCAGGTGGATCTCTGTGGGTTCGAGGACAGCCTAGAGGTTTCCAGGATGGTCTCCAAAGCTACAGAGAAACCCTGTCTCGAAAAACCAAAAAAAGAAAAAAGAAAAAAAAAGAAACACCCAACAGTCTCTAATATCTTCCAGGATCTAGACAAATATTAATACAGTAAATCTTCACATCACTCCTGTGGGTTTCAAACTACTTTATTTCCACTTTTACACACAAGGAAACTAGGATATTAAAATAGTTTAGTTAAAGCCCCCCCCCCCGACAAAACACTAGAGGGGCTGGAATTTGCACACAGGCCAGCCACCCAAAAGCCTAGCCTTAACACCAGTCGGCCACCAGGTCCAGTCACACTCAAGATGGCCAGAGATCCCGTTGGTTCCAGGAAGCACAGGAGTCAGGAAGTGTGCTAGTGCCGGGAGCCTCATGTTGGAGGGAAGGTCAGGGGCCAGGCAGGCGGCTACCCTCGATTATGACCTGAAGGCACACTTGGAACTGGCAGCCTCATCAACCGAATTGCAAGTGGCAGCTTTGATCAAAGCAACACTCCTATCCATGGCTTCTTGATCTTTCCTCCTGGGGCTGGTGGCTGAGACCAGTGTTATTCTTGGGTCAGGTAACAATGCTGACAGATCTCAGAAAGTGGGCAAGTTGAACTGGTCACCTCCCATGGGTACCTACCCACCACCCAAGTCCTACACATTCACTAACCACTGGGAATTCCCACAGCTGAAGCCCTTCCTTATACCTCAGAGAGACCATCCTGCTGGAGGAGAGCCCTGTTAGCACAGAAAAACCACATCTGCTTCCAAATGCACCCTTTGTTAAATTGCTATGACAAGATTCCATGAGCCACGAATCAAAAGAAGCCATTCAAACAGTTGGCAGCTGCCATGGGTCCAAGAATGTCACTTCAGCAGAGGGAGGCGGTGTGACCCTGTCCTCTTCCGGCCCCTCCGCAACTTCAGGTCAGAGAAAATGCAGCAGGATTGTGAGAGGAAACCATGCAAAGGTGGTGTGCCAAAGGCAAAAGAGAAGGCTGTCTCAGCCTCTCCTGACCTGCCAAGGACACGCACATCTGTCCCTGGGTTTGGGGACCCAGATAAGGAAGCCTGCCTTTCTGCGCCTTTGCAGTATCTTCTGCAGGCCGCTCAATGGGCCATCTGCTGCCAGGCCTGTCTACAAAAGCCTCAAATCCCATCTCTCCAGGGGGCGGAAGCTGGGGAGGCATCTGCTTACAATAAAGGGAACGTATTTGGGGAGAGGGTTGCCAGGAGGACGGGTGGGCCAGACCAGACCAGTTCAGGATGCACCCAGACACACAAAGGGTTATTCACTATGGGGAGCCCAAAGGAAGCAAGCACTGGGTCCCCAACGCTACCCTCCCTGCCCCCACCCAAGTCCTGCTGTCCTTTGCCGCTGGGCAAATATTGACTTTCTTTCACTCGGCCAGCGGTGGAACTGAGAGCAAAGCCCTGACTGCGGTCTTCCTCTGGGAGGCAGAGCAGGCTGTCAGCTCGGAGCAGCAGCCATCCCAGATGGGTCAAGAAATCAGAGCCGGCCTTATAATCAGACGTCTGTCCTTTGGCCTTTGTTTTGTCTCCACTTCCAAGCCCACGTGGGCTTATTCTGATGTTCCAGCTGCCCTGCTGCTGCCATGTGGCATGCCTGGGTTGAGAGGGGAGGAACGGGGTGGCTGGTGTGCCTGTGGGGCTCTGGACTGGCACTGGAGAACTTTGTGCTAGCTCTGTGTTCTTCTAAGAACTCAGTAGTCTCATCAGCAATAAGGAGGTTCCTTCTCAGGACCCGTTGTCCTTCCTGCCATCAAAGCACTGTACCTCGTGCTCTGATGCTAGAAGAAATGGAAAATAACTGTCTTCTGCTTAAGGAGGAAGATGGAAGGATAGAAGAACGAGCGAGGGCCCCAAAGTGCTGACTCAGCTCCACCGCTGGTTCTAACACTTTGTGTGATACTGGGCAAAGAGTTCTCCCTCTGCATCTCAGTCCCCTACAATCAGAGCTAAAGGAATGAATGGAAATAGCCCCCAGGCCCATCTGGGTGCCTAATTCTGACATCCCCTTACCCAATAACCCCAGTGCGCAGCAATGCCCTGGCTCCATCTGCATTTCCTTCAAGACTTCATTCCTCAGCCTTATCTCACAGGAACCTTGAATGGGAGGGCGCTGCCCCCTGCCCTCACCGACAGCCTCATTTGGCCAGTCATCCCGTGGCTGAGTTTCCCCACCATAGGCCCTGTGCCCAGGGCAGGCACACTCCAGGGTGCAGAGCCCAAGGACAGAGGAAACACAGTACACTCTTGTATGGCCACAGCTACAAGACAGTGAACTCTGATCTCCCTCTGTATGACAGAGAGCCCCAGGCAGCACCTATGGTCACAGTGAGCACACCTCAATTCCAAGAGGATTCCAAGAATTTTACATAAAGTATCCCCATGTGATCTTCTTAAGAACCCTAAAAGGCAAGGAACATGATCCCCCTTTCACAGATGAGACAAATGAGGCTCAGAGACATAAAAAGAAAAACGGCCTAAATCCACAGTTACTAAGGAACCTCTAATCTTAACCATCAGGACTCGCTGGACAGGGTCATCATCTCTCCCTAGGCTCAGTCACAAGATGGACACCAAGGGACATGAATATTAGATGCCTGAATGACCCCAACAAACCTCCCAACAGCCAACAGGACCAGCACTGATTCTTCTAGCTGGCCTTCCACTTCACAGCAGGAAGGTGACACCCAGAGAGAATGTTAGCTCACACAAGTTGGGGGGGGGGTAAACCCTGCCCCTCCTCTCCCCTCACAAGACGCCTGCACGGTCCAGTGTGGGCTCCGGACCCTGGGAGTCCTCCTGGTCTCTTTGCTGTGCTACTGGCCACAGCTCCCAAGACATCCAGCCTCGCCCCTCTCTAGCCATCAGTTAGCTCACTCCTGGATGGTTCAGGGAGCAGGTAAATGTCCATTCTGTCATAAGCACAGGAGAGACCAGAAGCGGCATTGGCTGAGGACGGCAGAACTGAGGTGAAGGAGGCATGAGAGTGTAGAGTTAGAGTCTCCTCCCCATGAAGCTCCTACTGCACAGTGCCTGGTGGCTGAAGGGACAGGGACAGCTGCTCCCACACCCTGGGGACGCTTTGGGCTCGTTGGGGTTGATCATACTGCAAGTCCCCTAGCCCTCACCCTGTTCCCCATGGCCAATGCTCCCAGATGCCCCACTGCCTGCTAGCCCAGGGCTTTGATTGATACAATGAATAATGGTGGTGGCTCTTTGGCTCTTCTGGGAGCTACAATGTATTAAGCACTTCCCATGTTTCTTCTTTAATCTCCACAGGGACACTAGAATTCTGTCATCTTTATCACTATTGCTTTGACGATGAAGTCACTCAAGGTCACTGAGTAGTAGCCAGCAGAACGGGGGCTCCGGAGGCAGAGCCTGGGAAAGAGGTTCTATTTCTTAGAGCATGACTCAAGGCATCTCTGGGGATAGGAAGCAGAGAGGAGCCATGCACTGGGAGTTCCAGAAGCCACCTGCTCCCATCAAACACCCTTCTGGTATTCAGGCACCAACCCTGACCTCCAGACAGTCTTCGGAGATGGATGGGTTCTGGGGCGTTCTCTGGCTTGACTTTCTTCATAGACAGGTGAGGAAGACATTTGTCCAAAGACACATACGCTCATACAATTGGAAAGCAGAGCCTGTGAACTCAACCTAACTCTCTTGTTTTCACCCAGGAGTCTTCCTACAGCACCTGAGACCCAGTGCCAGGCTAGGGACTCGTTTCAGCTGAAGTCCCAACAGGTTCTTCCCAAGAACCTCAGTGAGATGTGCAGGCAGTCCAGGCTATGCAGTGGGCTGTTACATCTCACGCTGGAGAGCTTCCTAAGCAGGGAGGATTCTTGAGGTGACCGGACAGCAGAGCAGATGGCATGACCTTGAGAAGCCTCTGCCGCTCCTATCCACCCCAGGGACCCTCTCCCCAGGGAAGGCTATACCTGTGCAGAGGGTAGGTAAGCAGTTCTGGGCTGACACGGGCCTGCCTTCCTCCCAGGCTGAAGACTCTATGAGGAACAGCCATAAAACGACAGGCTGTAGGCCTCCATCCACTGGGAAGGTTAAAAGGCTAGCCTTCTGTGCCTGCTTCCTCTTCCCCTTCAGTTGGGACAGCAGGTGTCAGGCTTGGGGAGACCCTAGATCCTCAAATGCCCCAAATCCCCAATTCCAGATCAATAGAGCTAAGGCCCAGCATGGTAAATGAGTTACTCAAGGTCAGCAAACAGGCCAGGATGGAAGCCTTCAGGCTCCCTCTGGGGCTCTGGGCTCAGGGTTTCACACTGCCACCCCCTCCCCCTCAAGTGTGCGTGCACAGTGCTCTCTGCAGAGGCCAAGAACCAAAGGCAGTGAATTCCCAGACACAGAAGCTTGGCAGGCATACTCATGTACTCATGGGCTCGTTCACCAGAACGCCTTCCTCCTCATTCTCCCCTGCATTGTTCCCATTCCTGTGTGGTGCACCAGCCCCCTACATCCTACTGAAACTCCCAGAGGTACACCATTTGTCCAAGGTCACACAGCAAATCCAATAGAGCACTGTTGCCCACTCTCCCCTTCTCCTGCGCCTCTCCTAGGTCCATGGCTGCTGGCCAGGATCCTTGAGAATCCTGATTCCTCCAATGCACAAAGCCACGGCACTGGTTGGAGGATGAAAAAGTTCTGGGGAGAGAACCGGGCAGAAAACATGACCGCAGAGTCTGGTCTGAAAAGATCAGGCCGAAAAGGGGTGCAAAGGACAGTGAGTCCTGCGTTCTGCTGAGTGCCAGCACCCCCACTGCGCTCCGCTCTGCGCCAGGGGGCTCCAAAGCTCCACCGCGCACGCACGTGGGATCCTCCAATTCATCCTCATTGCGGCGGGGGCGAGCAGGGTCCCCCACGCCCTGCTCATGCTTCTCACCGCACACCCACTCATCCGCCCTCCAGGGTACTTCTTCCCATGGTTTCTAAGCTGTGAGTGCCCTCGCTTCCTAGCGAGCTCCCTGTCCCAGCACAGATGCGCTATCCTAGGCACAGCACTAGAACAGGTCGAGGTGGAGAGGTTCCTAAGATATTCAGGACATCTCCCCCGGGACAAACAAGTGGATTTCCAGAGCCCGATCTCACCAGGAGCTGGTCTTGCACTTAGTTTATACCTCAGTCAAGTGCCAAACCCAGAAAGTCATGGTCTCACTTGGTGACCCAGCATCAGGGGAACCGCACCAGGCCCTGGGAAGCTGCTGGTGTCCTGGGTGTGGCCTCACTTGGGACTGTGGGGCATGGGATGGCCTCGCAGGGTGCCCTGCTTGGGCTCCCTCTTACCCGGGGACGTTCCGGGAGCTGATCAGCGTGGGCTGGTGGTGGAGAAGACAGCGGGAGCCTGCCGCCCCGAAGTCCAGGTCCCCTCTTCCCACTCCCGCGCCGGCCGACCAGCGCTGCGGCTCTCCTCCCGCTCGCTCGCTCGCGCGCTCTGCAGTAGTAACAACCTGATCCGCTTCCCCCGCCCGCCAATTGAGATGCGCCTCACATCCGCCTGCACACGCGCGTGCGGCCCCTCAGAGGCGATCCCCGATCCTGATCCCGATCCGGATCCCGGGGAGCAAGGACCTGCACCGGCACCCCCACGCCCCTTTCTTCAGCCAGGACAGTATGCAGAGGGTGGTAGAGAAGGGGCCACCCTGGAAAGATGCTGCCTAGAATCACCAGGCAGAGGGGTTTAACCTCATCTGGCCATTCAGAAGTTGCAGGCTGGGCAGCTCAGACCCTGGAACCGCATGGGGCTCCCCCAGCTCTGGCTCTGCGGAGAATCCCCGCCGCCCGCACAGTGCCCTCCTACGACACTCCTCACCGCCCCGCCACTGCAAGCTTTTCCAAGCTTCTCGGTGCTGAACAGTGGTTGGGGGAGGGGACCGAGAGAAGGGGACCCCCGCCTGTCAGAACTGCGAGGAAGAGGGGAGAGGAGTGACGTGCTTCGGGGATACTGATGAAGGTTTTCCTGAGTCAAGGGAAAAAAGAGAAGGGAGGAGGAACAAAAGGCGTACACCGAAGAGAGGGAAGGAGGGGGTGTAGTCCAGGGGGTACTGCACCAGGTCTCTAGAGGGTGGAGTCAGGACAGGGTGCGGGGTGGGGGTGGGGTGGGGGCTTTCCATATGTAACTAGGGGAGGAGGAATGCGGAAGAAGAGAAGCTATCCTCGAAAGGGTTGTCTCCTGGAGCCCTCCCGGTTTGCCCCAAATCTTGCTTGCTCTTGGGCAAGGTAGGGCTTCCACAAACCCCTATTGGAGACACAGAGTAGTGAGTGACAGGGAGGCTTGGAACTGGGGTGTCCCCTCTTCCCTAATGTTTCAGTCTTGCCTTGTGCCTCACTCTCACTCCCCAACACCCCACGCTGCTAAAACCTAAGGAGCCCACACCTCAAGTGGCAAATCAGGCTTACCAAGACCATCCCACCCTCCAGTCTGTCCAGCTTGCTCCACCCTCTGCCGCAGCATTCCCCTCCCCTCCTGTTCTGGACACTAAGTAACACAAGTTCAGGACCTGCAGCAGGAAGAGATCAGCCGTGCTGGGAGAACTGGCTTAGGCTTTCCAGGGTTTCCCAGGGCATACCTGGGGGAGATGGGAAATTCCCAATCTACCATCGACCCCTTCTTCCTCTCCCTGTCCCCAGCCCCAAGACAGTATGCCGTCGCGCCTAGCCAGCAACTGCATGCTCCTGCAGCATTGCTGCTCTTTATGGGGGCTAGTACCTCGTTTTAGAAATATGGCGCTGCTTGCTGAAGGCCCCTAGGCTACAGAAAAGCTAACTCTGGGGAATTTCAGGCAGCATGCCTGGGCAAGAGCATGTGTCTGGACACCTGGCAGGGGCTGCACATGGATGTTGGGAAGGGTGCTCCCAGGTGGTCATTCTTCAGAAAGAAAGAGTGACCTGAGGGTTCAGAGTTCAAGGTCAGAATATACAGAGTACTAGGGGGTGCTCTCAGATTAGAATACAGGGTTTCCTTTAGCTAGGAGTGCCCAACAACATCCTACCCTAGGAGGACCTATACCTACTTGATGGGAATGGATAACATGAAAGATGCCTTGAATTTACTCAAAACTGCTGCTGTGCAATTGGGTCTAAATCAGAGAAGTCCATCTATAAGGCTAAATACCTGTGTAGTTTACAGGCCGCCTCCATGTGCCTGTGCCCTCCTAGGGTGGAGGGACAGTGGAATTCTGTTGGTATCTGAAAGGGTTAGGTGTCATCTGCAGGCAGGGAGCTGGGGAGGGGAGTAGTGTCCTCTGAGAATGGCATCTACAGTTGGCTCCTGTCCCTGGCAGGGGTGTTAAGAACAAACTGTTTTACTAACCTTGATCTCTTAACCCATACAGGTGGCTTCGGAATAAGACAGGAGCAGTTCTTCATTACATGAAGAAATAGATGTCCCTTAAAATGTAGGTGACTCAACCAAGGAGTCATGGTGGCCCAAGTCTGAGCCTTGTGATTCTAGATGCTGATCTTTCCCTAGTCCACATGGGCTGAGTACATATCTATACCCTCCCCTTCTCCCTAGGTACTCCTCCCATCCAATTATCCTCCATCTTGGTCTATACCCTCCTCCCTCCTCCCCAGGTACTCCTCCCATCATCCAATTGTCCTCCATCTTGGTCTATACCCTCCCCCTCCTCCCCAGGTACTCCTCCCATCCAATTGTCCTCCATCTTGGTCTTCTTGCAAGTTTCCTGCCCCAGAGCCTCAAGGTGCTGCCCCTTCCCACTCTCCAGTTTCACCCGGTTCTACCCTTGCCCACATCTTCACCCTCAGCTGTCTACACTGCCCCGTAGGACCTGAAAGGGCCATGCTCTGCCCTGTTCCAGGACCTTGGCACATGCTGTGCTCTCGGAATTGGGCACTGCCCTCTTTCCTCTCACCATGTCAACCCCACCCCCAGCACTGCTAGCCTCAGTTCCCTGCCCCCCACCTCTGTTTTTTCACCCTTTATACTCTTAACTGTAGTCTCCATGAGAGGCCTTCCATTGATCTAGCCTACACACACACACAGAATCCTCAGTAAGTACAGGCATGAGGCTAAGTGTCCTCAAATGCTTGCCACAGGTACCTGGCGTGATTTGACTATGCAACCCCTCACCTGCAACATCGAAGTTTAACTATAAAGTGGGTCTATTACCCTAAGGATTAAGGGAATGGTGGGCGTAAAGAGCCTAAGGCACTCTGTATAGGTGCTCGCTCCAGCTGCTGGTGGAGGAATCAAGCCTTCCTCTACTTTCAGCTTCTCCCTGGGACACTTAATCCTCGCATGCCATAGCTCCCCTTTCATAACACCTCACTTAGTGGCTCAAGAGCCCCTGTCTTCTGTCCTAGACTTCCTGGGGAAAAGCAGACTGCGGCTGGTACCTGCTCTTCTCCTCCTCACCTGGCTTCACCCCTTCAAGGCTGCCATCAATTTTCTGCATTCACCCTGAGTTGGCCCAGGTGCCAGCTCAAACCAACCCAACTCCCAGTCATGGTCACGCCTTGTCTGACCCAGGAGTGGCCAGGGAAGGGGCTGTTGCCTCCTTCATGACCAAGGTCACTCCCAAATAAGTACACATACTATGAGCAAAGTGTCCCCCTTCAGGTCCAATGAGATGGCAGCTCTAAGCCCCTCCCACCCATGCCTGTTTCCAGAGCTCTGGGATGGAATGGGGGTGGGGATCGTGCACAGAAAGGGTGCCCTGAAACCCACTCCGCATCCCCCCCCCCCGTAGCTGCTCAGGTGTCCTCCTTCCTGTCTGTGTCACCTGAGCTGGCAGCTCCCCCCAGGCTTTGCCCCAGGAGCACACCACAACTGGCTCCCTGCAAAATAACTTGTGCTTGCTGCAGGCACATTGCAGAAGATCCTTTGCTGGAAGTCAGCCCCCACCCCACCCCAGGCTTCTTAGGAACAAGAAGAGAGGGATAAAGGTGAGGTGAGATTCAACTCCTGCAGGTGCCACCACAGCCATCACAAGAGCGGACAGAGACCCTCTCCTCCTCCACGTCCCCTCCCTCCTTCTACCCATTCTAGTCACTGGGTAGACCCAGAAGCACCTGGCTTCACGGCTGAGGAAACTGAAGCTCCCAAAAGGCAAAGGACTTGCTCCAGCCTCCAGAGCCAGGGCCCAAGCCAGATCTGTGGGTTGGGACAAGCTACCCACTTCCCCAAGAGAGACAGGACAGTCCAACACTGTGCCGCCAATTTTAGTATCTTCCTGACACAACTTCACTTCCAGCTGTACTCAAAAAGGATCTCTAGATCTCCCCAAGGAGGGCTTTTCCTAGACATGAGCAGCAATTCCCAGGTCACCTATGCAGAGTACGTTTGGCAAAGGGGCCCTGAAGAGGAAAAGGAAATTGGAGCTGTACACTAAGCCTCTCTCCAGAGAATTCAAGAAGCCAAGTTAAAAGTTCCACTGTTGTGGGAGTGAGGTACCTCAGTGAGGGTACCGCTCCAGGCAAACCTACCCACCTGGGGGGGAGGGGTTTGCCTAGCCCCCACACGGTGACCGCTATTGCCATCTAGTGGTCAGAACACCCACACAGCCTGTGTAAGTATAGTTGGATTTTTCCTGCAGAGAAAAAGAGAAGCAACCTGGAACTTTCTGTCCCACATTCTTTGCATAAGCATTCCTGAGGATGCACTGTGTGTCACACACACTCTACTAGGGCCTGGGAATGACAAACTGTAGGTCCCAGTCCTTACTAGCAGAGAGAGGCACACGAGCTGCAGGGAGAAGGCAAGGAAGGTGTCCACGGGATGGGGTGCTTCCCTGGGACCTCAGCAGGGCCTGCTCTGCAGAAACTCCCAAGGCAGACAGCCTCTCACTGGCACGCGGAGTCCACCTTAAAGGCTTACTTACATCAGGGCTAGGCTTGGAGGTGGGACAGCCAGGGAGTCCCAGACAGAACGTAGCCAGTACTGCACAGGTATGGGGCAGATGACACAGGTGGCCCCTAGAAGGCTCCCAGCTGAATAAGATGTTGCCCTGAGAAGCAAGGGAGAGCTGGACACCCCAGGCATTCTGGGGCTCTGCAGTGTATCATTGCAGCGAGAGTGGAGTCTATCACCAGAGTGCAGACAGACTGTGGAGCATGAGTTTGGTTTGAGGCATTCCCAGTTTAGAAGCCTGGACTGCAGTCTGGGGGAAATACCGTACAGGCACTTAGACGTGCAGATGTGGAGAGGCTCTGGACAGGAGACATGCCTTTCAAAGTCACCTGCTCTTGAACAGTAGAGAAAAACCCAAGCCCACGACTCGATTCTGTCCTGGATCACAGGGCTCCAGTTCTGGTTAATTCTCTTTCCCACCACTCCTCCTTTTGAGTTTTGATTCCTAAACCAGCAGTACAAGCCCTTAACTAACAGCCCATGGAAAATATGTCCCTCCCTGGTGCAGAATACTCTTGTCTCTTTGCATATATGGTTTGATAGCTCAATGGCATCATTCTTTTTTTTTTTTTTTTGGTTTTTTTTTCGAGACAGGGTTTCCCTGTAGTTTTTAGAGCCTGTCCTGGGACTAGCTCTTGTAGACCAGGCTAGCCTCGAACTCACAGAGATCCACCTGCCTCTGCCTCCCGAGTGCTGGGATTAAAGGCGTGTGCCACCACCGCCCGGCTCAATGGCATCATTCTAACTGGAAAAAACAAACAGCAACAAAACCCCTATCATCGCTCTCTCCCAGGTGCACACAGTCAATGTGTGGCTTTCTGACCATGAAGGCCGTTCCTCACGGCCCCACCTGATCACTCAGCACCCATGTCTCTGGCCCCAGACTCCAGGGCATCTGTACCCCCACCCTGCCCACACCCCTGCACTGCTTTCTGATCCATTCAGTCCCCTATGAGAGCGCCTCACACCCACCCTCAACACCCAGACCGCATGAACTTCCTTCTGTCAAGACTGACAAGGGTCAGTCTCCAAAGGCTTTGCTGGTGCATTGTGGGTTCCTTGCAGTTACCCCACTCACCCAGCACAACAGAGGCACATGATAAACACGTCATCATCCTTAACTGCTGACCTGGTATCACAGAAAGACTGGCACTATGTGCTCCTTTCTCCTCAGAGACTAGGAAGAGGGAATTAATCCAGGATAGAGGTGAGGCCTCATTTCGGGACCTTTCTCCAGGTAAGCCACGCTGTGAGACTCTGTCACCATGGTTGATCCCTGGCAGTGAAGTGGAGGTCCTAGACAGGGAGGCAGGAACCTGGGACCTGGCTGTCACTGACTTGCTGGGTGACCTTGATTAACTCATTCTCTCTCTGGGTCACATCTCAGCCTGTGTCTTTATCAGAAAGGTCAGTGCACAGTGGTTAGATGGCCACTGGGGCCTCCAGGCACGGACAGCCTGCTTTTAGCCAACCTCCTCCCACTCCAGTCTCAAAATGGGGAAATTGAGTGTTCAAGCCTCTTCCCTTGCCCAACCACAGCCGAGCTTACTGGGAAATTAGGGTGACATTGGTGCAAATAATTTTCTTTCCCCAAATGGTCTTCAGGCCCCGTTGCCTTAGCTGCTGCTTAAATAGATGAGCTAATTAACTTAACTAATTGCTCCCAAGGTCTAATATTTTCAGTCACATGACCCAAGAAGACACATTCTCCACGGCTTTTCTGCTGCCCGCACTCCCCCACTGATGGACCAGCTTCCTGCTGGGTTGGGGACAGTCACTGCACCCTGCATTCAGGCCAGTTCTTAGGGCTGGACTCTCGGCATCAGAGTTCACCTGCCTCTGACCATAAAACCTGCCTCAGTTTACCTGCCAATTCCTCCGTCCACTGGGCAACTTACGGTCAACTGTCTGCTCCATGAATCAACTGTGGTGCTTAGCTGAGGAGTCAGGGATGAACAGAAGCACACAAAGTTGTGCCCTCACAGAGTGCTTGGCTTGCTTGCACAGGTGACACTAGCCACTGACCACACACATGCACACATGCCATGATATCTGTGATGCAACAAGTAATATAAAAAATATGGGACAGTGCTGTGTAACAAAGGTGACCAGGTTTCTCAGGGAGACCAAAGGGAACTTCCTGGAGGAAGAAGGGCTTGACCTCATTTGAAGACTGGGCAGAAATTAACTGCACAGCAAAGAAGAAAGTGCATTGTAGGCGGATTGCCTGGACTCTGCATACTCCAGGAGAGATGCTAAAAGCTGGACTAGGTGACCCAGGATGGAAGGAGAAAGACGTGGTTGGCTTTGGGATTGGATTGGGTGTAAGAGGAGAGAAGGAGAAGCATTCAGAGTAATTTGGGCTGGAGACATGGCTTGGCGGTTAATGGCGTATACAGCTAGCTCTTCCAGGGGACTGGAGTTCAAGTCCCAGCACCCATGTCAGGCAGCTCACAACTACTGTTAACTCTAGACCTAGGAGGATCTGACACAGGTCACCTCCTGGACGACTTTACACATCTGCACATATCCACACCCACACGACACGACACATACACATGATTTAAATAATAAAAAATATTGTTTTCAAAAATAACTCCTAAGCTACTGGCTTGTGGTTGGATGACCGGGGGCAAGAGAAGAAGCAAGCATGTGGGTGCCGATGACAGAGAAAAGAAGCTTGTGACATTGTACAAAGGCCCCCAAACCTGAGGGCAAAGAGACTCCGACTGTCCTGTCCACACCCACACCGCACACCCTCTATCTGATTCATACCTGGGATCCCAACTGAAGGAAGTCAAAGGTCTGAGCCTGGGGTAGGGCTTGGACTTTCCAGGGCTGTGAAGGGCCCAGGAGGGGCTGCAGCCACGCTCAGATGACAGAGATGCTTCCTGGCACCTGGTTGTTGTCAGTGATGCTAGTACACGGTGGCACTGGGGAGAGAAGTGGGCTTTGGAACACTTACGCTTGTGCGTGCACTCACATGCACACATGCATGCACACACACACACACATTTATATCCACATGTACTCATCCCCACTCCCATACCTACACATGTGTGTACCCACTCACATATGCATGTGCATGCAGGAGGTGGGGGACACACCACACAAATTCTGTTATCACCTCCTTGGCTGACTTGAGTAGCTACTAGATGACTTCATCAGTGAGTCAGGAGGAAGCCACTGGCCCCTGTTCAGAGCCCTCTGGCTGAATTTCCCCCAGAGCATTCCCATCCCTTCTTGCCTTGCCTCTGGGCCCTACAAGCAGCTCTGCCCCAGCTGAGTGACCTTGGCAAAACTGTCTTCTGTGACAAAAGGACTGAGTAAGGTGAACTCTAAGCTCCTTTCAGCCCTGATAGTCCATAGGTTTGCATCTCTAAGCTGGGATACTAATAGTGGGTGGATGGAAAAGGCACACACACACACACACACACACACACACACCGTTTTTTTTGTTTTTGTTTTTGTTTTTTTTGATACAGTGGAGAAAATTAAAAACACATCTCACTCTAAACGGAGCCAGCAATGGGCATAATGGGTTTTAGCTGCAGGTTCTCTGAGTCCTAGACATGAGCTAGGTGATGAAGCTGTGGAGGTGGCAGGAAGCCACCTCCCAGCCTGGACCCCTGTCTGCTGCCCTCCCCATCCCCAGTCATATGATCACTTCCTGAGTTCTGCCTGGGCAGTCCAGAACTCAGTGGCAGGAAAGCTGGAGCCCCTTTGCCCACTCTAGGCTGCAGGGCTGTGAGAGGAGTTGCCAGAGGGAGCGAGGAAGCGGCAGCCCCTGGTGTGCTGGAAGAGCGCCTGTTTTATACCGGGCAGCCGGCATTTCAGCGGTACTGCATTGCAGTGGTCCAATTTTTTTGTTGGTGTTGATGTTAGTTTTTTATCCCAAAAGTCCTCATTTTTCTGGGGCAATATGAATCCAAATGCTTTCAAAAGGGGGTGACCAGATTGCCTGGGAATATGTCAACTCCTTCCCATCAGGGATACCAGCCTGCCAGTGAAGAATCCCTGGATCCTGCTCTTGATAAAATGAGAGGTCTGGGTCAAAGGAACATAAAGTAGCTGATTTTCCCTCCATAAAAGCCGGGCACAGACTGAACATAACTGTTGAATTAGAGCACTTCTGAGCTTCCTGGTCCTTGGGGGCCGGGGCTTGAGGCTCCTCCACACGGAGGCTTGGATGTGGTTGGGCTCAAGGAGAATCAATCACTCTCTCCCAATGAACTTCCGCAGGGGGCCGCAGCGCCCCCTTCTTTTAGAATACCAAGTACACTGTAAGCTGCAAGGGTTGGGGATGGCATGCCCACTGCCTGGCATACTAATTCCCTACACTTAGCCTCTTCTGCTCTTCTGTTTCACAGTCAGGGAATGCCAAGCTCTTCATTTCCCATTAGAAAAACAATGAAGGCCAGGCTCAGCAACACAGGCCTGTAATCCCCAGTTGAGGCACAAGGGTCATGAGTTCAAGGCCAGCCTGGGTTATCTAGTAAGATTCTATCTATCTATCTATCTATCTATCTATCTATCTATCTATCTATCTATCTAGCATTAAGTTAGGGACAGACTTCACCCTGCAGTTTGACGCCTCCCTTCCATCTCCCTCAGAGAAGGGTTTCCAGCTGAGGCAGGACTCTGGCTGCCCTGGAGAGACACCAGGCTCACTTAGCTGACAGGGAGAAAGATGCAGAAAGAGACAGCTTAGACACAAGGTTGGAGCAGAGGTTGTTGGCTGGATAAGTGTAGGTAAGTGGCATTCCCATGTCAGAAAACATAACAGACCCAGCTTTGTGTGTGCTGGTCCTCAGGTGCCTGAACTGGGCTCAGGCAGTATAAGCACTGCAAGGTCCCAAACTCTCTCCCCACAACCTGGAAGGGCTGGGAGAACCCCGGCTGCCCTTCGTGGTGTTTAGTCTCTCTCAGGCACAGATGGCCGTAGCTCAGGGGCAGCCAGGGTACAACCGAGCCAATCTGGGAACAGCCTGGGGAGGGCTACTGCCAGTCAGCCCATCTGCCGAGCAGGTGACAGCTGCAGACGTGTAAGTCGGAGGGACAGGGAGTCTGGTCAACAGGGTCAGAGCTGCTTCCTCTCAGACCTCACCCCTTGCCCAGACTCCCTGGGCACTGTGCCTAGCATGTAGGTCCTCAGTAAACACAGGCGGACGCCCGTCTGCCAAGAGAGGCTGCCCCCACCTCTCACAAGTCCATCAAAACAGGCCAGAGCACAAGGTCACTGCAGACGGAAGTGGCAGCTCTCCTCCTCCAAGATCCAGACAAGAGGATGGGGTCACGGGATGAGGGTTAGCCATGAAGGGGGATGCCCTCTAGAAAAGCAGGAGCCATATCACGAAGAGCCCAGGCTTGGGCCCCGAACCTGTTGCTTTCTCACTGCTGTGACCTGAGGTAACTTCACTAATTCATCAGAGCCTCCTTTCCTCGAATGTGAAGGAGTAGCAATACCCATATCTCACGAGGCAGGACTGTGTGACATGGCAGGCATGGCCGCAGTAAGCAGTGACTACAGCTAGCCCAGAACAGCAGAGAATGGGGAAAAAATCTCTTTCCAGGCAGCCTCTTTCCACTGGTTCCAGGGGGTGAAAAAAAAAACCTCCTGGAATTTCCCACAAAATGCAGATTCCCAGGCTCAATTCCTGATTCCGTTCAGTCTTCCCAGAAGACTCTGAGCTGGGAGTCTATGGGCTACATTTTGAGAACTATCAGCCCAAGAGACAGGAGAGATGGTCCCAAGGCTACTGCCAAGGACTGTATGGCTATAGGGCCCTACTTGCAGGGAGCAGAATTCTGCGCCTGCATCCTGTCCCCCGCCCCTTCTATCAAGCACTTCGGTTTTCCCCACTACAGTCTCGCACTTTTGCACCCACCTTCCACAAAGCCACTCGGTAGACCAGGAAGTACTCGCTGAGCGTCAACTGTCTCTGACGCTGCTCTGCATGCTGAGGAGAGACAGCAATCAAACAAAAACACACAAAACTCCTCAGCAGGCTTGGTGGTGCATGCCTGTAGTCCCAGCGTTTGCACAGCTGAGGCAGGAAGATCCAAGCCTGTGCTGCACAATCAGACTTCGTCTCAAAGCAAGCACCCTAGTCCTCAGAGACCATATAAGTTATGCATTTATTGGCATTCATTCAGCTAATACCCACTCTGCCAAGCACTGTGCCAGACACTAAAGCTGAGTGCAAAGAAGCTTGTCCCAAGAAATCCAAGGGGGAGATGGCCCTTAGGGACCACGCAAGTCCTTAGGGACTCCGGTTCCAAACCCTATGGCTCAGGGCAGTGTCACGATAACTGGTCTCCCCCCAAGGCCACCTGCCAGCCTCACCAACTGCAATCAGAGGAAGCACCTGGAAGATATGGACGACTTGGCCTTTCTCCCTGGCTCACTTACTGTCACTGCTGGGTACAAACTATTTCTTCCTTCCCCGATCCAGCTCTGTCCCTTTGCATAATTCTATGCCTCATAACTACATATGAGAGAATGCTAATTCCCCCAAATGCCATGTCAGGCCATCGATAACATTCCCCTGTGACTGCCCTGCACCACTCTGCAGCCTTCGAGCCACCTGGCACGGAGAACTCAGCCCATGGCCTCAATTTTTCATGCCAATCCCACATCTATCACCAGCCTGCCAGCTCTGCTCTGCGCTCCAAGGGGGCAGGTGTTCAAAGAGAACACTCTGCAGGTGCTGGCCTGCTCCACCACCCCTGCTGGAGTGCTTACTGGAAAATTTAAAGTGTATTTCTTGGTGCTGGGAACTGAATCCAGGGCCTCATGCTTGCTGAGCAGGGACCACTGAGATCCGTGTGTGGTCTCTGGAGGGTTTGTCAACAAAGGGATTGTTGTGGTTTGCAAATAGGGTGAAGCACAAAAGAGCCCCTGATTTGCTCAGAATTGGCTGCAAAACTCACCATTTATGTCATCTGCTTACTCATCCATGAATTCACTGGGCGAACACCTTGAGGGTGCTCCAGGCACCAAAACTGCATTCATCACTGGGCAGATAATAATGAGGAGATGGTGTCTGACCTCAGGTAGCTCCCCCTCCAGTGAGGAGACCCAAGTGACCACACCATAGGCAGGTATAACACAGGCACCAGTAGACAAAGATCATCACCCAGTAGGGGGTAGAGGTGAGTAGATGAAGAGGCTGGAGACCCCACCTCAGAGAGTGTGCATACTCCCTACTTCTTTCAGCACATACCAAGGTCACCATGAGACATGTCCTGTGGTCCCAGATACTGGCTTTGGCAAGGGACAAAAAGCTGAGTTTGACAGCTAGCTCAACCTTAACTATCTAAGGTAAAGGCAAGCAGATCAAAAAGTTCAAGGTTGGGACCAGAGAGGAGACTAAAAAGGGTACTTGCCATCAAGTCTAATGGCAAGTCTGAACCCGAGGACCCTCAGAATAGGACAGAACTCCTGAAGGTTGTTCTCTGACCAGCACATGTGCACCATGGCACACACACAACACGCACAACCACACACAATCCACACACACACACAACACGTACAACCACACACACAAATGCAAATGTTTCAAAAGAATGCTAAATCTGTCCAAATATCGGGATTACAGTGTGGTAAACCCTTAAACCCAGCGCTCAGGAGACAAAGGCAAGCAGACCTCTGTGAGTTCAAGGCCAACTTGGCCTATATAGTGAGTTCCAGGACAGCCAGAGCTACATAGCCTGTCTTGAAAATTAATTAATTAACAGAATGTTACATGAAGTTTGTGGTCATCCCTACATAACAAATTCAAGGCAGTCTGGGCGACAAAAGACTCTGTCTCCCCCTCCCCCCAAACAATAATAGTTAGCAAAGTATTTGGTGCACAGTGAGCAATTGTCTGTAATGATAACGGCCGTGGTGCCAGGACTAGACAGGAAATGCTTGCAGGACACAGTAGAGGTCCATGGATATACTCTGTGGATGTGCTAGCCGAGTTACTAAACTCCTCTTATGTATTTCCTTCTAATACCAGGATTACAGTTATGTAAACGAAGGACGGTGGCCAAGTTACCTCTGCCCAGAAATGAGTGGGAAGGAACCTGTAATGGTTCGAATGAGAAGGCCGCCCATAGGCTCATATACTTGGATGCCTGCCTGCCACCACATTCCCCACCGTGATAGCTAGGCACTGGTCCTCTGAAACTGTAAGCGAAGCCCTGGTTGAACGCTGCCTTGGTCAGGGTGCCTCACCGCAGCGCTGGAGCAGTAACTAAAGCAGATCTTTTTCTCGACACCAAGAAAGAAGAGACCTCAAGCCGCCCCTTTATCCCTGGAAGAGCATGCCATCTGATCTCAGAGGGGGAGGGTGGAAGGCATTGCCCTCAGCAGGAAAAAAGCCCTGCAGCTTTGCGATCTCAGCATGTGCACAGCGAGCTCCCCTGCAGTTCACCCGCTCTCCAGCCCTTGCTGGCCCTCTCCAGTGTCACTCACCACCCGCACCCCACACACTGTAGTCCTGGGCATCAGTTCTTTCTGCCATGTCCTGTGTCAGGTCATGGTCTATTCTTGGGGGCATCTTTATGAATAGAACTTTCATTACAGACATTCTTAAATTTACACAGAATTAGAAAAGAACCTATGAGCATAAATATTTTATATTATTGCATTCCCTATTATCACACTTGGGTCTATAGGGTTCTTTATTTTATTTTTTGGAGTTATTTTGAAGTGAATTCAGATATCATGCTATTTAGCTCCCCACTTTAAAGACCACCAGAAGGATGCCCCCTCCTGTGACGTCATCATGGCTTGATGCTCACATGCTACACTATGAAGAATTCACATTCAAATATACCTAAGGGACTCAAAATGCCTTCTTAAAGCAGTTTTGACTGTGGAGTGTGGTGGCAAAGACCTGTTATCTCAGCATTTGAGAAGCAGAAGCCCCAGGGTTAGCCTGGTCTATATAGCAGATCCTAGGCCAGTCAGGGCTGCTTAGTGAAACCCTGTCTCAAAACAAGCAAGTAAGTAAAAACCACCTGAAGTCAACATGTGTTGCATTTGGTTGTTGAATCCAAATCCTTCTGATTCTATAGGATTTTTTTTCTCCCTCTTCCGGTTTGTTTTCTTAAGACAGTGTCTCAGATAACTGAAGGTGGCCTTGAGTTCACTGTGTAGCTGGTTCTCTTGCCTCCGGCCCCCAAGAGCTGAGGTTACAAAGTGTGCCCCACTACCCCTCCCTCCGCACTTCCTTCTCCCTCTCTCACATCATTGGCTAAGTGGATGAAACAGATCATTTTATCCCACATGCCGTCCCATACTGGGGGCTTCCCCCTCCTTGCTCAGCTCCTCACGTTTCCTGCAAACTCATGGTTGGTTCTAAAGATTCAAGCAGAGGCAAGTCCAACTGCCTTCAACCCCTTATCTCTTCATTCACCCTTCACACCCAGACAGCACCCCCAGACCTAACCTACTGCTGCTTTACCTTGAACATCCCTCCCTCTCGCTGTCTGCCTTGGCTACGTTTAGCCAAGTTGCGTTTAACTTTTCTTCTAGGATGTGGCTGAGCTACCACCACCATCCACCCCTGCCCTGCCCTTCCCCCATCCCTGTCTCCGTTCTTGTGTGGGGCAGTCCACCCAAAACTCAGAGTCATCCCACTGCCCCAGCTCACACCTTTTTTTTTTTTTTTTGGTTTGGTTTGTTTTTTTTCAAGACAGGGTTTCTCTGCTGTAATTTTTAAAAAGTAGCACAAGAAAGATGTCATTTGACAGAGCTCAGGTGGAGGGGTTTTTATTGGGGGAAAGTGAATATGAAAAGGGGGGAGGGAAGAGGGGAGACCAGCCTCTGGGGACAGGAGTGGCAAAAGAGAAGAGAGAAGAGAAAGAGACAGACAGATGGAGATAGAGAGAGATGGGAGGTGGGCAGGGCCCTTTTAAAAGGGAACGTAGTGAATGTGCACAGGAGGTGCTCTTAGTGGTGACAGATGCCTGAATGCTAACATTCTCTGCATAGCCTGGGACATCCTGGACCTCACTCTGTAGACCAGGCTGGCCTCGAACTCATCTTCCTGCCTCTGCCTCCCAAGTGCCATCACCCTGTCTCATAATATCCTTCTTTGTGCTAGAATATCACATTTGAAATAATATTTATTTTCATTATTTGAGAATTATATACAACATTCATCATATTCAGCCCCTCCCCAACACCTTTCAGAACCACCCCATCTCCCTACCCACCCAACTTAACTGTTCTCTCTTTTTGTTTTTAAATCCATCTAGTCCAGTTTGCATTGTTCAATACTCTTGGGTGTGGGGCCAATCCCCCGAGCATGTTCTACCTACCAGAGGTCACACCCTAAGGAGAAACGACAGTCCCTTTCCCAGCAGCTACCAAATGCCAGCAGTTCCTCAGCTAGTGGAAGGACTCATGCCAACCTCCCTCCTCTTTATGCTGGGGTTTGTGTCGTCTGGAACTTGTACAAGCCTCGTACATGCTGTCAAAATCCCCGTGAGTTCGTATGTGCTCTACTGTGTAGGAAAACATGGTTTCCTTGTAGTCGTCGGCCTCCTCTTCCATGATGATCCCTGAGGCTTGGGTGTGATGCAGATGTCCCATTCAGGGATGAGCACTCTGCACGCTCTTATTCTCTGCACAATGACCAGTTGTGGGACCCTGTGTTAATTACTCTCTACTGCAAGGAGAAACTCTCAAGCTGGGCAGGGGTGGTGCACGCCTTTAATCCTAGCACTGGGGAGGCAGAGGCTGGCGAATTTCTGTGAGTTCAAGGCCAGCCTGGTCTACAGAGTGAGTTCCAGGACAGGCTCCAAAGCTGCAGAGAAGCCCTGTCTGCTCTCTGAGTTGAGAGGCACACTGATAGAATAGTGGCATAGATGTTAGGGATACAATATAGGAGTAACCAATCACTTTCTGATTAATTAAGGCCCACTCCATGAGATGGAACTCATAGCTGACACTAACATACGACCAAGAACCTGTGGCTCCGCAGGGCCTATGTAGGCCGAGTACTATTATTCTGGTAACTGGTCACAGTATTAAAAGGACCCCTGCTGTCAAGTCCAAATGGATCAAAGACCTCAACATAAAGCCAGCCACACTGAACCTTATAGAAGAGAAAGTGGGAAGTACACTTGAACGCATTGGCACAGGGAACCACTTCCTAAATAGAACCCCAGTAGCACAGACACTGAGAGAAACAATTAATAAATGGGACCTCCTGAAACTGAAAAGCTTCTGTAAAGCAAAGGACACGGTCAACAAGACAAAACGACAGCCTACAGAATGGGAAAAGATCTTCACTAACCCCACATCAGACAGAGGTCTCATCTCCAAAATATACAAACAACTCAAGAAACTGGACACCAAAAGATCACATAATCCAATAAAAAAAATGGAGTACAGACCTAAACAGAGAACTCTCAACAGAGGAATCTAAAATGGCTGAAAGACACTTAAGGAAATGTTCAACATCCTTAGCTATCAGAGAAATGCAAATCAAAACAACTCTGAGATTCCATCTTACACCTGTAAAGAATGGCCAAGATCAAAAACACTGATGACAACTTATGCTGGAGAGGTTGTGGGGAAAAGGGAACACTTCTGCATTGCTGATGGGAATGCAAGCTGGTACAACCCCTATGGATGTCAGTGTGGCGATTTCTTAGAAAATTAGGAAACAACCTTCCTCAAGACCAAATAATACCACTTTTAGGTATATATCCAAAGGATGCTCAATCGTACCACAAGGACATGTGCTCAACTATGTTCATAGCAGCTTTGCTTGTCATAGCCAGAACCTGGAAACAACCTAAATGCCCCTCGATCAAAGAATGGATAAGAAAAATGTGGTCCATTTACACAATGGAGTACTACACAGCAGAAAAAAATAATGACAGCTTGAATTTTGCAGGAAAATGGATGGAACTAGAAAATATTATTTTGAGTGAAGTAACCCAGACACAGAAAGACAATTATCACATGTACTCACTCATACGTGGTTTTTAAACATAAAGCAAAGAAAGCCAGCCTACAAACCACAATCCCAGAGAACTTAGACCACAATGAGGACACTAAGAGAGACTTACATAGATCTAATCTACATGGGAAGTAGAAAGTATAAAAAGACAAGATCTCCTGAGTAAATTGGGAGCATGGGGACTTTGGGGGAGGGTTGAAAGGGGGAAGGGAGAGGCAGGGAGGGGAGCTGAGAAAAATGTAGAGCTCAATAAAAATCATGGGGAAAAAAAGGACCCCTGATGACTTACTGCTGTGCCCATAGATTAGTGCATTGTCTTTTTATTTCATTAACCTCTTTATTTACATGACCTGGGGCTGTGAAGGAAAGACTGACCTTAGTATTCTGACTGTGCCAGTATCTAGCACAGTGCCTGGCATGTACCGAGTATTTCACCAGGGTTCACAAAATGTCCAAAAACACATTCAATAGTGACAATGGACAGACAGGGCTGTGGGAAGCTGGCAAGGTTTTAGAAACTTCTTCAGTTGGGGCTCTGGGTACAGCGCCAGCACATGGCGGCCCCTGAAGCAGGAACTCAGAAAAAAAAAAGAAAAAAGAGAGGCTGCCTCTTTCAGGGGTGGGAACTACAGAAGCATAGATCCCTTCTCAGGGGCCTGACCTCCTCTCCTCTGATGCCGTCAATACACTTCCCAACAAAGCTCCCCAGAAAGACAGAGGTACCTATGCCCTGGGCACGGCTGACTGTGTCAGCAAGAGAGACTGAGGTACCTATGCCCTAGCTACAGCTGACTGTGCGTCAGACCTGGGTCATACTCCTCTACCTTCACAGATTTCTTCTCTATCCAACACATGCAAACCTGGGCTTTCCCAACATGAGGTGTGAGGGCGGGTGGAGGGAGGGTAGAGAGAGGGCCTTTCCACTTGCAGGAAGGAAAACTCCTTGGCCTCTTTCTAACTGCCCAAAGGCTTTCAGAAGTTGGGTATTTAGCTCAGGGGTAGAAGGCTTACCTAGGAAGAAGCTCCTGAAACATCTAGCCTCAGGCCCTCACTCTGGTCCATCCTTAGCTGGGAGGGCGGTGTCATCCTAGTCCCATTTGGATATCCCGAGAGCACATGGTAACAGTAGGTCCCAGTTGCCTTCATTGGTCCCGCTTTTGTGCTCTATACAACCGCATTGAGGTGCGTGTACAAACGCACAATAAACATGCTAGTTTGGGGGCTGGAGAGACGACTCCAAGTTAAGAGCACTTCCGGCTCCTCCAGAGGACCCAGCTTTGGTGCCCAGCCACCCACATCAGACAACTCACAACTGCCTGTATGTAACTCAAACTCCAGCGGACCCGACCCCTCAGGCCTCCCCTGCCTCTCTGCCCCCACGCCCTGTGCCCTCTTCAGCCTCAGGTCACCAATTTGTTTTTCGTACCACAGACTCCATTTATCTGCATTTTATCTTTTTTTTGTGTTATTGATGGAGACAGAGTTTCAAGTAGCCCCAGCGGGCCTGGAATTCTTTGAACAGCTAAGTCTGTCCTTGAGCTTCCGATCCTCCTGCCTCTACATCTGAAGTGCTGGGATCACAGGTGTGCACCACTATGCCCACCTACATTTGCTGCCTGTACCTTCTATAACCTTCATTCCCCTGGGCTTCCTTCTGGGGCTCAGCATGAATCCTTTTTGATTTATCTATGTTGTTACAGGCAACAGAAGCTCACTGCCTTTTATCCCTGAATATAGTATGCCTTCTAGGGACTGTCAACTAATTTTAACTGTAAAATAGTTTGAAAGCTACTTTTACATGTCTACTCTATTCTTATTCTTCCCACCCACAGTCTCCTAAGAAACTTTACTGCATTCTTAAAAGTTCCTTTGTTCCTAGAATGGAAGTACAAGAGAGGAAAATGTAAAACAAAAGACTAGGAGCTGAGGACGTAGCTCGGGTGGAGCAGGGAGTCTGAGGTTCATCCTCCGCATTCAGCACTACAGAAACCTCAGCCTGGTCATGGATGCCTGGAATCCCAGAACTTGGGAGGTAGAGGCAGGAGGATCAGAAGTTCAAGGTTATCCTCAACTAGGTGGTGAGTCCAAGGTCAGCCTGGATTACAGGAGACCCTGTCTCAAAGACAGACAGACAGACAGACACATACATACAGTGAGGAGAGAGGGAGAGACGGAATGGGAGGGAGAGAGAGACAGAAAGAGGGGAAGACTGAGACTGTTTGCCTTATTATGTTTTATGTAAATGTGAGGTCAAAGTTCACGCCCTGTCTAGAGACGCTGTGCAGATGTCTTGCACCTTTCATGGTTCGGATTTTCTTTCTGTGACATCATCAAAGCATAGCAGTGCCTCTTATGTGCCAGCTCCTGGGCCAAGTGCACTTGACAGAGGTCCTTCCTGAAGGCACTTCTCAGAGAGCAGGCCAATGACCTTGTGTCCACGCTGGACCAGAGCCATCAAGAGAAAAGTCAGACTGGAGTGCACATCACTGCTTCAGACTGGAGTGCACATCACTGCTTCAGACTAGAGTGCACATCACTGCTTCAGACTGGAGTGTACAACCCTGCTTCAGACTGGAGTGCACATCACTGCTTCAGACTGGAGTGTACAACCCTGCTTCAGACTGGAGTGCACATCACTGCTTCAGATAGGCCACTGCCACCTGAAAAGGCTTTTGTGGTTCAATCCCAGAAGGCCAGAGAGAGGGGTCACCTCAGGAGTGACACTTGATCTCTTCGCTTCTCTCCCATGGTGGCCCCCACAGTTCCTCTCTCCCCCACTTTTTCTTCCCTTCATCTTGGTCTCTTTTTAGTTGGTCACCAGTACAAAGTGCATATTTTATTATCTCTGGTGTTTACTGGACAGAATTTTAGGTTCATAATTGCTCATTTAAGAAGCCAAGAAAATGGTCACAAAATTATTTCATTAAAGAACCAAGTAAATAAGTTTGTCAGCAGCTCTCAGTAGAAAAAAAGTTACCTAGGTTGTCCTGATGCCAAACCACTGATTTAACTTGAATTTCCCCAGTGATCTAACAGTTCAGTGTGCTGCTTCAGCAGAATCAAGAGCCAGCCTGCTTGTGAAAACGCCACAATTTTAGGTCCTAGGAAGTTTCCCGTTCAGGAAATTGGGACAAGCTGGCATCTCACAGAGCAGTCCTGGTTGTCTCAGGACCCCTAGGATTCTGAACCTGCTCCATGTCCTGTACATGAATAAAGGGGAGGGGGAGGGCTTGAGGGCCGATAGTGGAGTTGCCGGGGCAGCTGAAGACAACACTCTGTGACACACACCTGCAGTCTCAGGTGCTCTCTGAGAACATATGTTCCCATAGCCATGAAGCTGACATCCCTTGAAACTCAGCTCACATTGCTTACCATGGTGTGTGTGTGTGTGTGTGTGACTGTGTTTGTGATTGTAAAGACAAAACCTACCCTAGATAAAGGGAATGACTGACTGATTGATAGATGAGAGATGGAGAAACTGACAGGGAACACGCACCCCAAAGAAATGTAACATCCAGAAAACCATGGCCACCTGAGGGCTGGCAGGAGCGGGGAGGCGCTCAGATCAGCACGGAAGCTGGCACTAGAGTCACAGAGGAGTAGGGCTGCACCAAAGAGGCTGGTGGAGGCCAGGATGGGAAGGGATTCTCACCTCCAGTCCCTGCAATGTGTACTTGGGGCCCCAAATACTCAGCACCCCATTGGCCTGAGAGCTTGGGGGACAAGGTTCCCTGTAACCAAACAAAGTGGGGAAAGAGGTGGAAGACAAGGAGCCAAGGGCCACACTCACACTCCAGTTGTTTCTCCGTCTGTGTTTCCAGAAAGAAATAGTAACGCTATAAATGCATAGCGTCCACTGAAAGTACACGGCATGAGAGTCACTAGCTGAACCCTGAGCAGGCTCCCAGGAGCTTAGCCGCTCTCCCCACCAGCACTGTCAAAGCCCATTAAGGAGCTGGACAGCAGCGGATGCAGAGCCCCTTTGGTGAGAACAGCCGAGATGTGACTTAGATCCACTGAGCCACAACGGCTCTGACAACTGCTCCTCCTCACACTCACAGACACACACGACTCCTCTCACTCACATCCATCTCCGTACTCAGATATGCGCACAGGAAGCGCACAGATACACATCATCTGCCTTAAATCCTTCCTGCGCGCAGCCCAAACCTCTCAGGTGTGCTGTGGAAGATAAACGCTTGATAGATATGAAAGTATTTTGCAAAGTTTATAACATATCACTCGAGTAAACACTAAAACATCATTGAGATTGTACTTACAGTCTGTATTTAGTTATGAGTGGAAATTGATAGTGATGCCTGTAGGTAAAATCATAAGATTCACTCTGGGACAAGAAGAAGGGAGCCTTTTATTTGCAAGAAAAGGCCATAATGACAATTGTCACCTGTAACACGCTGGCTCTGCCCCAGACCCTGTGCTGGCCATTCTCTGAAGCAGAGTCCATTCAATCCTTGGAGAAATTTTACATGACAGATGCTTCTTCACCCAGTTGCTAAAGGAAAAGTGCTCAATAAATGTGCTCAAGATTGCGAGGCTGCTGAGGCCCAGAGCTAGGTTTGAGGCTGGAGGATGTCTGGCTCCAAGCCGCCACTGGACAGGGCATCTCTCACTCTGGTAAGGCAAACCCCTGATGGAGGGCATCAACTGGGATGTAGGTGGTCTCTGTTTTAATGCCACATTTCTTGAAGTAGATGCCAAGAAAAGGCTAAGAAGCCGGGTTATATGGTGTGCAGACCACTGGCGGAGGGGGAGAATGACTTGTGGCATTCAGGCATCTATACCTCATTTTTGTCTAAGCCTCAGGAATGCAGGGATGTGTAGCTAATTCTGAAGTTTAGGATTCATTTAACAAATTCATCGTACATCAATTCCATACGAGCCATAAAAATACTAGAGCTAAGCTGCTACTAAGACAAAACAAGATTCTAGGATTCATATCACTAGTCAGTCTCTGTATTATTAAACAAGATACCGCTTAGAAATCCAGCCAACGTGTAATTCTTTAATAGAACTTCAAACTATCGTTGAATAGAGGAGATGAAACTTGACTCTTTCGTCCAGTCAACCCATCAGAGCCTGGGCTTCTCAGACCAGGTGTGACAGAGACACTATCATCTGTCTGGGGCCACATATCATAGTGTGGTAGGAGGACTGACAGCTGTGGGTCTAGATCCAGCCAGCAATGAGGTTACATGCTATCTGAACATTCAGCAGCACCCACTGACTCCCTGATGTGTGCCCAAGATCATGGGGAAATGACTCCTCTTACAAGCCAAGAGGGAAGAGAAGAGAGACTCCAAGAATACCCCTAGTAACAGGAGCCAGGGTTCCCAAGCGAGGGGCTCTCAGTGTCTAGGGTGATGCTCAATGTTAGATTAGCTCCTCAGCAACTTATGAAAGTCCCAGAGGACCCCACCTGAGCTTGAGGAGCGAGCAGAAGGAACTAGAACGTGCTGCTGCTTTCGGGGCTTGGGAACTGAGACTAGGAGGAGTCAGGGTGCAGGATGAGAGACAAGATGGAGAACTGGGTCTCCAGCCCTTTAATGCCTATGCAGTGCAATTAGTCTGGCTAGAGGACGGGGAGACCCCAAGGTGCTAACTGTGGAATCCCCACCGCAGTCCCCAGCCTGCTCTCTCTAGGAATCAACGCTTACTGTGCAGACAAAGCAGGGGAAGGGGAAAGAGGACACTACACTGGGCACTAAATCAAGATTAATGAAGTCTCTGCTAGGATTAATTACTGTACTCCCTGAGATCTGGGAGCAGAACGTGCCCATGGCCATCCATAATGGTCAGTGCCAGCTCTGAACAGCATGGGTGGGATGTGGCGTGTGATTCACCCTCTGCCTACCTAAGGTCTGAGAGCAGCTGCAAAGGAAGGCCCCTCCCACAGCCCCCGTCACGGCTCTGCAAGGAATCCATCCTTCACGTGTCCTCGTCTGCTACTCTCAGCACAGGCTGACTAGTCATGCACAGACACAGTTTACCCTTGAAGAGACAAGAGAAGCCACTTGCCAGTGACCCGTGGATGACAGCCAGGTTCAAGTGTGGCTCTTCAGAGTCTCCTCCCATTTCTGGATCCTGACTCAATACCTCACCAAGGCTCCCCAGGATCTGAGGGCTAGTGGGATCTGAGTCTGCCACCTGGTCAGCGCTGAGGTCCGTGAACCAGTCCAACTGAGTACGGTAGGTGGCAAGCCTGTAATTCCAGCACTCAGGAGATTAAGGTAAGTGGACTGTGAGTTCCAGAGCAGCCCGGGCTACATAACCAGACCGAGACATCAGAAAAACAGACAGCCAGAAGCAGGCCGTGTGAGGAACAGCCAACCATTTCTGTTGGCCCAATGAGTGGTCAGATCAGCAAAACAAACAGGCACTACCCATTCATCTCCAGTACCTTTTACATCATCACTACCGATGTCCAACCACCGTGTAAGAGTCCTCTGTTGGGAAACAAAGTCATGGCCCTTCTCCCTCACCTTTGAAAACAATCTAACAGAGGCTTTGGGAATGAAGGAGACCCACCATGGGTCAGAGCCAAAGGGAAACATGACTGCTCTTTTGCCTAGTCCAGGCTCACAGCTCCTGAGTCCAGCACCAGGGCCACAGGTAGGCAAGCACACATCTGCCAAAGCAGACCCACTTGAGTCGGGTCATGAGGACTGGCCCTGCAATGATTAGCAACTGAATTAAGCAGGTGTCTGAACAACACACCCCAAGGAAACACTGGGTTCTAGCAGACAAGAAAAGCCCAGAGGCAGACGTCCAGACAGAAAGGCACTTTTGCCCTGAGCTCCTGTGTGGTTCAGCAGGTCTTCCACCCTGTTGGTTAGAAAGACACAGGTCTGAGGCCAGAGTCCACCAGAGCCCCCTAATGCCTCTTGCTCTAGACTGGAACTAGAATGGGAGCCTCAGGTGCATAAACCAGAATGAAAGCAGATGGTAATAAATCTCACTTTTCCTTCTCTGCCTCAGAAACTTAAGCTTTCAACTAGAATTGGGGTGCCCTACCTTAAGAACGTCCCCAGGTACTCTGCAGATACGAATGCAAACCACCTCTGAATGAAAGAGAAAATTAAAAAGATGGAGGTGGGGGCAGGGCTCAGTGGCTGGAGAACTTGCTACACATGCTGGCAGTCCCGGTTCCGTCCGAAGCACTGTGCAAACCAGGGCGGTGGCAAATGCCTGTCACCTCGGCACTTGAAAGGTGAGGCAGGAGGATGAGAAGTTCACGGTCATCCTTGGCTACATAGAAAGAAAGAAAAAGCAAAATAGCGCTTAGCATAGAGCTGAAGAAAATCAAGGACTGGGCATGGCGACTCCTGTCTGCAATCCCAAGACGCGGGAGGCTGAGCTAGGAGGACTGCCACGAGCTCAAGGCCAGCCTGGGCTACATAGTGAGCTTGTGGCAACCCAGGGCCACATAACAAGACCCTGTCCAAAAAAAAAAAAAAAAAAAAAAAAGCGGGGGGAAGAGGAGACAGTTAACAATAAAATATAAAGCTTCCAATAAATGTGACGTTATGGACTAACTGTCTGTGTCTCCCTAAAACCCCTACGGTGTAGATCTTTGGGAGGTAATTAGATTTAGACAAGGTCATGAAGGGGTCCCTGTGCTGGGACCAGTGTCCTTATATGAAAAGAACTGAAAGGGCTGGGGTATAGCTCAGTGGCAGAACACTCACCTGGCTCGCCTCACATTCACAGGCCCTGGGTTCAATTCCTAGTACATAAAAAAAAATGCTCTCTGGCTGGGCAATGGTGGCACACACCTGTAATCCCAGCACTTGGGAGACAGAGGCAGGCAGATCTCTGTGAGTTCAAGGACAACCTGATCTACAAAGCAAGTTCGAGGACAACCAGTGCTACACAGAGAAACTGTCTTGAAAAACCAAAACAAAACAAAACAGAAGTGCCCAAAACTTTCTAGGGCTGGAGAGATGCCTCAATTGTGAAGGGCAGTAGCTACTTTTCTAGTGACCCAGGTTAAATCCCCAGCACACACATGGTGGATCACAACTGTCTATAATTCAAGTTCTATGGGATCTGATGCTGTCTTCTGGCCTCCTCTGGTACCAGACATGCCTATGGTATACACTCACACATGAGTACAAAACAACCTTTGATAGTTTGGATGCATTTGGCCCCCATAAACTCACAGGGAGTGGCACTATTAGGAGGTGTGGTCTTCTTGGAGGAGAGGCTGGATTACACACACCTTTAACCCAGACCTTGAGACTGGAGGCTACATTTTTAATGTGGGCCACACCTTCTGGAGGAAGTGGGTCATTGTGGGGGTAAGTTTTGAGTTTCATATACTCAGGTACTACCTAGCGAACCAGTCTTGCTACGCGACACCATGCTCTGCACCCCCATGACAGGCTGTCCGCCATCACAATTATAAGAGTTGCTGTGGTCATGTGTCTCTTCACAGCAATAAAACCCTAACTACAACACATCCATATACATAAATTTTAAAAATTAAATGCTTTCTGATCACAGTGGTAAAAATATGGCAGATACAGAATAAGGAGTCAAAGACTCAAAGGATTCTGTGAACAAGAAAGTGCATAGTTAATTGGAATTACAATACGGGATTGGGGGGGAAGTGGGAATCCTAGATAATTCTTGAGGAGAGAAAGGCTGAAAAGATTTCCAGAGGTGATAAAAGATATCAATCCAGACATCAAAACTGCCAACAAATCCTAAATAAATAGAAATTCAAATCCAGACACATCATCTAGAAACTTAAGAAAACTGTCTGCCCAACATAGAGCCACCCATCAGAGGACAGCCCAGGCTCCAGGAGTCTTGCCATGCAGATGTTGGCCCATGAGGAAGTCTTGCCATGCAAATGTTGGCCCATGTGTAAATGAGTCAAAGCTTTCTTCGCTTCCTCTCCTGACATCTGGGCCTATGTTTGGAATGCAGGGAGTTAAAAGAATATTTCTGGGATGAGGAACTAACAAACGAGCTGTCACACAAGTGTAGACATGGGCCTAGATTTATTAGACACTAATACATCACTGGGAGGCAGGGACTGAATGAGCCGTATATGTTATTCATCCTTGCTTAGAAATTAAAATGAGACGCTTTTTAGAGTAAACAGTAGGCTGATCACACACAGGATCTGAGTTCAATCCCTGTGCCCACATGACAAAAGGAGAGAACCACCATCCACAAGTTGTTTTCTGACCTCCACACATGCACTGTGGCATAGCAACACCCTCTCTCTCTCTCTCTCTCTCTCTCTCTCTCTCTCTCTCTCTCACACACACACACACACACATGCACGCACGCACACACGTAAGTGAAAGGCTTGGGATGTGGTCAAATGTCAGGGTGTTTTAAAAATGAAAAAGAGCTGGGCATGATGGCAAATGCACTTGGGAAGCTGGGGCCAGCCTGGTCTCCATAGCATGATTCCATCTTTAAAGACAAAAATAGTAAGTAAATATGAACAATATAATAAAACCATGAGCCTGGAACAATGGTCACATGCAAGAAAGAATCACTAATTTGTATCTAAATTCAGTGCAAACAAACCAAAAACCTATTGACTCTTATTGCTGTCCTCTAGAAACAGTCTGAATGAGTTCAATTCAAGGGTCACTTTTCCTCTCAGAATGAACCAAACAAGACAGATGCCTCCGCATTGCAAAGGGCAGTGCTCACCCTATCCTTGGGAGGACGGATAGGCACCTCCAGCTGAAAGGACACATCACTCAGGAAGGAGGCCATAGTTACCTTGGGATGCCCTCAAGGCGGGAGCCACTCTCTCCCTCTCCCCTGCTCGTGAGGGAGGGAGAGCCTCAGCCATTGCCTCCTCCCCCTTCACAGATTTACTACTCTGTCTCCGCCACTGTTGCCAGCTGCCGCAAGTTTTCCAGCCTTTAATGCGTTTTCTACATCTGTACAGGATTTATTTGAAGCAGAGAGATTTATTTAGCACATTCACGCTCAGCAGAGAGGACAATCCCTTGCGGAGCTCTGATCTCATTTGCTGTTAGGAGACTGCCTGAGAGGGCTTGGCTGCCGGCAGGCTTTGGACGCTTCCTAGTGAGAGTGAGCGCTCGTGCACATTTTACACAGATGTGCATGGGCAGGTGTGTGGGCAAGTGAGTATATATTTTGTGTAGATATATGTATGAATTTGGAAAACGCGAGAGCAGAAAGGTCATTTTCCACAGGCACAGGCATCAGCCTGACACACTGGAACATGGGAACATCTATGCTATGATGTACCCATGCGCACGAGTGTAGGCGTGTGAGCTGTAATAAACTGTGAGTGCATGGGATTGCGCAGGTCCGCGCATCCATAGCCACATTGCTGACGCAGTGCCAGCCACTGTCAACCATGGGACTTTTCATTAACATTAAACAAACCATCTCTCCTCAGCTGAAAACAGAACTCCCATGGGCTTAGCGGGGGATGCCAACTCTGTGCCCTGATCTCTTGGTCCTGCTTGCCTGGCTCTGCCTCCCTTGCACTCTGGTGACAGAGATGCTCCTCATGGCACCTCTATCCACCACGCTGGTTCCTAGCAGGACCAAGGTCCTCTCCTAGCATGACAGCCCTGCTCCAGGTCTGTCACTCCTCTGCTCCTGGGTATTGGCCCCTCCCCACTCAAGCAGTTCCTCCAAAAAGCACAGCCAGGCCTCACAGCAGCCGGCCTCAGTCACTTCCATCACCCATGGCTCTTGGAAGATACTTGCTCAGATATTCCTTTTTGTAAGATTGAATTTTAGTTTATGTAGATGTGTGTGTTGTCTGCATGTCCATCTATGCACCACATACATGCAGTGGCCCCCGGAGGGAGGGGACCAGAAGAGGGAATCAGGTTCCCTGGAACTGGAGTTACAGAGGGTTGTAAGCTGATACATGGGTGCTGGGAATCAAGATGCATCCTCTAGAAGAGAAACCAGTGCTCTTAACTGCTGAGCTCTCTCTCCACCCTATCTATTTTTCTTTTTCTTTCAATCCTTGTATATTAGTACAGTGCTGGTCAGCAAACCCAAGGCCTTGTGCATACTCGAGAAGCACTCTATCTACCACTGAGCCATATCCCAACACCCTTGCTCAGCCTTTGTATCTTGGTGGGTTCTGCCGTCTGTTTCCTTTTTAAAGCAGGTCTCACTATGTAGCCCAGACTGACCTAGAACTCCCAACCCTCCTGCCACAGCCTCCCGAGTGCTGGGATGACAGGTGTTTGCCACCACACCTCGTCTTGCCTTAATTATTGTCTGCTAGTGCCTCCTAAGAGAATGCATAGAAATCTACGCCATTGCCTTCCTGTTTATTACTGGGTCCCCAGAGCAGTCATGTGAGAACCTGTTAAATGAGGATAGTTTATGTGATAATGCATGATGTACATTAAGAAAAAAGAGGATGGGGCTGGAGAGATGGCTCAGAGGTTAAGAGCATTACCTGCTCTTCTAAAGGTCCTGAGTTCAATTCCCAGCAACCACATGGTGGCTCACAACCATCTGTCCTCTTCTTGCCTACAGGCATACACACAGACAGAATATTGTATACATAATAAATAAATGAATATTTAAAAAAAAAAAAAAAAAAAAACAAAAAGAAAAAAGAGGATGCAATGAATATCTGAGCATGTCGAGCTCACGAATTAGAACGAGCCTAATGACCACACACTCAACATACAGCTGTCCATTCAGTGATCGTTTCTCATGTCCTGTGTGCCTTGCACACTAATAGGCTCTGTTCTCAGAAAACGTTTAGATCAGGAGAGGAAATACTCTAAATAACCAGGATCATGCTGAGGCATGAACACAGAGCTTGGACACATTTGATGGAGAGTCTGGTAGAGTTGGAGACACAGCAGAGATCGTTTTTAAAGAGGGGTTGATGCTGGAAAAAGCTCTTTTGCACATGCAGCCCACGCATGCACACACCCACATACAACGTTGACACTCGAGGTCCTAAATTCCAGCTAGAAGGGCTTCCAAATTTTAGGATAAAACACGTGTGCTGTTTATTGTTATTGTTGCTGTTTTCTGGTCTCCTTGCATCTTCCCTTTCCTCTGACCACCTCTTATCCCCAGGCAGTCAGGTAAAGAAGCTTACACCACCTAGGGGCCAAGGGACAGCTCTCCAGCTGACCAGTCAAGGCACTGGACCGGCCGTTGCACACCTCTCTCCAGGCTTCCTGTGAGTCAGGCACAGCCAGCTTACATCTCTTCCTTCAGTCACCATAGCATTCTGGGCAGTGCCCACTACACCTCATTCAAAACCAGAAAGACTGAAAACCTGCCCCCGGTTCACCACACCAGGAAGCACCCCCCCCCCGTCCCAGCATGTTCCCTCCAAGGCCAATCTTACCAAGGCTGCTGCTTCCCAAAAGTCACAGCCCAGGAGCCCAGGTTGAGACCAGAGCCACGGATGCCCGTTCCCTCCCTTCCTCCACTCAATTCGGAGTGGTCTGTTGTCGCCTTTCCACAGTCGACGCACAGTGAGTGAGTGAGATGCCCTTTGAGGTGCAGACAGGAGGCCCAAGGAGCCCCTCCAGGGCTGGAGACCACAGAGCACGCCACCATCCCCGGATGGGTCACCGGCTTCTCAAGGGCAGGATCTTTGCTGTGTATAATCTCCTTCCTGATACTTCCTGTGTGTATCTTGCGCCACCTTCTACCCTAAGCCCCTCCCTCAATTCATACTGGCGGGGAGCCCCTCGCCTAGCCTTTCTTGCTGAGGCTCAGTGCTTATACACATACGTGGCATGGAATCTTACACTTCACGTCAGACAACTGGGCTTGGCTTTGCGGATGTGATAGATTGCATCAAACGAGAAGCTGTCCGAGTTAGCATTTTAGCCTTAATCACAGAAGAGTTAGCAGACTGCATGGTATCAATGGCTCTTCTCTAATACCTGAACCCTTTGCTGTGCTGAGCTATGCTATGCTCTAAATACCGTGAGCATCCTGGTAAGAGAGAAAAGGTAAGCTGAAGAACACAGGCTACACACTGTTTATAGACGAGTCCAAACCATCCATGTAGCGAATCTCTGCCATTACTACCTCTTATCTCACTTATTCATCCTACAATGTGACACACACAGAGTGTGTTTATGTCCCCCTTCCCTTGACCAGTAGATTCTGTGACCAGAAAATTTTGGCAGAAGACATGTATGGTGAAACTGCTAGGCAACAGAATTTAATACATTTCTGCCTTGTTCATGCAGAATGCTCATTCTTGGGGCCTGGTCACCATGCTCTGAGGAAGCTCAAATCACTCACAGTAAGGACTGAAGGCCCTAGCTGAGCTCCCAGCTCCCAGCCAGCACAGACTTGAAGAACCTACTTGGAAATGAGTCTTCAGGGCACTGCGTATCAGGGATGGGCCACCTTCACGGAGCCTTCTCACTTCACAGGCAAAGCCAATGATGGACTGTTTTGGCCATGAACATCATATGGTTTGTCATCAGGTACTCTGAGTACCAGATAACCGGCACACTATAAAAGCCAGCACCATCTGGCTTAGGATGATGGACGGCAGAGTATCACGATTCCTTCAAACACATGGATGGAATAAGATTGGAGGTGATTTCCAATGGGTGATTTAAGCTTTACCTAATGACTTACTTTGTTTTTATAGGAGATTGAGTGTATGTAGTACTTGAACTGTTGTTTTGTTTTTACCTACTTGCATGTATGTATGCACATACATACATGTGCGTGCAGCGATCACAGAAGTGGGCATCATAGCTCCTGGGACTGGAGTTCTAGATGGTTGCGAGCTGCCATGTGGGTGCTGCCATGTGTGAGCTGCCATGTGTGAGCTGACATGTGTGAGCTGACATGTGTTTGAGCTGACATGTGGGTGCTGGGAATCAAACCCAGGTCCTCTGGAAGAGCAGCCAGTGCTCCTAACCACTGAGCCATCTCTCCAGCCCCTGTACTGGTTTTAAAGGTATAGAAACCCAGACCAACATTAAGAGCAGGCAATAAATGGATGTTTATATATGTACCTAATTTAACTTTTTAAAAAATATCTCATTTTTTCCTTCTGCTTTGGTTTTGCTTTTCTTCCTTCCTTTCTTTCCTTTTGTTCTTTCTTTCTTTTTTTTTTTTTTCAGTGCTAGGGATCAAATCCACAGACTCCAGCATGGAAGACTTTGGTTTTTTTGAGACAGGGTTTCAGGTAGCCCAGGCTGACCTTGAACTCTTTACAACTACAAATGACCTTGAACTCTTGAGCCTCCTGCTTGTAGCTAAAATTTATAAACATTTATCACCATATCAAGAAAGTTTATTTCTTGGAGCAAGGTTTCACTCTCTAACCCAAGCTGGCTGTAAACTCTCAGGAATCCTCCTGCCTTAGCCTCCCAAGTACTGAGACTGTAAGCATCAGCCATCATGCTGGCTGTGATGGTTTGAATAGAAATGGATCCCATAGGTTCATAGGGAGTGGCCTTGTTGAAGGAGGGGTGTCACTGGGGGTGGGCTTTAAGGTCTCAGATGCTCAAGCCAGGCCCTTTGTGACATTCTCTTCCTGCTGCCTGCTGATCCAGATGTAGAACGCTCAGCTCCCTCTCCCGCACCATGTCTGCCTGCCAGCTGCCTTGCTTCCCACCATGATGGTAATGGACTAAACCTTTGAACTGTAAGCCACCCAATTATATGTTTCCTTTAAAAGAGTTGCTGTGGTCATGGTGTCTCATCACAGTGATAGAACCCTAGCTGAGGCACTGCCCTTTGTTTTGTTTTTTTAAAACAGGATCTTGATGTATAGCCCAGACTGACCTCAAATTCACAAGCTCTTGAGTGCTGGACTCACAGGCATGCACCATCATGCGTGGCTCCAAAAATACTGACTAGCACTGCAGAGGTTCTGATCTTAGCAGAGCACGGCACAGTGCACAGCCATAGTCCCAGCACTCAGGAGGGCTGAGTTAGAAGACAGCTCTGATTCTATGATCTCTGGAGTCCTGATTAGAGTTTCTGGGTTTTTTTTTTAAAGATTTATTTTAATTTTCAGGTGTGTGTGTGTGTGTGTGTGTGTGTGCACGTGTGCACCTGAGTGCAGGTACATGGAGACCAGAAAAGGGCTAGAGTTACACTCAGTTGTGCGTCGTGTGATCTGAGTGCTGGGAACTGAATTCTAGTACCCTCTCTGACCCGCTCCAAAGTCTGCGGTCTCAGATGTTTGGTCTAAGCCGTTCTTTCCAGCCCTCTCCAGCTCTCCACTTCTTCTCCCTACTGGCCTCTCTCTTTGTACCAAGCTCAAAATATTCTTCTGGTCTCCGAGAGCTGGCTTTCTTCCAGCCCTCTCAATGGCCGGTGCTAGAATCTTCCTCCAGGGCTCCCTTCCTGTCTTTCCTTCAGCCTGGCTCTCGGGGGAAGTCTGGTCTTCAATCATATGTCAAGCTGCCTTCCTCTGTGCTCACCTCCCACCTCCCTCAGGATCCTGCCCCTCCCCCTCACCCCACCCTACCCCATCTCTCCTCTTTCGTCTGTGGAATCACTCATTTATCCCATTTGCAAATTAAAACCTCGAGTTACCTGCAATGGCTCTTCTATTCACACAGACTAATTCTGTTCTCCCTGCCACTCTCGGTCCAGAGCTGACCCATAGCCCTGTGTCTGATACAGTCTGCAGCTGGTCCTTCTCAGCCAGTGAAAGGCCTTTCGAGAGGGTCTCAGCAACCTCTGAAGCGCTCCTCTCTCGCTGCACTGTGGCAAGGGTCACAGCCCCTCTGGTTTGCCTCCCTTGGTCTTCCCCTGCTGCCCCCTCAGGATTTCCTGTCCCCACCCGTGCCTTCTCCCCCAGCTCTTCTGTCACAGCTCCCAAAAGGGGAAGCTTCCTGGAACCAGTCTGCTCTTAAGCCCCAGACCCATACCTACCAGGCATTTACTGGTAATTTCCATGCAGATACCGCAAGGGACTGCACCCACAGAGCAACAATGTGGTAGGAGGTTGGATAACAGGGTTCAGTCACGAGAGCTCTGCTCTAATGAGTGAATTGAGGCCCCAAATTCACTGCCCCTTGCTCTTTCACTTGCCTTTCTCAGCCCTCCACCATAGGACAACAGAGCCCCTCACAAGATGCCAGCACCATATTCCTAGACTCTGTGGCCTCTAGAACTGTGATCCAAACCAATTCTCATTCATGATAAATTGCACCGTCTCTGGCATTGTCACTGAGGCGGAAAGCAAGACAATTGCCGCAGAGGCACCTCCAACTCAGTCGTCTGTTCTGAGGTTTAGGAATTGTCCCCAGGCTGCCTTTTCCCTTCTCTCACACTCAAACCTGGTTATTAAGTTTGGTGCGTTATTCTTCCTAATTATGTCTCCAATGCAGACTCCGGCTCCCAGTGGTCCAGGCCCGCATCATTTCTTACCTAGATTCCACAATTATCTCTTAACTGTCTTCCCTGCTGTCTACGCTGCTTCCCTCAAAGCAGGAATCAGATCTCTGCCCAAGCGAGATCTCCGAAATGCATGTATGGTCATATCCTACCTGCTTAATGGCCTCCAGTAAAATCCATGTTGGCCCAGCATTCAGGATGCATGGACACCTGACCAGCCACACCACACCCCAAGCAGCTCCTTCCTCAGTTTCTCCTGTGGTTCTCTGGAACACCCTCTGTTCATCAAGAGAGTGCTGCTCTTCCGGCAAGACACATCTCACACATCACCTCCTTGGTCTGGCCGGTGTTTTGTCCCCCTAAACTTCCTCTTCCTGTACTGAAGCAGGCTCAGTGTTCCCAAGATGCCTGCTGCAGAACACTGCAGTTTGTGGCTATCCATGTCGGCATCCCAACCCGCCAACACAATAGGCTCCATCCATTGTTTTGCTCAATAGTAAGCTTCCTAATATCCAACTGAAAATTCAGAGGATTCCAAAGTATCTAGGCCATTACGTAATTGTTGCTGAAGTAGGGAACAAAAATGCACCAGTGCCTGTCTCCTGGAGCTGCAGCTGAAAGGTTCTGCCCTTGCAACCTGTGTGAGTGAGTCTGTCTCTCATGTGGTACAGGTGGCAGTTACATATGCTGCGGAGGTAACTAATATCAGAAGAAAACAGAAGGGGGGTGAAAAGTACATGTGAGGGGCAAGGAAAAGAGACCCCCCCCCCAAAGCCCAGCTGAAGTTGCCATTGTCAGCCCTTCCATACTTCCAAACTTCTTCCTGGTCCCTCTCTGCTTTTCTCCACCTAAAAGCTGAAGAGATTCTCAAAGCCCATATCAGACTCACAGGTGTCCCAGTAGCAAGACTCAAAGGCCTGTAGAGGGGCAGACAGCAGGGGAAGTGCTACGGAATACCATGCCCTCCCCTGCCTGCTGGAGGCAGTGGACGGGGCTTTTGCTCCGTTATTTTCTGTCAACTCAACACAAACCATAACACGTCTAGGAAGAGGGAATTGTTGAGAAAATGCCTGCACCAGATTGACCTGAGAGTATGTCTGTGGACATTCTGATTAATGACTGACATAGGAGAGCCCAGCCCACCGTGGGCAGTGCTACCCTGGGCAGGTGACCCTAGATTGTATAAGAAAGCAGGCTGAGCAAAGTCATAGGAAACAAGTCATAAGAGACAACTTTCCTCCATGGCCTCTGCTCCAGCTCCTGCCTTGAGTTCCTTCCCCGACTTCTCTTCAAGGTAGACTCTAAACTATAAGCTGAAATAAGCTCTTTCCTCCCCACATTGCTTTTGGTCATGGTATTTATCACGGCAATAGATAGCAAATCAGACAGCTGGGCTTAGCCGCAGGGAGCTGAGAAAGTGGATATTAGCTCTTAAGTAAAGAATAATCATCCTACAATCTACAGACTCAGAGGGGCTGCGGGGGGAGGGGGAGGATGCGTGGCTCTCTCTGGGAAGGAGAAATAGAATAGATTTTGCAGGTAGACTGGGGGTTGGTGGGGATGGGAACAGGAGGGATCAGGTAGGGGGTGTGGAGGGACAGGGAGAGAGAGAAAGAGTACTGGGAAAAGACAACTGAATTTGAGGAGCATTTTGGCAATGAGGCAGAAACCTAGGCAATGGGAATCCCCAGGAATCTATGAGGGTGATCCTAGCAAAGACTTCTAGTCATGGAGGACACGGAGCCTGACCTGGCCATCTTCTATCACCAGGCAAGGCTTCCAGTGAGAGACTGGGACACCAACCCAGCCAAGTGACCTTCCACCTACAATCTGTCCTGCCTACAAGATGGACTGGGGTAAAGGCAGCACAGAATTTGTGGAAGGGGACAAACTATGACCCACCCCGGCACTGCCTACAGGGCCAGGACCCGGAGGCTGGAGAGCCCAGAGACCTAGGAGAGAACCAAACACATCTGGAAAAAAAATAGTCAATGAAATGATTCCTAATGATACTCCGCTATACTCATAGACTGAAGCCTAGCATCATCAGCATCAGAGAGGCTTCATCCAGCATCTGATGGAAGCAGATTCAAAGACCCACAGCCAAACATCAGGTGGAGATCAGGGTATCCTGGGGAAGAAGGTGAGGAAAGATTGTAGGAGCCAGAGGGGTCAAGGACAACACAAGAAAACAGCCTATAGAATCTAACTAACCAGGGCTCATGGGGTTCACAGAGACTGAACTGACTATCAGGGAACCTATAGGGGCCTGATCTGTGTATATGTTATGGTTGTATAGCTTTTGGGGGGTGGGAGGGTTCCGAGACAAGGTTTCTCTATGTAACAGTCCTGACTGTGCTGGAACTGGCCCTGCAGACCTGGCTGGTCTCAAACCCACAGAGATGTGCCTGCCTCTGCCTCCTGAGTGCAGGGATTATAGATGTGCGCCACCACCGCCTGGCAATGAAAGTGGCAGAGGATTGACCTTTTCACCTCCATATCACCACGCACCCTCACTAACCAACTGAACCACAGGAGCAAACGCTTGGTGTTCTTACGGAACTAACAGTGTGAAAGCGGCAGCCGACACTTCCGTTTGTGCTTGGAGCTCTGAGTTGCCTCCTCCAGCCTTAACATAAGGGAATGTGACTAGCCTTATTATAACTGGATATGCCACGTTTGGTTGATATCCCTAAGAGGCCTGCCCTTTTTTTGAAGGGAAAGGAAAAATGGATCTGGGGTAGAGGGGAGCCTGGGGTTGGGGAGGGACTGGGAGGAGAGAAGGGAGAAGAGGCTGCAGTAGAGAAGTAATATATGAGAAAGAATAAATAAAAATAAAAATTTTTTAAAAACCTAGCCATCTTACCGGCACTCCTGGGGCCTGGGACCCAGTGGTACGACCAACTCCAGCAGAGGCTCTGCCCACACCCTGGCTGACAATCAGTGTAGCTGTAATCTCAGCAAGGTTATACATCTGGGTGCATCTGCCAAGCCCCTTCCCAGTCCTCCCACTGTGCCCATGTCAGGTCACCTTCCCTAGCTGCCTACAGTCCTAATCTCTCACCACCCTAAGGCTACCCAACCTAGCTCTGACCCAAGGCTATACAGGGATCTAGCCTTATGCTCAGTGACTACCGTAAAGTAGAGAGGTAGAAGAGTCCCTGGGGTGTGAGCAGCTGTGAAGCAGCTGTGAAGCATCTTCCACAGCCCGAATGGTGTCTCCTCTTATTTAACTGGAGAGTCCCCAGGGCAGGGCCTTTAACTCCTCCAGTCTCAGCAGACAGCATTGAGCACTCAGGAAAGGCTAAATGGAATCTCTGAGAGACTCCCACTGAAAGCCTTTCATTTGCCTCCCTGAGGGGGTAAAAATAAAAACTCAGACAAAGTCGAGAATCTTCAAGACAAGCTAAGCCTCCGGAGCTCTCAACAGAACACATGGAGGAGGGCAGGCAGAGGGACCAGTATCTGGTAAGGGGCCTCAGGGCCTCAGACCACCAGATGGTTATTTGTATCAACACTGTGACACAGAACCATCCCCAATGCACAGAGCTAGCGGTCTCAACAAACAAGCCGGCAGAGAGAGTATCTTTACACTGTCCCAACAAGAGGCCAGGAAGCAAACCTGTGGGACCGTGCTCTTGCTTGAGAGCCTCTATGATCCTTCGGAGATCAAGTCTGAGCCTGTGACCTGCCTCATCAGCTGCTTCAGCAAGAAGCCAACCAAGTGATTCGAGCACTGTACATTCAGTTTGGGGCCACAGAGACCAATATACTCAGTCTACATCTCTGAGGTCTTGCCTTCTAGACCATCTGGGTCGCTCTGCCCACACTTGCTCTGATATCACCCCTGTGGCTTCTATTACGTCTCTCCTCAGAAGAGCAGCCTCCTGGAAGATAAGTAGCTCCCCGCTGCTACCTTCCACCCAGCTCAGCGGCCTCAGAAGGCACCCAGGAAGTCAATTCGACTGACTAAACAATCTAGCCTTGGGGCTGGAGAGATGGCTCAGTGGTTAAGAGCACTGACTGCTCTTCCAGAGGTCCTAAGTTCAATTCCCAGCAACCACACGGTGGCTCACAGCCATCTATAGTGAGACCTGGCGCCCCCTTCTGGCATGTGGTCACACATGGAAGGAATGCTGTACGCATAATAAATAAATTAAAAAAAAACAATCTAGCCTTCTATTGGGCATGTCAAGCCCGTCATGGCTGTCCTGAGTGCCTCCCTCCTTCTGGACTCAAGCAAGTACACACAGCAGGGACAGAGACCCCCATCTCCCTGAGGATGTTGGGCTTCAGCACACATAAAGTCAGACCACAAGATGAGCCAGCCATAAGTATGATCACTGACAGACTGGAGATTCAGTGACAGACTGGCTCAGTGGTTAAGAGCACTGACTGTGCTGGGCGGTGGTGGCGCACGCCTTTAATCCCAGCACTCGGGTGGCAGAGGCAGGCAGATCTCTGTGAGTTCGAGGCCAGCCTGGTCAACAGAGTGAGTTCCAGGACAGGCTCCAAAGCTACAGAGAAACCCTGTATTGGAAAACAAAACAAAAGAGCACCGGCTGCTCTTGCAGAGAACCTGGGTTTGATTCCCAGAATCTACATGGTGCCTCACAACCATCCATAACTCCAGCTCCAGCGAGGCCGGTGCACTCTCCTGACCTCCACAGACACCAAGCATGCACATGGTGCACAAACATACATCAAGGGGAAACCCTTATACACACAGGGGGTAAGGGTGATCACAGGACAGGATATAATTGCTCAAGGAGGCAGATGGACAAGAAGGTGGCCTCCAGGTCAAGGAAGTGAGTTACTGGAGTAAGGGATGGCTTCCAGTAGGAAAGGGGATTTCATCCAATCCTTAAATGAGCCCAAAGATTCCTAGACAACACTCCAGCCAGAACAGCACACCTGAACAACAGCATGGAGGTGGCAGAGCGTAACGGGGACTTCGACCCACATATGGCCCAACCTGACCGAGGTGCCAGCCTTCAGAGGGTGCTGAGCACTGAGAGATAAGGACGAAGAGCCAACTCAGAGTCAAGCATGGACTGGCCTCCTGCCAGGCAGAAAGCAAATCTGACCCAATAAGCAGGCGACAGCAGAAACCAGGGCCGTGCCACTAGCCAGCTAGATCCTGGATTCAATACCACCTGGGCTTTTCTGCTTTAGGAGGAGAGGCAGGAGGGAAGAATCAGAATGTAGGCCTTCAAGAGAGGTGCCACCACATCCACAGAACAGGAAGGAACAGACCGTGAAGTAGAAAAGTAAGGAGGAGGGGTTTAAAGAGTAGCTTCAAACACAGTGTTCAGTGCTTGGAGAGATGGTTCAGTGGTTAGGAGCGCATTCTGGTCAAGAATGCTTCCTGTTCGCCAAGCGGTGGTGGCGCACGCCTTTAATCCCAGCACTCGGGTGGCAGAGGCAGGAGGATCTCTGTGAGTTCAAGGCCAGCCTGGTCTGCAAGAGCTAGTTCCAGGACAGGCTCCAAAGCTACAGAGAAACCCTGTCTCAAAACAAAACAAACAAACAAAAAAAAAACCAAAACAAAACAAAAAAAAGAATGCTTCCTGCTCCTCGAGAGGACCCGAGTTTGGCTCCCAGCACACACGCACACAGCTGCATGTGAGTCCAGCTCCAGAAGGTTCTTGAGCATCATGAGCACCATACTGAACATGAGGGTGCAGAGGTCCCTGGTCCCTTCTAGAAAGAGAATGCATGCGGAGCTCTGGCTACAGGAACATGTCTTTGGTACCCTCCATTTCACCTTGTTCCCCTTCTCAATGTATTTGCCCTTAGCTGGCTAGCAAACTCTATCTTTGGCCTCTGTATTCTGACTTGTTTTTATTTTTGAGGCAGGGTTTCTCTGCATAGCCCTGGCTGTCCTAGAACTCACTCTGTAGACCAGGCTGGCCTCGAACTCAGAGATCTGCCTTCCTCTGCCTCCCCAGTGCTGTGATTAAAGGCATGTACCACCTCTGGGCTCTGTGTTCTGACTTTTACTGTATGTTTCTTAACATGTTGCTAAGCTTACCTTCTGTTCCCCAAGCCATGATATCCTGACACTCCTGACCCAGCCCATGCTGACTCTTGCCCTTCCACTGGCTCCCCACACCTACCAAAGGTGGGCCTCCTGGGGGAATCTGAGGTCACCAAGAAGGAAACAGTCCTTGGCAGAGCCAGGGTCTAAGAGTCCAGCCCTGCAAAGTAACCCCCTGGGGAAGTGTCTGCCCTTCAAGGATTTCACCACCCAAGGAGTCAAGGGTCTGAAAACAGCCATTTCCTATTCGCTAGCACTAACCTATCCCAGGGGAGTCTGTAAGCAGGTTGTGAGAACCAGATGCGATCGCTTAGAGAGACCAGATCCGCACCCTTCCACCCGAGGCTCCCCCAGCTCCTTCCAGAGACTAACAGTGCAAAGGATAGGAGAGGTTTCATCACTCAAGTCAGATGCAGAGGGGTTAAACACACCCAGTCTTGTCTTCAGGGTCCAAAAGTCCCTGTGGATCCAGAAACCTAAGGTCTCAGTTCTCCTGGTACCTTACCGCTTCCTCACATCTATCTCAGGAGTGTCACTGCCTCATCTTACCTCAGCACCTGTGCACATGTCTACCTGGGGAAGAAAAAGTTGGGAAGCTTGAAAGCTGGGATGGGGGTGACATGCCTGCACCATTCCTGTCTAATGCCTTGTTGCAAAATGCACTGCGTGTTTTATTTCAATCCACAATGAAGCATATTTCAGGGCAAATTTCCCATCGCCTGTCACAGCTCAGGGGAAAAATGAGCATACATTTCCCCAGCTCCATTAAGTAGGGAAACAGGCTCCCATTGCCAGCAGGCATGCTCCCTGCAAGCACGGTGAGGGATGAGATCATCTGCATTCTCCTAGCCCTGGGCATGGGTGGCCGGGGAAGAGGATACACTCTGGGGGCAAGTGCAGAGGCCAAGCCAACCTGCCACCGGGAGTGTCTGTCCAGAACACAGCCTGGTCCTTAGGGTCCCCACTGCTTCCCGCTGCCTCAGCCTGCTTTCTCATCCCCATCCTAATCGTGAATAGACGGAAAACAAAACATTAATGCACAGCTTCTCTTTCCTTCTTGAGTTGTTCTGTCACCAGATGCCTCAACGGGGCTAGGACAGAAGAGGGGTGATCTGGGCAGGGCTCTTTACTCTCAAGTCAAGAATGAGCCATCTTAAAAACCACTCCCTAATCTCTGCGGAGTGTAGACAGAGAAGTGCTTCTGTCACGCCCAGTTCCTGAGACTGTCTGAGGCGACTCCCCCAGACCCTAACTCTCTGCTAGCACCCCCACCCCGCAACTTGTCTCCTAAGACCATGTCTTATTATGTGACCCTGGCTACCTTAAATCCACTATGGCATCAAGGCTAGCCTTGAACTCACAGCAGTCCTCCTGCCTCAGCCTCCCCATAAGCTACCAGACTCAATGAGTGTTTTAGTTACAGGGATGGACCCCTTGGCTTTGTGTGTACTAGGTAAGTGCTCTACTAAGCTATATCCCAAGTGCTTGTATTTTAAGACAAGATCTGGCTATGTAGCCCAGGCTAGCCTTGAATTTAAGATCCTCCTGCCTCTGCCTGACTCTCTGCTGGTGTCTACTACCCTCCAAGTCATTCTCTGCACCCTGTTAAAGGTCTCACTTTCCTTCCTTCCCTGCCACTAAGCATGGCTTTTAAAGTCTTTCTGGGGTGCCCCCCCTCCAGCCTGGTAGCTCCCTGCCTCTCCTCCAGCCTTTTTCAAAGTCTCTGGGTGCTGGTCCCTCCAAGTCCTCACCCCTCTGAGTGCTCCCTCCAAGTCCTCACCCTTCTGAGTGCTCCCTCCAAGCCCTCACCCTTCTGAGTGCTCCCTCCAAGCCCTCACCCTTCTGAGTGCTCCTCTACACATGGCCCTTCTCCTTGCCCATCTAGAAGAGGATGCCTACTCCTTCCACAGACAGCAAAACCAGATCTGGCAAGTCCCTTCTGTGGCAATCAAGAAAAACCAAACCCTAATTCCTCTGTGTCCCACACCTTCACAGTGACACTGACCCCTTCTACCCTGAAATTACCTGTGGCATGCTGGCTGTGGGCTCATGGAGGGCAGAGGCAGGCCATACATTTTTACATCCCCAGCACTTAGCTATGTACCTGCCCCTAATAGAGTGTGCAGGGACACTAAATAAATGCCAGCGGACTCTGAGACCCTGCAAGGCATGTGCCCAGACTAAAAGTCCTCCCCCCTGGCATTCCTCAACCCAGACTTGGTCTCCTTATGCTCCTCAAACTCCCAAAGTCCATCAACTCAGCTCCTTCTCATGCCCATCACCAGCAGGGCATATGGCTGACCTACTCAGCTTAGTAGCAGAGGGACAGTGGACAGAAAGGGGGCTCTGTGAAAGAGCACCCCCACACCAACCAGAGAGTCTGGAGAGGAAGAGCCTTATAGCCCAGGTAAGGTGGCAGACACCTATAATTCCAGTACTCAGGAGGCTGAGGCAGGATCACGATTTTGAGGCCAGCCTGGGCTACCTAGTGACCCTACATCACAGAAGCAGGAGAGTGGAATGAGACAAGCCGATGCCTGTGTCTCTCTGCATCTCACAGGTCTCTGCGTCTGCATAGCAGGGGTGGGCATATTTAAGAATGGATCATCCTCCAGAGTCATTCGAATCTAGAATGTCCCCTAACATTCTCATGCTGAACATCTGGCCCTCAGCTAGTCGTGCCCTTGAGAGATGGTGGCAACTCTATGAATGTAGCCCAGTGGAAGTCACTGAAGGTACGCCCATGAGGGAGACATTAGGATGGAGCCTCTGCCTCTCCCTCCCTCCTTCCTTCTATCTCCTTCCAGCCACCATGAGGTGAGCAGCTTTGTTTTTCTATGTCCCCCTAACCGTGATATGCTGCCTTACCCAAGCCCAAAGAATGGAGCCAAGAGACCATGAAAACGTAGGTCAAATAAACCTTTGCTCCTTCTAAGTTGACTACCTGAGGTATTCTTGTCATGGTGACAGAAAGCTAGCGTATATCCCATTGATGTTTTTCTCTTGGAATTTGAGTGAACACTCATCTTTCCTTCCCTTATCCCTCCCTATCTGCCAAGTTCTTGGTGCCTACCACTGAACTGAAATCAAATCGAGCAAGGGAAAAAATCGCCTTTCAGTCACACAACTAAGATGCCTTAGTTACTTTTCTATTGCTATGACGAAACCCTATGACCAAGGCAAACTTATAAAAGAAAGCATTTAATTGGGCTTACAGTTTCAGAGGGTTCGAGTCTGTGATGGCAAGAACAGCTTGAGAGTTCACATCTTAACCCGCAAGCAGGAGCAGGAAGGGACACACTGAGAACAGTATGAATCTTTTGAAACCTCAAAGCCTGCCCCCAGTGACACGCCTCCTCCAACAAGGCCACACCTCCCAATTCTTCCCAAACTGGTCTACAAACTGAGGCCAAGCATTCAAGCATATGAGCCTATGGAGGTCATTCTCACTCAAGATGACACAGAGGAAGCACATTCCTAGAACGGGGACAGTGGGTAGCATGGGCCTGCTCTACGCCATAACCCACTTGGGTCAGAACCTCTCTGAGAGTGGAGACCAAGCATGTGGGTTGGCACTGGTACAATAGGCCTGGCTTTCTGCTCACTGTTGTTCCTTATAGAGTTCCTTGCAGAGCAGAGCTCAGAAACCACTTCTACATTCCAATGGTATACCACGTCATTCTGTCTGTCTCATTTGTCACCTGTCAAATGGTCTAATGTGATCTGCCATCTCCCCCTGAGCCTGCTCCCAAAGCACACTAAGGTTTCCCACATTCCTTAGCAGGGATGACCTGCTCCAGCCCAGAACAGGTTGGACTGTATGCATGAGAAGACAGTCTGGTTCTCACTGTGTCTCCTGTGAGGATATTCTGCCCCAGCATCCTTGACAGGACCCAGCTAGTGAAAGGAGAAAGATGTCAAGTTGGGGGATGAGTGATAGGCATAGAGGGATGTGGCTATAAAGTTCAAATCCCAAATCACATTATCCTCTCTCTTAAGCAGACATTACTCATCCGCCTCCCACACCCACAGCGGTACACGAGACCTCGAGGGACAGGAAGACATATTTGGTTGCAGCTGGAGGACCTCAGACTAGAGAGCAGTAAGAATTTCCTAACAATAGAAGATGGATGCTGTGACGGTCGGAGATGGATGGAGGCTGAGGATCTCAGCCCTTCCTCGGCGCCTCTCCAAACTGATGGGAGGCCTGGAGAGGGATGTCCAAGGGGCCTCTTCGCCCAGTCCCCAGCAGCCATGGGAGATGTGAGGGCAGTGTGGCAGAGCGAGCCAAACAGAAAGTCAAGGACATGTGCATTCTTCACAGGGTCTGGGACTCTGTTGCGGAGTAAATGCTTACTCAGGGGAACCACCCACAGGGTCATACACCCAGCAGGGAAGTGTCCTACAGTCCACCAGGGAGCCTGGCTGCTCCCCTGCCTGTATCCTTGGGTCCTGGGGGGGGGAGGGTCTTAGTAGTCAGAGGAATGGAGGCAGCTAGACTGCTCTAGGTCCCCTGCTCCCTAAGGAGGGGAAGAAGAGACTACATCCCCCAGAGCTCATAGATAAGCATGCCACTAGACATGTATATGGATGTGCCCGTACACTCCCAGTGCATTTGCACACACACACCAAGGAACAGCCAGCCCTCCAAAGCATATTGTGGCTGTGGCTGTAATTCTATCCTGGGATCCCAATGACATCATTTCCACAGGGTCAGCAGAGAATGGAAGTGGGAAGACTTGGGAGCTGGGTGAAAGAAGAAACCAACAGACTGCAGATCTGTGGCAGTGCTAGTGGCATCCAGCTAGGAGAAGCCCTTCCTCAATGGCATAGCGAGACTGGTTAAGGAGGTCTTAGCACCAAGGGGCCAGCTGTCATACCAACAGAATTCCTAGGAATACACGACACCCCTTTGCTTCCAACCAGTTCTCCTGAGAGTGTCAGGGAAAGGAGCCTCCCACCTCGAGAGCAAGGGAAACCCAAGAGTCTGCACCCACCAGGAGGGCGACACCAGACACCCGAGTACACAGACCTGCTGGAGGCCTACCAAACACTCCCTCAGGAGCAGTGAGCCTTAGTCAGCATCCATTATTCATCTCCTCGCCCCCAGACAGCGGCAGGGATGTGGAAGAGCAGCAGCTGGGGCTGGGGCCTGTACTCGGTCTCTCTCCATTCTCCTGCAGACACTCAGCCATCACACACACACCACACACACACATATCACATACACCATATACACACACCATCCCACACACACCGCAGATCACAAACCACACACACAACACACATTACACACACCATACACATCATACACACACAACACACCACATACATCACACACAACACACCACACACATCACATACACACCACATACACACCACACACATCACACATACCATACATTACACACACCGCACATCACAAACCACACACACAACACACACATTACACACATCACACACACCACACCACACATATCACATACACACCACACACAGCACACACATCACACACACACAGTACCCACCTCTAGAAAGTACATGTGGGAGTCACATGGCCATCACCCCAGTGAACAGATGGTCATCAAGTCACAGGCCAAGCTGAGATGGGACATGTGAGCCTCCCAATGAGCCTTTCCAAGGAAGGAGAAAGTGCTCACCCTGCTCAGTTGAATAAACACATTTGGTGGCAGGCTGAGGGAACTGAGGCAGTTGGGCAAAAGGCACCAGGCTTGTCCCTAAATAAGACTTCCACTGTCAACTCAGCCACAGCCATGTTCCAAGGGATCTCTCTTCAAAAGAAGCCACAGGGGGCTGGAGAGATGGCTCAGTGGTTAAGGGCACTGGCTGCTCTTCCAGAGGTCCTGAGTTCAATTCCCAGGAACCACATGGTGGCTCACAACCATCTGTAATGAGATCTGGTGCCCCCTTCTGGCATTCAGGCAGAACTCTGTGTACATAATAAATAAATACATATTAAAAAAAATTTTCTCTTTCAAAGTTTCTCATAAAAAAAAAAGCCACAGAAGCATAGGTTCTCAGAGCCAAGGGAGGCAGCCCCCAAGTGTGTGCTCCGCTGGAGTCCATCCCACAGCATGACAAACAAATGGCCACCGGCCTCTGCCGAACTCTGCCCAGAGCAAAGGTCACGCCCTCAGTGGCAGGTCACACCCGCAATGGCAGATCACGCCCGCAATGGCAGGTAAACCCCCAGTATGCACACACATCCACTGAGCATCTCTGTCCTGTTGGGGACCCGATGAGGCAACAGTTTCACAGCTGAAGTAGACGAAGGCCTGGCTCTGTCGGACTTAGGAGTGGGTCAGATGAGGGACTGGAGAGAGGGCTCCGCTGTTGAGAGCACCTGTTGCTTTTGCAGAGGACCTGGATTTGGTTCCCAGCTTCCACATGGTGGCTGGGGTTACCATTGCTGTGATGAAACACCATGATGAAAAGCAACTTGGGGAGGAAGGGGTTAATTTGACTTACACTTCCACATAGCTGATCATCACTGAAGGAAGTCAAGACAGAAACTCAAACATGGCAGGAACTGATGCAGAGACCATGGAGGCAGGTGCTGCTTACTGGCTTGATCGTTACAGCTTGCTCACTTGCTCAACCTCTTTTCTTTTCTTTTGTTTTGTTTTTTTCCTGAGACAGGGTTTCTCTGTTAATAATCCTAGTTGTCCTGGAACTCGCTTTTGTAGACCAGGCTGGCCTCGAACTTACAGAGATCTACCTATCTCTGCCTCCCGCGTGCTGGAATTAAAGGCGTGCACCACCACCACCCGGTTTCCTGTTTCGTTATAGAACCCAGGACCACCAGTCCAGGAATGGCACCACCCACAATGAACTGAGTCCTCTCACATCAATCACTAATTAAGAAAATGCCTATAGCCTGATCTTATGGAGGCATTTTCTCAACTGGGCTTCCCTCCTCTAGACTCCCGTCCCCTGACTCTAGAGAGTGTCAAGCTGACATAAACCTGGTGGTTTATAACATAAACACAGTGACATAAACACAGTGGTTCACAGCCATCCCTAACTCCAGTTTCAGGGAATCTGATGACCTCTTTGGAGACCAGGTATGCATATGATGCATACACATACATGCAGGCCAAATATTCATACATGTAAAATAAAATAAGCAAATCTAAAACAAAAACAAAAGGGTGGCTAAATTAACGGCCAGATAGCTTGTGTTCTCTGGACTTGGCAGGAGATGAGGTGTGGGATCAGTTTCCTTATGGCTCAGAGCCTTAGGCCACAGCAGCAGAGCTGGGCCCAGCCTGCTCTCTGAGGCTCACTGTGTGCCCTTGAACTGACCTCTGATTTGGCCAATGGTTTACAGGACTGGGCTTTGGAAATGGGCAGCCCTGGTATTAGGGGTTTAGGTCTCCAGTTCTTCCCTGTAATAACACATGCATGTAAGTCTTCTGTGCTGAGCATGGAAGTCTATCCCCCTTCCCCTACCCCTACTCACCTCCAAAAACTAGTCTGGACTGAGGTAAGGAGGGAGCCACCAAGTAAGTGTTATGAGTAGCTCAGGAAACCCTGCATAAAGTGTGTTCCCCAATAGTCCTACCACACTCCGAGGCCACTCCTATTTAGCCAGGCTTTTGCAGAGTGGAGCCTATGGTAGGAGGGGCCTGGAGCCTATGGGGAGTCAGGGGAGGGCAACACAGTGAGATACAGTTCCCAGGGATTGAAGAGGAAAATGAGGCAGGCATCCAAGTGGTATCAGGTACACGGCATCTCTGAGGAGAGTTCAAGCACAGAAATACCATGCTGAGGTAGGAGGTGCCTCGCTGATATCAAGATGTCAGAAATATGGTGCCGCCCTGCTACAGGGACGGAAGGACACAGCAGCAGTTAGCATTTGAGTTTCTTCCCCACACTCACTCCCACAGCCCTGAGCTCTAAAACTGCCACCCACACTCCTTCTCCCAGGGAAGGAAGGCCATGCCCACTGCAGCCCAAGCCTTCGGCTGAGGCAATGCCATTGCAACAAGGAGGAGCGCTCACTTTGCCCCGCCTACCGACACTGCAAAGCCTGGAATCTCCCTTCCAATGTCCGCAGTCCCGTCTCCTCTTACCTAGCCTAGGTGTTGTGCTACATCATCCATTTTCTTCTCATTTCTGCTTCCATCTCCAAAAGTGGAAGTCAGCCAGTGAACCTCCAGCCAGCGCAGAAGCTGGGGCTGAGTGCTGTCCGTGGTGCTGAAGTTCCAGAGGCCCAGCCATGGCTTGCCTTCTGGGACTTCCTGCATTGCAAGGCACTACAGGAGACTAGGGAAAGATGGTGTACAAGTCAAGAGACTATTTACAGAAAGGAAGCTGAGATAAATTCAAATAGAATAAATAGGCAGATGCCTAGACCACAAGGAAGGGTAGAGTCCCGACTTACTGCTCACTGCTTCCGGGCCCTGAAACATGGTCACACAGATCCTTTCAGAGGAACAGGATGTGAGAAAAAAGTCTTAGCTGATAGACACTGTTTGCTGCTCAGAGAGCTGCTCACCAAAAGAAAACCACTTGAAGGAAAAAATTAAGAATATGTAGGTAACGAGATTTGTGGTTTGGAAAGGTCCTACCTGGAAACTGAGGTCTGGTCACATTTCCAAAGCCAAGATCACAATTGAGAGTGTCTTTGTCACTGTTCTATTGCTGTGAAGAGACACCATGGCAAGGCAACTTAAAAAATAAAACATTAAAAAAAAATCTGGGGCCGGGCAGTGGTGGCGCACACCTTTAATCCCAGTACTCAGGAGGCAGAGGCAGGCAGATCTCTGTGAGTTCAAGACCAGCCTGGTCTACAGAGCTAGTTCCAGGACAGGCTCCAAAGCCACAGAGAAACCCTGTCTCGAAAAAACCAAAAAAAAAAAAAAAATGCGGGCAGTGGTGGCACACGCCTTTAATCCCAGCACTCGGGAGGAAGAGGTAGGCGAATCTCTGTGAGTTTGAGACCAGTCTACAAAGAGCTAGTTCCAGGACAGCTAGGGTTGTTATACAGAGAAACCCTGTCTTGAAAAACCACAAAAAAAGAAGAAGAAAAAAGAAAACATTTAATTGGGTGTTTGTTTATAGTTTCAGAAGGTGATTTCACGACCATCGTGGAGTGGAGCAAGGCAGCAGGCAGGCAGGCGTGGTGCTGGAGCAGTAGCAAGGGCTTCTGTGATCTCGAAACCCACCCCAAGTGATATGCCTCCTCCACAAGGTCACACTTCCTAATACTCCTGTAATGGCTATTCTTGGCTGTCAATTTGTCTAAATCTGGGATCAATTGAAACCCAAAACATAGAGGGACACATCTATGAGGGATTTGCTTAATTTGAAGGGAGAAGATTTGCTTCTAATCCGGATCTTTGAGGTGGGAAGACACACCTCTAATCCTAGCCGTATCTGCTAGCCTATATAAAGACATGGAAGAAGGAAGCTTCACCCTTGGCCTGCTTGCTCCCACTTCACTAGCAAGTCCATTCCTTCACTGGCACTAGAGCCTTCTTCTTCATGATCCTGGCAGATCCTGAAGACCAGCTGAGACATCCAGTCTCATGGACTGAACAACTACTGGGTTCTTGAACCTTCCATTCATAGGCAGGCATTGTTGGATTAGTTGGACCACAGCCTGTAAACCATTCTAACAAATCCCCTCCCCCCACATGTATACATGCATAAATATGTATGTGTATATATACATATACATTTATATATACATATATATGAATCTCTCCATGTGCGTATTATGTGATTAACATGTATATATAAATACACACAAACACACATATGTATTACATATATATGTGTATGTATGTGTGTGTGTGTATATATATATATATGGAGAGAGATTCAGTCTATAAATTCTGTTACTGTAAAGAACCCTAACCCACCTTCCCAAAACACTTCCACCAACTAGAGATCAAGCATTAAATATGAGTCTATGGGAGCCGTTCTTATGTAAACCAACAAAAGAACCCTTTCACAGGTTCTGGAGTCAAGCTTGAAAGATAAAACAATTCACCAACCAATCCTACTCTGTAGATGGCAAAATCATTACAGATGCTTTATGTATTTTCATGTGTGTGTGTGTGTGTGTGTGTGTGTGTGTGTGTGTGTGTGTGTGTGTGTGTCACACATGCACGTGCACATGGGGAGGCCTGAAGTCAGTCTTGGGTGTCACTCTTCAGCAACCATCCACTTTGTTGGTTTTTTAAATTTTATCTTACATGTATGGGTGTTTTGCCCACAGAGGCCAGAAAAGGGCATTGAGTGACAGGTGGTCGTGAGCCACCATGTGGCTGCTGGGGACTGGACCTGCGGACTCTGTGAGGACAAGTGCTCTCAGCAGCTGAGCCGTCTTTCAGGCCCCCGCTTTGTTTTCTGAGATGGGGCTATCACTGAGAGCTACCATGCCCTGCTTCTTGTTTTGTCTTGTTTTGCATCTGGGCCCTAGGGATTGAAATGAGGTCTTCAGGTTTTCAGGCCAAGCACTTTATGGTAGGCGCCATCTCCCCAGGCCTAGTTTATATAGCTTCTAGCATCAATTACAATGATTCTCCAGGAAAAAGCATAATTGTTTTTCCAGTTTTATGCCAATGAGTGTTTCATCTCAGTATATGTATGAGAGCCACCTGTATGCCCAATGCCTATGAGGCCAGAAGAATGTATCAGATCCCCTGGAATTAGAGCTATGGACTGTTTTCAGCCACCATGTCGGTGCTGAGGATTAAACCCAGGTATTCTATAAGAGCAAAAAGTGCTCTTAACCACTGAGCTATCTCTCCAGCCACCCTGAAAACATTTTCAGTGACATCAGAATTATGTAAGATACAAATGAGCTAAACCTGGCCAAGGTTCCAGACTAGAGTTTCTCTTAAATGAATCTAGAAGTCACGCTCTTCTAAAGTTCTGGGCTCTTTGCTCCCCCTCCAGTGTTGAAGGCACAGAGCTGCAGCTTGTTGGCAAAAGTTCTGCACGTCTAAACAAACCACATGCAAGAGGACGGGGATGTGAGCAGACCTGCCAACATGGGGCAGGACAATTTATATGTCCCGGGGCAGGCTCTGTCTCATGACTGAAGTCTCTAGGTGCCCTCACCTACACATCAGTCTCCTCAGAGTAACATCATGGCATGGATAAAGGAGCCCACCCTGCCAAGCCTGTGATATCCAGGACTACCCCCCATTCCTTCTCTTTTTCTGTCCTCTTACCCCTACCTCTCCCCAACACCAAGGACGTTGTTTGAAGAAAGCTTAACTAGCTGACAATTGTGCACACATTCAATTCTCCCGAGCATGTCTTCACACTCACTCAGGCCATGCTACAGAGAACTCGATTATCAAGTTTTCCTTCCCAAGTGCCTATCCTGCCTCAGAACTTCCATGGAGCAAGACAGCCTCACCACCTGCTTGGTCTTCTGTAACAGCCCCTGAGTTTAGTTGTCTGCCAATTCCTCTTCAGATGCCAGAGGCCTTTCATGTGATAGATTTGTCACCAACTTTCTGACATCATAAATCACCTGTGTAGGTGCACAGCACGGGCTTTAGCAGTGGGGCAGCTGTGCATCCTTGGCCCTTTCAGTATCTGCAGGTAGAGCATGCACACATGAGGAGCCTGGGACTACTGGCAACAATAAAAAGAAATCCCAAGGACCCCCAGAGAGCATCTGCTGATCTAAACATAAACAATTCAGGACTCCCTGAGAGGACAACAGCACAGGCCACCCAATCCCACACCCTCAAAGAATCTGTCTGCTACCCTTGTCCCTGGGTCCCAAACATGAATCTCTGTCTCCCCACTGTCTCCAAAGCCAGTAGCCCCAGTGCCCCCCATCACCAGCAAGTAATACAGTTCTCAGATGCCATATTTATATCACAGCAGGACAAGAGAGCAAAGGTGTAACTGGGCTCGACTTGACTGATGTGACAGCCATGGACAGATATGAGCCAGGGGTAGTTTATGCTAAAAATCTCACTGCCGAGAGGACCTGACATCTTCCTCTCACAGACATCCAGACAGCACTGACCTCAGCCGCAAAGCAAGAAAAGATTCATGGACTTGTCTGGGGAGGACCTTGTGAGGCCATCGCTGCCACTGCTACCATGCCAGCCACCTCCCTCAGAAATGCTCTCTCTGCTTTCCTGAAACCTCTACCACACCCCTTTAGTCAGATTCCTTGGTGCTATAAATATGGGTGCACTGCCTGACATCTAACCTACACTCTGCTGGCTGCCTTTCGCAACTGTCGCTCTCATTCCAACCTGGTGCAAGGACAGTTTAGTGTTCCTCCCTGGACCTGGACACTCTGGGACTCACCTGCCATCATCAGTGCACAAAGGCATGCGATTCCCTGATTCTGGGATGCTCTCCTCCAACTCACTTGCTCTTTGGAGTGAGTGGTAAATTCTAGAACTCCTCTCTTGGTATCTTGGATTAAAAACTACAGTTGGCCTTTGGAAACCTGTGACATTTTCTGGGACTCTGGGAAAGCACACCAGGGCCTTTCTAGTTATATGTCCTCACTTACATGGGAGGAAGAGATTCAAGGAGTAGGTGGCACCTAGGGAGCCAGAGGCAGAGCCAGAAACTCGAGATTCCACAATAGGATTCTGTCTCTAAGTTCAGCACTTCTGGGAAGGCTACAAAATCAGGGTCCCAGCCTCCAAGTCCTGGCTCCACCACTGAGACAGGGAGCAACGATCACTGAACTGTCCTCTACCAAACTTTGGGGACAGAAAAGAATCTTACCACTGAGGGGAAAACAGGAAGATTAAGTAAACCTGTCCTGCCAGAACAATTTCAGGAGCCCACATACCCCTCCCCTCCCCTCCCCTCCCACTAGTCCCCTCCATCACTTCCTCCACCAAGGCAGTAAGTGAAGCCCCAGGCTTTGGTCCCCAGCACACAGCCACTTACCTTCCACAGAACTACCAAGAAGCATGGCCCCAGCAAGTTCTCTGAGTTTTCCACACTAAGGGCTGCAGCTGAGCAAGCTCCAGGCACTGGCTCCTACCAGCAGGTGGCAGCTACCACAAAGGCCAGGGAGGTAGCAACGGCTTGTGGAATACCAGGGGTCCCAAGTCTACAAGGGACCACACAACTGCCAAGTATCCAAACCAGACCCCGGCCTAGGATTCCTGCCAGGAAGTGGCACGTGGGCAGGGAAGGTTGTGTGAGACCAGACTCTCCTTTGACCTAGAGATAAGGTCTCAGGTTCAATTTCATTGTCTCTTTCCAACAAGTGTTAGAGGAAGATGCCACTGCCTGTGGGCACCTTGCCAAAAGCTACACTGGCTGCTTGTATGTATGTGCAGATCCACACCTGAGAAAGTGAGAATCTTTCCCCACCTACTGCCGCTGGGTGCATGAACCAAATAATTTGCTTTCAATGAAGTGGGCATGTTGAGTCACTACAAGGGGCTGTTGCAGAAATATGCCGGGCTCATTTTAGAAGAAGGTCAAGAACTCCATGCCCCAGATCTGGGAGTCTCAGGGGTGCCAGGGGCACATTCCTCTGTCCCCAAAGGATCGTCCTATGGCCATGAGTTGATTTATGTGATATATGTCACTGAATGTACGTGATACCAATTCTTCACACATCCTGAATATCTGCAATGTTTGTCAATTTTATCTTAATAAAGCCAAAAAAATTTTAAAATACTCTGTCCTGGTGAGGCTGCCTGCCTGCCTCCAAGTACTTTCAAGTTCACTAGTGAAAGACACACACAAAAAAAAACTTCCAGAAGGAAGAAGTGCACTGGGTACCAGAAGAGGAAGACTCAGGACCCCCAAAAGACAGTGTCCAGGGTCTCAGAAGCCCTCCCCACAAGGCAAGTCTAAAGCACCTGAATCAGTGGTTCTCAACCTTGCTAATGCTGTGACCCTTTAATACAGTCCTTCATGTCGTGGTGACCCCAACCATAAAATTATTTTTGTTGCTACTTCACAACTGTAATTATGCAGGATATCTGATATGTGACCCCTTTGAAAGGGTCATTTGCCCCCCAAAGGGTGGAGACCCACAGGTTGAGAACTGCTGCCCTAAGTGACCATTGTCACCCAGGGGAATATCCCTCCCCTCATCTTTTGCTGTCTTGGTCTTCCCAGTCCTGATTGCCATAACACTGGAAACAGCCTCCAGAGAGGAACACTGAGGTCAGGACAGCTCAAGACTGCCGGACTGGAAGGAGCCACAGGTCAGGACTGTCAACAGCAACGGCCCAGCCCTATGCCAAGAAAGAAGGGCAAGTTCCCTTTCTGCCACACCCTCACCTGGGGTGGCTCTCTGCTGTCCCCCACTCATCCTTCCTGGTCCTATTCCCTGAGCCACAAATGCCATGCGCTGGACATGAAGCCTACCTGATCTCCCCACAGAAAGAACAGTTCTCCTCGCATCTCAGAGATCAGGGAGCTAAGTTTTAAATTCAACAGGCATGTGGCCAAGTCGGAAGAGTCCACAACCACTCTGGCTCTCCGCTTTCCCAGTGTACAGTGGCTCCTAGCATCGCCAGGTAGGAAGGGTGTACAGGAAGAGGAAATGAGCATTCAACACAGCAGAAGAAATGTGGCTAGACACAGGAAGAACTTCCTCTCCATTCTGGGTTACCAGCATAACAGATAAATTCTGCTTCCTGGAACCCTACTTCACAGATGTCAGTGAGTCTGTTTACAGAGCTTCAGGTCTCCTGGAAGATAGGCCAAAGGAAGCACCACGGGCTTGTTGTTAGAATCTTACTCCTGAGAGGGGCTGATTTCAGGGTTTCCCCATCAATATCCCTAGAACTGTGTGGACAAGACCTCCTCCAGACAGATCCCTGTGACACCAGCCGGGGGGCTGGGATGGCGTTTGTCCATAGTCCCCATGCAAGAGACAGACCAACCTTCTCAAAGGCAGGCATCTAGCGAGGAGAACAGCACTGAGGCAGACATACTTGACCTGGATATTGGGCTAGGGTGATCACCAGCAGGGTGATCTAGGGGACCTGTTTTACCTTTCAGAGACTATCTCCCTCTGTAGAAGGTGAAATATCACCAGGCGGTGGTGGCACACACCTTTAATCCCAGCACTCGGGAGGCAGAGGCAGGCGGATCTCTGTGAGTTTGAGGCTAGCCTGGTCTACAAGAGCTAGTTCCAGGACAGGCTCTAAAGCTACAGAGAAACCCTGTCTCGAAAAACAAACAAACAAACAAACAAAAAAAAGGTGAAATATCATTATCATGGCTGTCCAATGCTATTAATGCACTAAAAGCCATCAATCAAATCCAACACTTTAAAAGGCAGGGCTCAGGTCTGTAAATGTTACCTCCGTAGAACCGAGGCATGTTACAAAGACAAAATGAGCAGGAAAGGCTGCTGACCTGCCTGTGACCATACAATGCGTCCCCACCGTGCCAGCACTCAGTACTGTCACTACAGCTCCTCCAGCCTCAGCAAACTGCCTCTTGGGGCATCTTGCCTTCCTCGCCGTGGACTGACCTGTTGCCCCATATACGCATCTTTCCGCTTTGTCTTATTTTGAGGCTTTGTTGTTGTGTTTAGTTTGGGGTTTTGTTTTGTTTTTGACTCAGGGGCTTACTCTGTAACCACACAATAAACTGAAATTCACAGTCCTTCTGTCTCAAGTACTGGGACTTGGGTTTTGTCTTTAGAACAAAGACTTACACTACAACATATTATAATCTTTTTAAAATAATTTATTTGCATTTTATGTACATTGATGTTTTGCCTGCATGTATGTCTGATGTGGGAGTCCCCTCTGTGTGCTGTGATTACCATTAACGAATAAAGAAACTGCCTTGGCCTGTTGATAGGGCAGAACTTAGGTAGCCGGGGAGGACTGGACTGAATGCTGGGAGAAAGAAGGGCAGAATCAGAGATGCCATGATCTGCCACCAGAGATAGATGTGCTGAAACTTTCTGGTAGGCCACGACCTCGTGGTGATACACAGATTAATAGAAATGGGTTAAATTAAGATGTAAGAGTTAGCCAATAAGAAGCTAGAGCTAATGGGCCAAGCAGTGATTTAATGAATACAGTTTCTGTGTGATTATTTCGATTCTGGGCAGCCGAGACAAAAAAGCGGTTCCTTGCAACATATGTCTCTGTGAAGGTGTAACATATGTCTGTGTGAGGGTGTTGGATCCTGTGGAACTGGAGTTACAGACAGTTGTGAGCTGCCATGTGAGTACTGGGAATTGAACCTGGGTCCTCTGGAAGAGCAGCCAGTGCTCTTAACCACTGAGTCGTCTCTTCAAACCCCTATTAAAATCTTTCTAAAGCTTCAAAAACCTTCCTTTTTAGACAGCTTAAATGAAACCCAATATTAAGAATCCCAATATGCAAGACAGATCAAGGCAGAATTAAGTTAGGAGGACAGGGGCTGAGATGTTGAGGGGATCCTCCAGGATACCCCTCCCTCACTCTAACAAGGTTAGACATAGGATAAGGTCTGACCCCAGAGGCCAGCTGAAGCCAGTGGTCTGGGTGCCCTAAGGCTCTCCCCCACTTCAGCTGGCTGTCTCTGCCCTCTCAAGACAGGGCTTCTCTGTGTAACCATTGTCCTGGAACTTACTTTGTAGACCAGGCTAGCCTCAAACTCACAGAGATCCGCCTGCCTCTGCCTCCCAAGAGTAGGATTAAAGGTGTGCGCCACCACTGCCTGGTCTCTGCCCACTCTTCTATGCAGGCTGCCCAGCAAGGCTTCCAGGTGACTGGGACATCTTAGAGACAAGAACACCCCTAACCTCTGCTCTGAGGTACTAAATCCTGGGAAAACCTTCTGTGTTGTGCCCAGCTCCTACACAGGCTGCCCCAAGGACAGTGGTTCAACACCTGTCCAGTGGGGACCCGACTCCTAACATGCACATATGTAGGTTAGAGTTAGCATATTAGAAATCCAGACTGAGAAACTATTCCACTATCGACTGACAAATACGATGTTACATCTGAGCACAACAGATTTCAATAAAACTATATTTTCTAAGATGAAAAATATCTAGATGTGTTACCGCATAAGAAGTATGTCCAGGTTCTTTTCAGTGCCTGGTTTATTGGAAGAAACTGGAACCTCCCATTCCAGATCATGTTTAGTGAGGGTATGAAAGAGAAAGGAAGAGGAGGGGAGGAGAAGGAGGGAAGGAGGGAGAGAGAGATCTAAACCCACACATATTTGACCTGACTTTTATTTATTGTCAGGGGAATGGCATGTATCACGTGGTGCTCACGCAGAGGCCAAAGGAGAACTTTCACGACAAACAGTCTTTCCTTCCACAATGGGAATCCCAGAGATCAAAGTCAAGTCATCAAGCTTGGTGGCAAGCACCTTCATTCACAGAGCCATTTTGCTAGCCCTGTTTCCTTTTTATTTACTTATTTTTCTGATAGGGTTGCATGCAGTCCAGGCTGGTTCTGAACTCCTGATCTTCCACCTCCCTAGAGTTGGGATTATGGGTGTGAACCACCACACCTGGCTAAGGGAAGAGTATTTAGCAATGTTTGTCATATCACTATGGACATACCTTGATATGACATCAGAATTTATCATGTGGTCGTTTCTAGGGTCACTGCAATATGGAATCTGCAAGCTTGCACCAATGGGAGATCAAGGATGGTTCTAGAGTTTCATATTTGTCGTTGAAGACAGCAGCTTGTTCAGCTGCATAGCTCTCCTAGATGCTGACGAACTTCACAGTATTAACCAGCTGTCTATTAAATTCCCACAGATCTGACCCAAAGACTCTTTTTCATGACAACAGATATGTTTTCCAAAATTCTAACTTTTGCTTGAAGGTTTGAATGTCACCACTGGTAATAGACATTGCCGGGTGCTTTTCTTGAAATGACAGGCTTAATCCATTCATTTTTGCAAAAATGTCTATTCAACACTCACTCTGAACGACTGTACTAGTCATTTTCTCAAGGGACAACATGGTCCATGAAAGAAGTGGCTGGTCCGGTTTGTCACGCACACGGATGCCCAGGCGGTTGGGCTTCTGCTCCCATTGCAGCGGACAGCTGAAGTGCTTTGTATATTCAACTCATTTCATTTTAGAAAATTTTTGGAAAGATATGTATTCATTCCAGGGTCCAGGTTTCGTGAATTCAGCATCTTGGCTGCTTCATCAGAGACCTTCTTCTGTATCTGTTTAGCATGTGGTGGGGAAAAACACAATAGCCAGGACAGTTTGGTGCAGCTGCAGCCTTGACTCACATGAAGTACCAGTATCTTCATCTACCACTGCCTTAGCATCAAAACTCTCTTGCAAACGTGCTGAGCACTTCAGGGCTATTACTGAAACTGTCCTGACCTATAGGAAGCCGCTGAAAAACTTTTGGGAACTCCCCCAGGGAGTGTACTTTTGGAACTGCTATCATGGGGGCACCTTGTGTGATGATCCTATGTGTTTAGCTCTATTCTCTAAGTGGACCGCTGAGGCTACAGAAGTTTAGCTTGCTTACAGACAAACAGGCAGTCCTGTGTGTGTGTGTGTGTGTGTGTGTGTGTGTGTGTGTGTGTGTGTGTGTGTGTGTGTGTGTGTTCTGGTTTAAAACAGCTTCCATGGGCTGGAGAGATGGCTCAGAGGTTAAGAGAACTGACTGCTGTTCTGGAGGTCCTGAGTTCAATTCCCAGCAACCACTTGATGGCTCACACCCATCTATAATGAGATCTGGTGCCCAGAACACTATATACATAATAAATAAATTAAAAAAATAAATAAATAAAACAGCTCCCTTGGGGCTGGAGAGATGGCTCAGTGGTTAAGAGCATTGCCTGCTATTCCAAAGGTCCTGAGTTCAATTCCCAGCAACCACATGGTGGCTCACAACCATCTGTGATGAGATCTAGCGCCTTCTTCTGGCCTGCACGCATATATTGTATACATAATAAATAAATAATTTTAAAAAAACAGCTCCCACCCCAACTCCTGGCCACATGTATGTTCCCTTTGTACTGGATCTTCAAAATGTGTAGCTGTGGGGCACAGCTGGGGTGGGGCAAGCATCCCCTCTTTCCCACCACTGCCCCCCTCCCAGCCTGGCGGTAGTGGAAGCCTTGGCCCCTCCACCAGCAGACTAGGTGGGGAGGAACCAGATATCCCTGACAGCCTCAGAAGTCTGGGGCAGGTTCAGTCCTCCCTTCCGCCTCTCACCGCAGCCAGCTCGGTTCCCAGCATCAAAGAGCTAATCCAATTTCGTGGCTATGTTTCCCCCTTCGCCTCCTGCAATGCCAGGATTGATTTGGAACCAGGGCGGCCTTATTAAAGTGATGTCTTTTCTCCTCACAGGAGACTAACGCTGGGAGAGGGAGCCCTCCCCCATCAATTAACTCCACACTCTGCTCTTGAGGGTTCCCTCCAACTTCTCTGGTGAGGCCGGATTTCAGTCCTGATGGGTTCTCATGTAGCCCTCCCTCCTTGCCTGTGCTGTGACTGGATGGTGGGGGGCTCTCACCACGTGATCTTAGGTCTCTCACTGGGGCCCATGACTGCTCTAGTTGTGTGGTCGACTGGGAACATGGAAGCCAGGCCAGAAGATGATCAGATGATGCTTTCCCCAAAAGACACACAGGAGACATGAGTGTGGACTTCTGAGCCATGGAGCACCACCCTGTTAGGTCCCCTCTTCAGGGGACCTGCAGCTCCCTGCTCTGGGAAGCTATGGTAGGGCAGGAGCAGGTGAGACCGCACGCCAAAAAGAACTTCCTTTCCATAAGGTATTAAAACTTTGCCGGGCGGTGGTGGCGCACGCCTTTAATCCCAGCACTCAAGAGGCAGAGGCAGGCAGATCTCTGTGAGTTCGAGGCCAGCCTGGTCTACAAGAGCTAGTTCCAGGACAGGCACCAAAAACTACAGAGAAACGCTGTCTTGAAAATCCAAAATAAATAAATAAAACTTCCCCAGTTACTTTTCAAAGCAGAAAGCAGAGGCCCAACACACCTGAACCATAGTTCGGACCAGAGTCAAGGATAATGCAAAGCTATTTTTCTTAAACTTTCCAGCCCTTAAGGAACAGGGGCAGTCAGGAGGGCCCAGATAACATAGACAACAAAAAAATCCCAAACAAACAAATAACAGCTGTGTGAGGCAAGTGGTATGTCAAGGTGCTTTATCTCAGCACCACACATAGTAGGATGCATATATTAAGATACCACCCTGCACCCCATAAATAAGCACAATTGCTCTATCAGTTAAAAATAGACATTTTTTTTTAGGTAGGGTCTCACTATGTAGCCCTGGCTAGCCTGAAATTCACTCTGTAGATCAGGCTGGTTTCAGACTCACAGAGATCCACCTGCCTCCGCCTCCTAAATGCTGAGATTCAAGAAGTGGGGCCACCAGCAAAAATTAAAATCTTTTTTGAAAAGCCCAGTGATGTCTTAGATCTGTAATCCTAGCACAGAAGAGGCTAAGGCAGGAGGAGGTCCCAGTTACAAACCAGCCAGGGCTACACAGTAATACCCCATCTAAAACCACACACACACAAGGTGAGTCCAAGTGATTCTGCCTCAGCTAATTACAACGCAGCACACTGAAGGCCTCCTTGCCCCAACTTTGCATCACCACCAAATCACCCCTTTGTTACCCCAAGTATGAGAGCACGGAAAGGGTTAAATTTTTCCCTCCCTCCCAGGCCCACCCCATCCTCAGAGTAAAGCCCCATCCCACCCTTTGCTCATTTCTGTTTCCTGTGGTCTCCCTAGTGCCCTGCTCTCAGTCACAACCACCTGCACTCACTATTAAGAGGCAGGGAGTGGTAATGGGAAAATTCCACCTCTAATTGCAGTATTCCCTAATTGCCACTCCAGAACCACCACATCAACCCAATTATAGGCCGCCCAGACAGGGTTCTCCATGGTCTAGGACTCCCTGCCCCGCTCAGGGGCTCCTGCCCTTGCAAATGCCAAAAGGAAGCCTTCCTGACTCCATGGGGCCCAGACTGCCCAGTGCTAAGTGCTTGGGCCCATCAGTCCCGGCAGGGGCAGAGAGGAAGGAAGCAGGCTCGGACTGAGGAACCTGGTGCTGGCAGGCAGTCAACCCTGCGCTCCAGAAGCATAGCCACCCTACAAGGCTATCATGAATGCTCCTCTTGGGTGCTGTGGACCCCCAGGTGTTCTGGGATCTTCCCAGCCTTGTCTTTCAGAGAGTCTTGTCTTTTTGCTTAGCCCCTCCAAAGAGAAAACGGAGGAGAAGAGTCGCTTCTGCTTCGTTAGTGTGAAATGGGCCAATGACAGCTTCTCCAAGATGGAGGGGTAGCAGTTACGCAGCCCTTTCTGAGCCATGTTTTTGAAGAGAGCAGGAGACGGGGGTGGGGCTGAGTTCTGCTCATGACCTATCCGGGCTCCGTCTTCTCTTGTAGCTACTATTTCCACAGCTGCAATCTTGAGGCCCCCAGATAAAATGGCCAAGAAATACCCGGGGGCTACTTGAAAACCACATGCTGGGAGGTTCAGCGGCCATGACACCCTCCTTTCCTAAGTAGCAAGGGCTGGAGGGTCACCCATAAGCCAGGACTGCAGCAGCTGGAAGCCACCCAGGGAGGAAGCCCTCACAGCAGCTCTTGCTCGCCGCGCATCTGGGGAGCCCTTCCTGGAGTTCACTCTTGGGGCTAGCAGCTGAAGGCTCCCTACCGTCCAGATTCAGAGGCTGCTCTGGTCCCTCAGGGCTGGAATCCCAAATCACCCATCACCCCAGTGACCTCTTGGAACTGCCCGTTCCAGAGATGGAAAGGAAGGGTAGCTGGGACAGGCCCTTCCCAGAAATTAAGCTCTGGCAAGAAATGGCTCATTGGGCACCAACAGAACTGCCCAGAAGTTCTCCAACTTTCAGGACAAGGTATGAGCACTGACGCTGTCTGTGGACAAGGACAGGACTGGCGTGGTTAAAAACCACTCACTCGGCTCTCACCCTAGGATGTCGTTCACTTAATCCCCCCCACACACACCCTACGTTGGGAACGGAAAGCTTTAACTCCGTTCTGTACAAGGGAAGATGGAGAATAAGAGTTTAACAGTTTGTCCAAAGTCAGAGCCAGGTGGCATCCAGGCAATCTGTCTATAGTCACTGCACTGCCTCTTGGGGTGGGGGGAGGACAATATTATGTGGCATTTCTCCACTTAAACTATGTCATTTACTAGAGGTCTGCTGGACACCAAGAGAGTCCAGGGCTAAATCTCTGTTTCCTGGCCTGGCTTCCGGCAGAGCAGATGGTGAGGGGGCATGTCAGACTGTATCAGTGCAGGGAGCCATGGGCTACTGTGTAGACAGTATTAACAGTATTTACACATTAGACCCTGCAAGTATTAAAGCTTCAGACCTATCCAAATCACTATTCATAGGCTCCCATGGACGGCATTTGTCATAGCTGGGATGAGGTCTCCGGGTAATCATTCCTTCAGCTGTGTGACAGTTAGTGCTCACCAGTGCAGGAGCCAGGTACGTTTCATTCCTTCCTGAATGCCCATCACCTAGCATGGCACACAACAGACTGTCAAAAAGCAATAGTTAGCTAGGCCATGGGGGTTCAAGCCTTTAATTCCAGCACTCGGGAAGCAGAGGCAGGCAGACCACTGAGTTAAGGGCCAGCCTGGTCTACAGAGCAAGTTCTAGGACAGCCAGGGCTATAAACCCTGTCTCAAACAACAACACAGTAATAGTGGTGGCACACACCTATAATTCCAGCACCAGGAAGGCAGAGAGGCAGGACGATCAGGAGTTGGAGACCAGCCTGAGCTCTGTAGTGATTTCAAGGCCAGCCTGGGTAACACAGCAAAATCCCGTCTCAAACAGCAACAACAATAAAGAGCGAGCCATAGATAATATTGAATGATTGTAGGAACTGATAATCAAAGTAGCTAGATAACTCACTAAGGTCCACGGGAACGCAAAACCCAGGAGAGCAGGGGGTGGGGCTGAGGAAGCAGCTCAGCTGGTACTGTTTGCCTATCATGAACACCCGGATTCAATCCTAGCACTGTGTAGACCAGGTGTGAGACCAGGCGGTGTTGGCACATGCCTTTGATCCCAGCACTCGGGAGGCAGAGGCAGGTGAATCCCTGTGAGTTCGAGGCCAGCCTCTTCTACAAGAGCTAGTTCCAAGACAGCTAGGACTGTTATTCAGGAAAACCCATCTCAAAAAACCAAAAACATCATAAACCAGTTGTGGCGGCACATGCCCCAAACCCTAGCACCCAGAAGGTCAAAAGTAGAAGGCAAAAAAAAAAATTGGTCAAGACCCATCCATGGCTAAATGGGACCCTGACTCAAAAAGAATAAAAAGAACGTCAGGACTGTTGTCTGTTGTGTTCATTGTCACATCCATCTGCAGTGCCCGGACAGTGGCACCCAGGAGGCACATGCTAATAAAATCCTCGTGGCATACGTGAGGACAGCCGCACACCTCATAATGAGTGTGTAACAAATACCTGATGAGAAGCAGAGGAAAAGCATTACTGTTGTTGTTTTGGATTTTTGCTCTGGTTCTGGGATAGAGTCAATAATGATGAGAAAAGCGTGGAGACAGGAGTAGCAATGTAGCTTTAGCTACGAGTACATACACATGGGTAGAACAGGAAGTGGAGAGCAGGGGGATGCTGCTGCTTGATTGGTCTCTTAATTCAATCCAGGACCCCAGCTCGTACGGTGCTGTCCCTCAGATCCAAGGCAGGTCTGTCCCCTTCAGTTAATCTTTGGAAAAGCTCTCAAAGAAAACACTCCAAGGCATGCCACATTGATGTCTTAGGTGCTTAATGCAGTTCAGCTGACCATCAAGCCCAGCCATTACACTGGCCCTGAGGATTAGAACCCAAGTCCTGTTCTAAGCACCAGCTGCAACCAGGCCCTCTGTTGCTTCCTCTGACTGGTCACTCTAGACCCTAAACAGTATCCTTCCAACCTGGACAGAAGTCGGTGATAGCTAGCTCAAGACGAGCCAACTTAGCTTCAGCTAGAGCGTGTCTAAGACCAGAAAAGTCTACCTGACAAACCCCAAAGCTAAAGGGAGCAGCATTCTACTCGGGTCAGCCGTCTGTCATCGGAGTATGCTCAGCCCCGGCATCCCCTTATTGTCTTCCTGTACGCCTGTGTCACAAGCTCACTGCCCCTTTCGGGAGGACTGCACAGGCTCAGCAGAGGGGAAAGGAGGGCTCTGTCAGGGTCAGACAAAGATAGAGCAGAAGCCACTCAAGGTCAGATGTACCCAGATCCAGGAGGACTGGGGTGGCCTAGCATCTGGCTCCCGCCCCCATCTTTGCCGTATAGCATCTTAGGGGCAGCCTTGTAGCATCAGGCTGGAAACAGCCTGAAGGTGAACAGCTAAACTGAGCTGCAGCTGCAGGGTGGTCTGGAGACCCTGACCAGCTCTGCAAAGGTGCCCTGTGACCAGGATAAAACCAATGCTCCTCACAGGTGAGGCCAGTCATAGACTGGCAACCTACCAAAGCCAATGCCTTTCTCTTCCCCTGGTCTCGTATGGATGCCAGGCCCCAGAGTGGAAAGAAGAAATGTATTCGCACACCCTCCTCCCACCCCCCAAAAGGATCCCAAGCTGTCTGGGGAAAGTTTGTGGAGTGCTGAGCAAAGCTGACTCACCACGAAGGGGACTGGTCTCTGATTCACCAGAGGGTAACTGGACACCTACCTCTGGGTTCCCCTCCCTCCACAAGTTCCTAGGCTCCTGGCCCCTCCACAGGCCAGGTGCAGAAGGTGAAGAGTAAGCCCATGAGATCCTAAGAAGCCCTGATCCACAGGGAGTCCTAGAGGATGAGACCAAGGACGTGTCAAAGAGCAGAACAAGGCAGAGGCTCTCACAGCCCAGGAGACCCCAGTTCTGATGGCGCTGGCCATTTTCCAGGAGCACCGGCACAATGACGGAGGCTGGATCCCCCAGAGCAGGCCACAGTGGGCCTGGTGTAGACCCTTGGCGCTGACTGACCTCCGGGGCCCTGACACAAGCTGAGGCTTACAGTGACTGCCAGGCACATCCCATTGCATCATAGCTGCCCTGCCAGTGCCCCTCTGGCTCGGCCTGAGGGGTGTCAGACATGCCCATTTCTTCATTTTTGAAGCAGCTGAAAAGCTAGACTTGGTGTAATCTGGGAAGGAGGGCTAGCCTGAAGGACTAACGGCCTCTGGTCCTGCTCCTCCTCGGCACCGGGGTGATGAAGTGCCCAGGTTTCTAGCTAGAGATTGGACCGAGGACAGTCTATTACATCGGAAACGTTGCCTCCAGCCCAAAGCAGAGGAGGAAGAGGGGCGCCTATCCCAGGCTCCCCGAGTCTGACCTCAGTCTTTCTGGTGCCCTGAAAACCTAAGGGTTTTTATTTCCTCGTGTTCGCCCAATTCCCATTCTCTCCCTCCCTCTGCCCTCTCTACACTCTACACTGCAGTGGCCATGCTGGGCAAGCGCTTGCTCTGTCCTTGCTCTTGCATCTTCCGCTGCCGGCCAAGGAAGGAGACCTCACCAGCACCTCAGGAGTGGGGGTGTGCAAAGGGGAGACCCCGTGCCGCTACAGGCACCTGTGGAATGTCGGAAGGTAGAAGAAACAGAGCATACGGTTAATGGGATGAGATGGGGAAAAGATGCGGCCTCTAAGTTAAAATAGAAAATTCGTGGTGGTGGGAGGGGCGAGTAAGAAAAGAAAATGGAAGAGTCCAGAAAGGAGAATGGGTTTGGCCCTAAGAACCAGGGCTGGAGCAGCGACAAGCCGTCCTAGGTGGTGCTGAGTCATGAGATTTGAAGGGACACCTTCACCCCCACACACACATTCCACCCCCGTCGCGTACCAGACTGCTCCCCTCGACCCCCACTTCCAGAATTCTAGTCTGCCCCCCCAAGCCTCGCACGCGCGAGCTTCCCCACTCCTCCCACGACGTCGGTGCTGCAGATCCCCGAAGCTTGACCGGGGCAAAAGAGGCAAACTGGAGATGGCGCAAATAGGCGGGGGATGGGCAAGATGCAAGTGGGGGCGTCCAGGGAGAAGAAATGCTGCGAGCAGAGCGGGAGGGCGCAGGGGATCCTGGGCCCCTCCGTCCTGCAGCTCCCCGCGCAAATCCACAGAGAATCCTGCTCCTGGCTCCCCGGCTGCGGCTCCCCCAAGTCCGTAGCGCCGCAAACTCCCCGCAAAGGACGGTGAGGGCGCCTGGCCTCTTGGCACCAAACTTCCGCAACCCCATCCACCCCCAGGAACCAGATGCCTTTTGCCCCTGGGCTCAGAAGCCGGGATGGAGAAACTTTGGAGGGGATAGGGACTCACCCGAGGGCGACCCGGACGCTGCGGGAAAGATCCGCGGTCCCCGACGGGAGGCAGAGATCGGCTGCAGGGATGCGGCGCTGGCGACGGTCCAGCGGCGGCTTTCGTTCCCCGGGGGCGCGGAGTCCCCGCTCCGCCCCGGGCCCAACTCCGCTCCGAAGTGCTTTTGCCGCAAGACTTGCTGAGCTTAGCAGTCTGCGGCCGGGCAGAGGGAGGGGCTGATCGATGGGCGAGCGCGAGCGCGGCGAGCGCTGCAGTGAGGGGAGGAGACCCGGCGGGCGGTGCGGGAGGGCGGGCACGCGCCGGGAGGTGCGGGGCGGGCCTGCCTGCGGGACTGTCCCCGGTGCGCAGCACGCTGGGCGTCGCGCCCCCGCCTCGCCTCCGGTCAAGGTCAGGGAGGCAGTTCCTGGGACAGGAAGAGCTGGGCAGGAGAAGGGTCCCGGTCCCCTCCACCCCAGGTGGCTTGGCTCCCAAGAGCGGGCTCCCTCCAGACCCCTCCCGCAACCGCTCACTGCAGCCAGAGGCTAAGTAATTGGTCTCAAGAACACCCATTACCACTTTGGGATCCCTGGACCCCCTTTCTTCTCCCTTGCTCGTGCAGAAAGGCCACCCCCAAGCTATAGTGATCCCTGGGAGTGGTAGGGATTCTGAGCGTAAAAGATAAATGAAGAAGAGAGACCCTGGAAGAGGGAGGCGGGGTGGGGGTTGTGAAAATAGGGTGAACGGGACTGAAATGTACCTTCGGAGGGGAGAGCCGAGCTGGGAGGAGATTGGGGAACAACTAAATGAGGGATTTTTCACGCATTTGTTTTCTAAAAGTGTAAAATGTTGCTGTGAAGGTGGCGATACTGGTCTGATTGCTGATGGAGAAACAGCCCCTGAGGCCCTGAGCCAAAAGCAGCTCCTTGTGCTGTAGAACCTGGGGAGCCAGGATTACAGTACCACTAACCTATCCAGAGATGCCAGGGCACCCAGGGAATTCGGTGCTGCACAATCTACTTTAAATGTTTTTTAAAAATTTTAAATTACACTTCCACTTCTTTATTCTCTGTCTGTCTGTCTGTCTGTCTGTCTCTCTCTCTCTCTCTCTCTCACACACACACACACACACTGAAGTCAGAAGACAATAGTCAAGTTTGGCAGCAAGTGCCTTTACCCACTGAGCCATCTTTTGGAATGGACTTTTATAATAGGACAGTAGCACCCTGCCTTCCTCTTGGATACCAAAAGTAGGTTGAAGATCAGTCCTCAACACGTTTGCTCTTTGAGAAAATGAGAGATGGGATGAATGAACTCTAAGACCACCCCAAGTCAGCTTGCTTCAGTGGAAGGAAGCAAGTCCCTCAATGGCCGTCAGCGACGTTTTTATTTTGTTGTTGTTGTTAGGTTTTGTTTGTTTGTTTGTTTGTTTTTGGTTCTGGGTTGGGTTTGTTTGTTTGTTTTTTGAGACAGGGTTTCGCTGTAGTTTTAGAGCCTGTCCTGGAACTAGCTCTTGTAGACCACGCTGGCTTCAAACTCACAGAGATCCACCTGCCTCTGCCTCTTGAGTGCTGGGATTAAAGGCGTGCGCCACCACTGCCTGGCGTCAGGGACGCGCTTAAAGCCATTCTGCAGCCACACAGCAGCCTCCACAGAACAGTCTGGAGGAAGGACACAGGTGGGGAGTGAGGAAACAAGTATCATCACCATGTTGCCTGTCACCCAGCCACCCTAGCCTTAAATATGAGAACTTGTTGCTGCACCCAAGGGGCAAACTCTGCTCAACTCACTCCTAATCCACATCCTGATAATGTGTGTCTACAGGGCTCCAATCAGAAAAGCTGCAGTGCCCACATACTTGAACTCTTTGGGACTTGCAACACACATCCAATCAAAGCCCTTGTCAGTTTGGTTCCCAAACTCCTCCCAAGCAGCCCTGGGAACTGAAAGATAGAATAAGCTGCCTGCTTTCCAAGACTGTTAGGGGAGTCAGTGCTTCAGTCAGGTTGGTTAAGTGGAAAGTGTGGTGTTCCGGGTTACAGTGTCAATGTTCTTTTTAACTCATCAGAATCAGGTGTTTATAATCAGTGGGTTTTCCTCTTGCCTGTTCCCCTTAGCTTCGGGAACTGGAGAAGAACCGAAAAGGAATGCACTTGCCCCACACGCAGCGTAGCACTAGATGCTTCGCTTTTCAACCGTTTGCTTTGAAAAGGTGAGCCCCGTACTATTCCAACACCACTGCAGAAATGCATTCCCATCCCAGGGCTATGAGGCAAGGTTCTGCCTCCATATAAGATCTTTCTGAACCAATAGGGGTGGAGGGAACTCTGCCTCCCCTTGGCTACATTGCTTCTCTGCTTTCTCCACTTCTTCCTAAGGTCTCCTGTTCTGGTTTTGCCTAAGTAGGAGAGAGAATCCAGCAGGGAATTGCAGCATTACACACACACACACACACACACACACACACACACACACACACACACGACCTTGCACCCCCTGCATTCCTCCCCTACCCCCTACCTGCTGCTGGAAACCTGCATCTTGGTCCTTCCTTGCTTCCATTCATACCCTGCAACACTTGGCTTGCTTCCTCCACTCTTCCAGGTAAGGTCTTCAACCTTACACAACAGTTTCAAAGCCTTGCTGTTGCAACAAACAAGACAAAAGCAGACCTTCACCTCCACAGGTGGGGCCAGCTCCTGGTTCCTGCCTTCCTCCAGCACACTCTGGAATACCCGCACTAAGCCAGGAAGCGGAAGTCCCCATCCTCCCACCACTATATACACCCACCTGACCCTTCTTGAGTGGTTTGTATTGCTCTTTACAACTAAGCAAACACTGGCCAGAGGAACTCTGAAGCACCTCCTTGACAAGGGAAGTCAATGGGCTTCTCAAACTCACATGCAATCCCTGTCACACTGCTCTTGGTTTGCTTATCGTCTGATTCTGTAGACATGTCAAACTTAAGTGTATTTTAAATTGTATTTTATTTAAGTTAGTGTGTTTATACTAGTCTACTTAATTTTTAGATCACCCATAAAATGCTTTAAACACAGAAGACATAAACTCATCAAATGGGAAAGGATAAAACACGAATTAAAATAAAGTGAGACACCATGCTAATCCATACATTATCTTAGATTTTAATTAAAATAAAAATCCTGTCTGGGTGTAGTGGCACACGATTTAATCCCAGCCCTTTGGAGGCAGAGGCAGGTGGATCTCTGTGAGGCCAGTCTGGTCTACATGGAGTTCCAGGACAGCCAGTACACAGAGAGACCATGTCTCAATCAGTCAACCAGTCGATAAATCCCGATCTAACAAGTGGTAAAGGGCGAGTCTCCCAGGGTGGACTATAATTATTTATTCATTGTGCAACAAACAAAACAATAAAACATTACCACTGTGGCTGGAAAGATTACTCATCTGTTAAGAACATCCACTGCTCTTGCAGAGGGCTTGAATTTCGTTCCCAGCACCCACAAGGTGGCTCACAACCATCCATAAATCAAGTTCTGGGGGATCCAGTGGCCTCTTCTGGCTTCCATGGGTGACAGACAGGTGGTGCAGACATACATCCAGACAAAACACTCATATGCATAAAGTAATAAATCTTATTAAAAATCACTATCGAGTTAGGATAAAATTCTTGAATACAGCAGAATGGAGAGGGCAGAGGAGTCCTGTGTAGTTTATGATTCTATGAAGGAAACCTCTTCAAGTTTTCGGGACTGAATCTAGCTTAAGGAAGAAACGCATTAAGTTATCAATAATGATCGCAGGCTATTGGAGCTCAGGAACTGGAGAAAACTGTAAGGCTATGTCTTTCACAGTCCTCTCACCTCATTTGTCTGCAGCACAAATGAACTTCCCTTCTCAGATTGAAATCGAGAAGCACCTTAAGATGCACAGATGACTGCTCCTCGGGGCAGCACCAGCCTGTCTGTCACATGGAGCCCTAGGCCCCAGGCGTTCACACCTCTGAGTGGGCAGAAGGGGGCTCTGAATTATTCTGCCCACCCACTGCACTGAACACTCTTGGGGAGCCAGCTAACACAGAGACATGCTTCTAAAATGTGAAGAACAAATGGCCCAGAATTAGCAATCATACAAAGCCTCGCAGGGCAGGGTGTCTTTCTTTTTAAAGGGTGCCCGTGGACTTTGAAGCTCTCCACTATGACGAGATGAAGAGCAAATCAGCTGAAACCCTTTTGTAATGACTAACCCTGGCACTTTAGTATCCCACTTTAGTGCCCATGAAGCCCTCCATAAATTGGGGTTGTATCTTAGAACTGCCTTTCGGGTGGGCCCTAGCTGCAGAAGATGAGTACCGAAAGCCTCAGTGAAGGGCAGTGGGGAAGAAGCTGCGGGACTGGCACAGCCCACATCTCCCAGGCCCACCCACCACCCTTCTCTGCATGACACCAGGAAAGGTGGAGTTCCAGGTTGTTCCATGCATGCACCTGTCAGCTGTCCCCTACACGTTTCATTGCCCACTTCTGGCTTTTGGGAGCCTGTCTGGGGACTGGCAATGAGGAAGGGACATTGACAAACCTCAAGTAACAACTACCTTGTGGCAGAGTAAGATATATGTACCAAGAGGTAAGATAAGGTGTTGTTGGATCCCCAGTGAGAGCCACCACCTCAGGAAGATTCTCCTGCTCACACGGAGAGCCACCGCCTCAGGGAGAGCAGAAAATGGCTGCGGACTTGCCCTAAGTTGGAGTCTTTCATCTGCCTCTGTAGGAAGGCTGTCCCCCAGGGATGCAATGCCGGGAAAAACAGGTACTAATGGGACAGGGGTATGCAGTGTCCTCACTAAAGATTTCGATCAGAGAAGCAGGACAGCCCTGTAACTCCACTAAACTCCGTTTCCCTTACTGGTTGAATGAAGACTTTCGCCACCTTAAGAGATGGGTCTGACTGTATAGTTCATGGGGTTGGAGAGATGGTTCAGCAGTTAAGAAAACTGGTTCAGAACCAGCACCATGTGTTGTGACCTTGTAACTCTAGTTACAGGGGATATGATGCCCTCTTCTGGCCTCCATGGGCACTGCATGCACATGGTGCCCAGACATACATGCAGGCAAAACACCCAGACGCATTAAATTAAAAAAAAAAAAAGATGAAGTAGCTACCTTAGCAAAAGATATCTACTGTTGCTGTGTTCAGAAAAGAGAAAATGGCTTTGTGAGGCCATGGGGTCGGGTGGTCTTGGGAGGTCAGAGAAGCAAAACCAGGTAGGTTCCACAGACCAGCTCTGATTTTTCTTGGGAAGGCAACTGAATCAAAGTCACTTAAGAAATGAAGTTCAGGAAAACTCCTCTGGAGTTAGACGAAAGGGCTTGTAAGGTCCCTTCCATATGGGGGTGAATGCAGCACTTCCCTAGGAAGTACAAAACAGTGGGTTTGATGCCTCCAACACTGAAAAATTAAAAGTCAGGAATGGTGGCCATACCTGTGATCCTAGAACTCAGAACATTGAGATAGATTTTTTTAAGTCCAAGGCCAGCCTAAGATACACAGTGAGCTCCATATTAGCCTGGAACTCAGAGTGAAACCCAAATGCCCACAGGGCAGGGATGTACGATTCGCCAGTTTCAATTCTGAGTCTCAGCTCACCTCTCCGTCTGTGAGTAAAGTGGCACAGACCAGCAGAGCATGGGTACTTAGGAACTGCCCCGTAAGTGTTAAGCAACTTGATAACTACTTCCTGTCTAACTCCAGTAGGCCACCAAGTCTTCTAACTCTCCACACAACATGCCTCAGAGAAGTTGAATGTCTTTCTCAAGAAAAGCCAGTGAGTCTGGAAGCCTGGTGGGCGGGGGGCGGATGAAGAGTCTAGGACAGACACCCTGAGCTAGATCCCTGCTCCTTCCCTCGGCCAGGACATTGTATTTTATATGGCTATGTGGGCGGCTAAGATCCATCAGCACCACAACCTTCAAGGTCTCTGGAAGCACTGACGAGCTGTTTGTACCCCAGGAAGATTCTGCCACCAGAGCAGCCGGTTGGAACCTGATCCACCTGGTACTAGGGTTCCCTTTCCCCAGGCAGACTAGTCACCTTGAGATTCCCACTTTTGTTTAGGAAGTTCCATCAACTAAAGGGCTTGTTTTCTTAGATTGAGTTGCTTTTTGCCAAAAACTCAATAGATGTGCCTGGCCCAGCCCCAGTTGAGGGGATTTGGTTCACAGTGGCAGAGGTGTCTGGGAGCTGAATGCCAGGGTAGGTAGGGCTGCCAGGCACCTGCCAGTAGCCCCAAAGGCAGGGTCCTTGCTTACATATATGGGCCCACTCTGAAGACACATGGGCCTGAACTGTATTTCCTGATTGACTGAAATTCTCATCCAATTTAAGGAAAAAAGAATGTTTCCCCAAACAGGAGCCTTACCCACTGAGGGGTGGGAAAGGGAAACCGTGCCCAGGAAAGCAGCAGGGTTCAATGCCTTGGAGCCATGTCTCTCAAAGGTTAGCCTCAAGAGGAGTCACCGGCCTTTCCATCTTCTGCAAAGGCTCAGAATCTGGGGCTCAATTTCCTCACTCTGAGTACCAGCTGGGTGGCCCTTCCCCCACTTCTGGTTTTTGGTTTCTTTGTTTTTGCTTTGACAATGGCGCAGTGTATCCCAGCCTGGCCTGGTACTCACGATCCTCTTGTGTCAGCGTCCTCAGCTCTGGCCTTGAAAGATGGCTCAGTGGTTAAGAGCACTGACTGCTCTTCCAGAGGACCCAGGGTCAATTCCCAGCACCCACATGGCAGGAATCCCAGTTCCAGAGGACCGACACCCATGGCAAAACACCAATGCACATAAAAAATTTTTTTTAATTGCCCCATTCTCTTACCTGAAAACCAGAGAGGACCTCACTGGAAGCCGTTCGGATTATGAGTGACACACAGAGGTCACAACTCCTTCAGTCACACACTAACCACATGTACTAGCTTGTGTCTTGTACCACCACACATGCCGTTTCAAATACTTCTTGCTCAGCTTTACCCAGATATACCTGTGTCCCTGCCATTCCCTTACCAGTACTGAGCAGGCTCCTGGGACCGTGTTCATGCGTCTCCACTCCTGTTATCTGGAGGGTTGGCACTCAGTCTCAGTATCAAAGCATCCTACTGAGCCAGGGTTCCATCCCTGGGACCCACATGGTAGAACCAACTCAAAGTTGTCCTGACCCCCTCACTCATGTTCTCACACACAAATGCAAAAAAAAAAAAAAAAAACTTTAAAAAGTGGGTTTGGAGAGATAGCTTAGCAATTAAGAGCACTGGTTGCTCTTCTAAAGGACTAGAGTTCAAGTCTCAGCACTCAGATGGCAACTCTCTGTCTTTGGCTCCAGTTCCAGGGGAGCTGGCATCTTCACACAGACATACATGCAGGCAAAACACCAAAGCACATAAAAATAAATCTTTTTTTAAAAAATGGGTGGTAGCCTCTGGGTAGTGGTAGCCTTTAATCCCAGCACTTGGGATGCAGAGGCAGGCAGATCTTTGTGAGTTCAAGGCCAGCCTGATCTACAATGTGAGTTCCAGGACAGTCAGGACTACACAGAGAAATCCTGTCTCAAAAAAAAAAAAAAAAAAAAAAAAGTGCGATTGTCACGACACAATGGCAAAACCAAGTAAAAGACAGCCTGGGAGATGGCTTCAAACCCCACACAGGTTCTCTATCCCAGTTCAAGTCACCCATCCTCAACAAAGGCTTCCCCAAGGCTCACACTACAGGCTGTTCAGCAAAGAGGAAGTGATTACTTCCTCAGGACCTAGCAATTCTGGACCCCTCAGTAAGTGCTCACTGTCCTCAACCCTTCTCCAGCACATACGGGTTTAGGATTAGAACAATGGGAACCATGAGCTCACTTCAGCCTGACCAAAGTCAACCACCTAAATGGTAGTGCCCACAATAGGACAATCGCTCACCTTTGTTCTCCCAGTACATAAACCTACTCAAAGATAGAATTTGGGAAAGGCAATTATGATGGTTTATATTATCAGCTTGACAAGATGAGAATCACTTGGAGACAAAGCTTTGGGCATGTCTCTTAGTGGTTTTTCTAGATTGAGCATTGGTATTCCCCTCTGCTTCCTGGCTACAAATGCAATCTGACAAGCTGCCTCAAGCTACTGCTGCCATGGCTTCCACACCATGGTGGACCATACTCTCAAACTATGATCCAGAATAACGCCTTCATTTGCCTGTGTCAGGTATTTCGTTGCAACAAGGCAAGTTGCCAGTCCAATGCACAAGAATTTTCTCCCCTAGGAAAACTTGGGCTTTAAACTGCTGACAATCCTATCAAAGGGTGCCTAAACTCACTAATTTGTTTACCTTCTTTTGGCCACTGCACAGGATGAACCTAAGTATCAAAAGGCTCCACAGCACTCCAGGAAATAAAACAGTGCTATCTGGTGGCCAAGACTGGAGCGGCAGCCAGAGAGCAGGCTGAGTCAATCTGGAAATGAGCTGTGGAGTCCTTAACTGAGTACTGCCACTGCCTTCCACTCCCACCCCTTTTCTTTCCGGCACTACTCCACTTGAATCAACGAAAAGTCCTACTTGTTTGCTTTTGCTTACTCAGTGGGTGGAATGGTGAGGGACATAGGTGGTAGTTAGAAACAGAGAGAGCAAGGAACAAGCAGAGTCTCAAAGCCACCAAGACATCTCAGTTTTCCAAGGCATGGCAGTGACCAGACATTAGTACACAGCACCTGCTTACTGCCTGGTGAGCAGTCATGGCACACAGCACTGACCATGTGTTCTGTCTCCATGGAGCAGGGGAATCTGAGCAGGAGGTATTTTACTCCTGAGTGGCCATTTCATGACCACTAGATTTTTAAACTCTCTAAACGGCACCTCACACCAGGGTCACACACATAAATATTGGTTGGTTGATGACTATAGGTTGAACCCTAGGGACATATGCCCACCCTATTTAGAGATGAAGCACTCACCAACCTCAATGGCAATGTTCTAAAGTCTCTGGAAACTGCAGGAGGTTTTGGTCAAGGAAGTAGTGAGCCAGAACAAAATGTTCTTAAACCCATTCCCAAAGTTCACCTCTGCTAGGACTATGTTAGCTTTTGTAGTTTCTGCATGCATGAAGCACTTGTTCCTTCCACTCTTGAGGGTGGTGCTAAGGTGAGAACAGTTCCAATTGGATCAAGAAAGCTGCAGGTTACCAGGATTTGTCTCCTGGGAGCTTAAGACAGGTGCCTTGCAAGAGCTTTGACTGACCTGGAAACACCAGGCAAGTCTTAGCCACCTGGGACTACCCTCAACTCCACTCTGCATGTCCCTGGTTGATCATGCTCATGGTCTTTGCCTAGAGAGCACTTACAGCCTGTTGCAGGCCCTCATCCCATATCAACTTCAAAGTATAACGAATATACATGGTTATTATGATGCAGGTTAAAATTAGATGCACTTTTTCCAGATCATATGTACAATGGCTTTCTCTTGTGCATGCTCACAGCAAAGCCAGGACAGTGGGAAGGCACTGGCAGGGGCAGGGGCAACGGCAACTCAACACTGCTCAACTTCTAGCATAAAGCTTTCTAGGAACTAACACATCATTGGTCTCTTACATTTGAAGGCAAATGTTTAAGGTAACTTACATTTCTGAGTTTCTATCAAATAGAGAGACCAGCCCTGTGGTCTCTACTTGCCTGAAACAGATCAAGCAAACTCACTATTCCATTTCTTTATCGCAAGGCAGGTTATCCCAAAAATTCAAAACATCATTGAACTCACCAGATCACAGCCCTTTTACCCCTTATCCCAGAACCCAAATTGGGAGTGTTGGCTGGCTTGAGATGCCTCATTTACACTGATGAAAATGTACAGATACATTCTTATGTAATGCTTAAACATGAATTTTTTACATAGGTCTGCAGAGTGAAATATACCTTACAAATTGATTATGCCTGGAAAATAGATTTACATTTTTGTTTAGCGCTTTTTAGCAGCATTTTTTCTAAACAAGTTCCATATGAAGCCTCTCAGGCAAAGATGAGAGACTTGAGCCACACGTAGAGGACCAAGGGAGAAGCCATAAGCTCCAGAGTTTCAGTCACTGCTGAGGAAGGACACTCCAGATGGAGCTCACAAGCACAGCGTCTTCAACCGCTCTTCCCAAGTTCTTCATAAGCAGTATTCCAGATTCAGTACTTCTGCAGCATCATGGCAGGAGGAAACCTAGGCCTCACTTGTGCTAGGCAAGTGTTTTCAGAGCTTCATCCCCAGCTCAACAGAACATTTTAATACAGGCTGATGCATAGCACAGACTAATATATGACAGTCTGTTACTGAATGACCAGCTATGGCTTAATGTTTACTCATCATTTCAAATGCCTGCTGTCCAATTCGCCTCCTGTTACGAGTATATAGGAATCTATTCCAGTTACATGGAGCACCCCAGGCACGACTGGGCCCAAGAAAACAACCATGGGCGCTAATCTCATCATGCCTGCTCCAAGACATAAGCAAGTCTTATAGGACTGCCAAATATCCGTCCAGATGTAAGTGGGAAGAGGGACATGTAGAAATCCACAAAGGATGTAGGGCTGGAGGTGGCTCACAGTGCTTGTTGCAGAAGCCTGGCAGCCTGACTTGGTCCCTGGGACACAGGTAAAGATAGGAGAACTGACTCCAGAAGACATTTGGAGTACAGCCCTGCTGAGAGACGCCCAGCTTCAACCACCGCCAAGGAAGCATCTACTGTCCTCCAGCTAATCGATTACACACCAGCACCCAAAGCCATGCCTCACTGTTTTGGCTTCTGGGGGCAGACAGATTTAATAGTCTAGATTGCATAAAGGGGATAGCACATTTAAATCTCTGCTCCATCACAAACTGCTTTTTGATGTTTTATAAAGACCTACTAGCTCTACCCACCATCAGGCTTATGGCTATCAACAGTGAGGAACACAAGTGTCTGCGACAACTCAGGAGAAGTGAGCAGAAACCTGTTGTTCTGTTCACCAGGAGCCCTGTCCCTCTGCAGAATGGAGGGACACTGCTATGGGCATGGCTGCCCGCAGCCAGTGGAGATGGACGGAACTACAGAATTGGGAAAGGAAGCCCAGGCAGGCAGGACTGGTAGTCTTACTAACCCAGGATGGCTTCAAACTCACAATCCTCCTGACTCAGCATCCTAGGTGCTGAGATTACGCGTGTGCCACTACACCAGCTTACAACACTGCTTTTAATGATGGGCAAACTAGGAGCATCTTCGCCACTTCTACCAACTCAGATCAGAAGATCTCTCTCTCCTCTGACAGAATGAAGCAGGTTTGTATGACTGTCCACCACTGAAAGTGGCACTTAACTCACCAGTCCCAAGTGAGCCTCTTGACAGCGAGGTCAAATTATACTTTCTCTAGGTACAGCTTTATAGACAACAGGCTCATTATACTCCACAAGAGGCCTTCCGGTAATAGTCACTCAAGTGACGTGGAGTGTTGTCCAGCCTTTGCTGCAGAGTTCTCCAATCTTGTTATTTGCCTCCTCCTGACTCAGGCTCTAACTCCAGTCCTCTTCTCCAAGTACAAGGACTGCAGGGCCACTAAGATGGAAACTCATGTCAGCTGCCATTTTAATCTTATATCCAATGTTCCTCTAAAGCAGTGGTTTTCACCCTTCCTAGTGCTGTGACCTCATGTTGTAGTGACCCCCAGTCAAAAAATTACTTTCTTTGCTACTTAAAAATGTAATTTTGGTATTGTTAAGAATAGTAATGTAAACACTTTTGGAGATAGGGTTGCCAAAGGGGTCTTGACCCACAGGTTGAGAACCCCTGCTAAGGTATTAGTGAGCTTCAAAGCTAACACATCATGAAATGTATTTTTTAATAAAGCTTTAGTTTGTAGTCAGGACAACAGGTGGCCTAAGTTGGAAGCTGAATGGCTCTAACATCTGCAGTGTTAGATACTGTACAAGGTAGCATAGATAAATACACCTGAAGAAATCCTAGGTGTCATTTGATTTTGACTCACAGTATGATTTTGTGCAGTTGACACTTCCGTTGTGGTATCGATTTGACACATTTAAAGAAAGAAAGAGAGAAAAACACGATTCCCACTGTGGGACAGTTCAAACCTCCCATCAATAGTAGTAGCTATCTCAGTAAAGCTTCTAGTATCAGAGATTGTGCACAAGGTCCACATGAAGAAAAGCTGGTGAGGGGTGCAGAGAAAGCTCACATGGCAGAGTGACTGACTGCCTGGCATGCACAAGGCCCTCAGTTTGATCCCTAGCATCACATAAACTAGGCATAGTGGTGCACACCTACAACCCCAGAACTCAGGGGTAGAGGTAGGACAATAGTAAGTTCAATGTCATCCTTGACTACATAACTAGCCTGGGTCACATGACAGTCTTACCTCCAATGAGCAAACCAAACAACTGTTAAGACCTGGAGGGAGGAGGCTCATACCAGACGGCTGAAAGGCCATCAAGGCAGCAGTCCTTTAGTCTACTCTTCGAGCCTTATTTATTTTGGTTGTGCAGGATATGAGATCAGGGGTCTTGCTTACATTAGGTAAACGCTCTACCACCGAGCTGTACCTCTGGCAGCCATAGTGCCCACTTCAAAGCTAACGTTCATCACCGGACAAGAGACACCACAGCAACTGCAGGACACTGCAAACCACTAGAAATTATTCTTAAACAGATTTAATAGTCTAGATTGCATAAAGGGGATAGCACATTTAAATCTCTGCTCCATCACAAACTGCTTTTTGATGTTTTATAAAGACCTACTAGCTCTACCCACCATCAGGCTTATGGCTATCAACAGTGAGGAACACAAGTGTCTGCGACAACTCAGGAGAAGTGAGCAGAAACCTGTTGTTCTGTTCACCAGGAGCCCTGTCCCTCTGCAGAATGGAGGGACACTGCTATGGGCATGGCTGCCCGCAGCCAGTGGAGATGGACGGAACTACAGAATTGGGAAAGGAAGCCCAGGCAGGCAGGACTGGTAGTCAGGTTTCCCTTCAACTGATACAATAAAACCACCCTCTAAGATGAGGGATCCCAGGATCTTAACTCTCAACCAAATTTCCCTGACAAGTAAAATGATAAAAAAAACATTTCATAAAGACTTATTTTAAGTCTGGAGTGATGTGGGAACAACTCCAACATTCTGAGAGCTTATTTATAATAAAAAGCATGGCTTGAAGGACTGGCTCTGGTCTTTAAAGACAGCGATTCTTTATTAGTGGAGCATGAAGGCAAGAGCCTCCCTAAAGAATCAGGCTACAAAGACAGTCTCTGCAAGTTTGAAGGCAAACACACTCCTGCTGTAACCTGCCTGTGGAGAAGTACAAGCAAGCAACCCCTTCTGGTTCTGTAGGACCACAGGGTGGAGGGGCAGAAGAAGCTGCAGTCTAGTGTTACAATAGGACCAAGGATTTATTATTCCACAATATAAACTGCAACATTTGATACAATCTAAAAAACAAAAAAATAGGGGAGGAAGAATGGGCAGGGACAAAGGCAGAATACAGCCGTGGCGATTACTTACAGCGCAGTCTTTTTCTACATCACTAGTTCATCAGTGACACTAGAAACTAGACATTGCGTTCTGTACATTAACCAAATGCTAAAGCACCAACACACTGTTGAGAAGTTTGTTTTGTTTTAATTCCAGCCACTGAACCAAAATAGAAGTTATTGCTCAGATAAATAAACTAGCCTACCAGAAAGAAAAAGTAGAGAAAGAAAAGAACAAAAAACCCAAAGTGAAAAAGTTAAAAGCCCCCAATGTGGTAACAGAGTAAGGAGAACAGTTGCTCAGTGAGGATTACTGGAATTCTGGTGCCCTTTCTGGGCCCTGAAACTGAGTTGAACTCTTAAGCCGGTACATCCCAGGCAGAAGTATAATGTTAATGCTGTACACAAAAGGTGCAAACTCCAACACCTTCGAAATCGGCAACCCCTGCAAAAACAGTCAGCAGTTTAATTCGACAACCACAAACAGCTCTTAAGGAAAAAAATACAAAAAGTGTCAAAAATTTTTTTAGTTGTTTTTTTCTTTTTTTCAAAGACTTCTGGAAAAATGATCCCGCAAGGAATAGAAATAGCACCGTGTACAGGCTGGCTTGACCCCAGTCCTGTAGCTTTGCTGAGATTGAGGAAATCTTCTTTGTTGGAGTCCTGAATTATATGAAGTGTGTTTTGTTTTTACTTTCGGCTTGGTGCGTCCTTTGCAGTGCAGCGCACACAGATGTAGTCTTCCTTCTCTGCCATCTCTGGAGAGACACCAACACAGACCTGATGAAACCACTGATTGCAGCTGCCATCACACTGGACCCAGTCCACCTGGTTACAAAGAGCAGGAAGATGGGGTGTTCAGAGGAAAAAAAATGCCATTCAAAATTGGGCAGGCCAGCCTCAAGATATTCAGGCCGTTTGCCACTAATGGCCACTGTCTCAGCAGTGGGGCCTCTGGCACAACAGCTAACCACAGGAGTCTAGCTGTCCCACTGCCAAAGCAACCGAGGCAGAGTCACTCTTCAAGTTGTGCCTGCTTTGGGGTAGACAGTGCTGCCCTGGGACCGTAAGCACAAGGGCACTCCATCAGCATCCCTCCCACCTTCCGGGCGCCGGGATGGCGAAAGCTGGAGGAGCAAGAGAAGGAAAAAAGGGAAGAACCAGAGTTTCTTCAAGAAAAGGGAGGAGACCCAGGACCGATGGTTAAAAGCAGAGATATCAGTAGGGGAACTGAGCAATCCATTCAGATCAGCTCAAAGCAGACAAGCAGAGGAGAGAGCCCCGAGGAGATGAGGTCTAGCTTACAGGGTTTCTGAGTTAAGGGGAAGCGTCCTCTATGGCCCAAACCTCACTGACCTCATCGCCTTCTGGCTGCAGGCAGTTCAGAGCGGGACAGATGGCATCTTCATCCTCAGAGTCCTCCTGCTCCGAGTAGGACGTGTCTGAGGGCAGGGAATGCGTTTCAGCATTACGGATTAAGTCATAGCTACGCTCTCTTTCTAATCTGAAATTGTTCATGTCCTTGGGGTGACTCAATTTTATTTTCTTCTTTTGGGGTGTCCGCATTTTTTTAATCCGATCCCACCGTTCACTGGGAAGGCCTTCTCTTTCGGGGCGCCTCTTCAGTTTTCTCTCCAGACTGCTGATTCCATCTCGCTTTCCTCGAAGGCAATCGTTCTGGGTGGGAGATGGCAAATTCAACTTTAGCCTTCGGTCTGCCCATTACTAAAACTGATGCAACAAAAGAAACTATGCGAACAAGAAACCAAGTGACCCCTCAGTGTGTCCCAACCTAACCACTACTACCACCCCACTTCTAGTCCTCAAGGACAGCAGCTTAACTACCAGGGTCCTCCCCGCTGTTTGTGACCTGGGGGAGCACTGGGGAAGGGTGTTAATGATTAATGACATGACTGACCTTCAGAGTAGCCCACTAGCACCAGGAAAGCAAAGATATACATAGACCTTTCTTCTCACCTTACGTGAGTGACTGGCTTTTCTATCAAATGTTTGTAAAGGACATTCACTCCAGCCCTTTCAGGAGTAAAATGATTAACTGCTCTGCAATCAGTCTTCCAGGTACCTCTCCACAAGGGTCTTTTTCATTGAGTTTTCAGACATCCTAGTTCATATTTTTATCCTGATTATATTCTCAGGGCCTTTTTGTGCGACAGGACTTACAGAGATACAAGGGAGCAGTAGCTCCTTAACAGAGAACATTACAGGGGCTGGGGAAATATTGCAGCAATTAATGTTCCTGCCATGAAAGCAAGAGGACCAGAGGGAGCCCCCAAATCCATGTCAATATTCAACGGCTGTGGTGGCTTGTCTGTGGTTTCAGTCATGGAAGCTGGCTAACAAGATTAGCCCATCTGCAAGCTCTTTGTCCAATTCAACGATCCTATCTCAATGAATCAGGCAGAGAGCAATCAAAGATTCTAGACATCAACTTCAGGATCCACGTGCACAAGCATACATACACATATGCACCCAAAAACATGTACACATTAGCACACATCATACAAAAATACACAACAAAGAGATGGGGGAGTGCAGGGGAATAGGACATTACACAGTGTCTTTCAGTATCAAGGATAAATAAGCACCCTCAGCCTCTACATCCAGTTTTAGTCTCCTGGTGTGGAGGAGTAGAGAAAACATTTGTTTTCTAGCATCTTTAAAATCTTTACTAACAAAGGCCATTTCAACTATAAATTCCATCTTGATTGCATTGCTTCTATAGCATGCAAAATAATCTACTTCTCACTGTAGATTCTCATCAACAGAGTGATGAGAATAGGTCCCTAAAACGGAAGAAAAAAAAAGCCTAGACATAAAAAAAAAAATCTAAGCCATGACTGCTGCAAACGGCTTCAGTGTCTGTCCCATGGAGTTGTGAGGTACACAGTTTGCATGCTCTTGTGGCTCAAAGATAGAGCCATCTCTTTCACCAAGTCAGTGAGCAGTGGCACTAAGTGCAAATGCTGCAGATGTGCTTCCCAGCAGCTGTCACTCACCTTTTCACTACTGGCTCTAACTGGTGAGCTTCGGTCTGTTTGTTGAGCAGAGTTTGACTTTGTAAGTAAAGTCTGATAAAGCTCCTGAATTTCAGGAAGGGATACCTGGAGCAACTGGGCTTCCATCAATAATTCATTCACTTCTGGACTCACACCTGTTAAAGACCCAATCAGAACGGGAACAGAGAAATTTAGTACATGCACATGTAAGCTTGTCGGGCATAGAAGACGTCCCCATTCAGTTTGTTAGGTTTATATAATGTGTCTAAACCATGTGTGGTACTCTGAATGTAACTGGCCCCCATAAGCTCATAAGGAGTGACACTAGGAGATGATGTGGCTTGTTGGAGGAACTGTGTCACTGTAGGGCGGGCTTTTGAGGTCTCCTATGTGCTCAAGCCACGCCAGTGTCTCAGTTCACTTCCTCCTGCCTGTACTTCAAGAAGTAATAGGACTCTCAGTTCCTTTTCCAGCACCATGTCACACCATGATCTTAATGGACTAAACCTCTGAATTGTAAGCCATCCCAATTAAATGTTTTTCCTTTATAAGAGTTGCTGTAGTCATGGTATCTCTTCAGAGCAATAAAAATCCTAGGACACCACAATACAACAAAGAGAAGCTAATGTAGATTCCATAAGACTTTGGTTTCAGGGTAAATACCCACACTTCATCAGAATTCACTCTTCACCTACTGCTAATACAAAAGAGATCACATCTTCTACCATGACAGATTTCACTGTCACAAAAACTGCTGGCCTGCCATCAGTGGTGGCACCTGCCTTTAATCCCAGCACTCAGAAGACAGAGACAGGCAGATCTCTATGAGTTCCAGGACTGCCAGTTCTACAGAGTGAGTTCGTTAGAACTACACAGAGAAACCCTGTCTCAAAAAAAAACATACTGTTAAGGATGACTAAGGATCAAGATTCCAGTTGACACTTTAGGCAGTCTTCCTTAGGGAAGACTAAGTATGTTGACAATCCCAGCACTTCAAAATTGGAAATAGGAGGATCAGGAGTTCAAGTTCATCCTCACCTACATTGGGGGTCTGTGGCCAACTTAGGGTAATGAAACTTCCATCTCAAACACACACACACACACACACACACACACACACGAAGAAGAAGAAGAAAAAGAGGAGGAGGAAGGAGAGAAAAGGGGGAGGAAAAAGCCAGGTGTGATAGCACACATCTGTAATCTCAGAACTTGGCAGACAGAACCTGGACCATGAGTACAAGACTACTGTGTCTAGGGTTGGAAAGATGGCTCAGAAGTTAAGAGCACTGACTGCTCTTCCAGGGAACTGGATTCACTTCCCACACCCACATGGTGGCTCACAACTGTCTGTAATCACAGGCCCAGGGAGCTGATGGCCTCTAAAGCACTGCATGCACATGGTACAGACATACAGGCAGGCAAAACACCCACACACATTAAAAAAAAAAAAAAAAGGATCTTTTTCTACTAAACACTGAATTTGAGGCCACCCTTAGCTAAACAAGACCTTATCTGAAGAAAAAGAAAAAAGAGAAAGGAGGTAGGTTTCAAATACGGGTTACCTCTATTATTCTCTGAAAGTCTAAAACAAGTCTATGACTTAGCATCTGACCTAAATACATGGTGCTTAGTGTTAGCTGGTATAGGATTAACTCTTATCCCTCAAAGAAATAGAGAATGCATTCCTGTATCCTTTGCATTTATAAATCTTTAAATATGAGCCATCACTTCATTATTTAGAAAATGCAAAGTAATATAGGTATTTGGTTTTTGTTTGTTGTTTTTGAAACAGAGCCTTGCTACGTAGCCACAAGGCCCTGAACTCTTAATTCTCCTGCCTCCGCCTCCTGAATGCAGGTATTATACATATGCAACATTATACCTAACAAGGATACAGAGTTCTATAGGATACTAGATTATCTACTACAAAACCCTAGGCAAGGTGGCCTGTTACGATCTACGAATAGTATAAAATAAAATACAAACCATGGAGGGGGACACAACTCTGTCCAGCAGAGAAGGGAGAATGTAAATATGAGCTTCTGTTGTCCCAGTCATCGGGCAAGGAAAAGGATGTTGTACCAGGAGGTTGAGACACCTAATGGAAGAGAAACACCTTATTATAAGGCTTTTTCAAATTAAAAACACTCTGACCAGTCCAATGAAAGGAGCTTCTAGAATAATTTCAGTAAGTCTCCTCTGGCATCCAAAAACAGGCCAAACCAACCCTCCTAGAAGCCATTCAGCTTCCCAATTTTTACTCAGACTGATCTCAGAGAGGTGAAAACATTGGGGAAAGAAACCATTTTCTCTTGACAGAACAGATCACACCACCTTTCAATGTTTATGTAACTCTTTTTACTCAAAGGCATGCAACAGAGAGGCATGGTGGCATACACCTGTAATCCGAGCACTTGGGAGGTAACAGCAGGAGGATCAGGAGTTTGAGGACATCTGTGGCTCTATGAAACCCTGTCTCAAAAAGACAAGCAATAATTGTGTCCTTTCCCTTAATAAAGTTAAACTCTCAGTACAGCCTTGGTAAAGGAATACAATGATCCTGCTGTTGGCTACCCAAACAGCAACAAATATTTAATCACTTGCAGAAACAAAGAAAGGCCATTTTCAGTCCTTACCTATGCTCTGCTAAGTACTCAACTCCTGCATCTTAAATCAACCAAGCACAAGAATTGTGACTCTCTCCTCCTTCCCTCTCCTTTATGGTGCCCTTAAGCTGTTTAGAGAGATGGGGGTGCCTCTACATTGTCCAACCTGGTCTAAAACTCCTGTGTCCAAATAATTCTACATGCCTCAGCCTTCTGAATAGTTGAGTACTGCTATGTTCAGTTTGTAAATATCTTTGTTACAGAAATATATTGTGACAGGGGGCCAGAAAAATGACTCAGCAGGTGAGGTGCTTACCACTATGCCAAATGACCTAAGTTCAAAGACAAGGGCTCACAGGGCAAAAGGAGAGAACGATTCTTGTGTGTGAGCATACAAACACATGTAATTATAAAAGCAATTTTAAAGGGGCTACAGAATTGGCTCAGCAGTTAAGAGCACTTGTTCTTGCAGAGGACCTGGGTTCAATTTCCAACACCCACATATTAACTCCAGTTCCAGGGGATCCAGTGCCCTCTTCAAACCTCTGCTGGCACCAGGCACACACATGGTATACACATACATGCAGGTAAAACACATACACATAAATAACAAATCTAAAAACAAAACAACCTTTTTAAATGTAAAGATTGACTATTGCCATTCTAGGTGCACTTTCCTTTATCTTCACACTCTTTTCCTACAACCCACCTACAGGAGACAACAGGAAACTGACCACCACTGCAATGATGGCCTGAAGAATCTACCTTTTGATAAATCATGAATAGGAACTTTGGGAGAGAGCTCAGTTTATAAAGTGTTTGTTCTAAGCATGAAAACGTGAGTTTCTCTCCAGCACCCATACTAAAGCAAGCAAACAGACAAAACAATATGCTAGGCACGGCAGCATGAACTAGTCTCAACAATCCCAGCACCAAGGAGTAAGAAGGGGGACAACCAGATCCTTGGAGCCCACTGGCTGGGCAAGCTAGCTTAACTGGTGAGTCTTGGTCTAGTGAGAAACCTTATCTCAAAAAAACAAGATAGACAGCTCCTAAGGAACCTGCCCAGGGGTGTACACAGACAAATATACAAAAAAACCTTGAAACACTATTCTTCCTTAAAGGCTAAAAGGACAAAGCAAGTGCTAGTTTCTCTTTCTACACAGTGATATGAAATTTCAATCAAGCAAAATTTTAAAATAAAACTATATGCATAAATTAAACAGGCATACAGGTTAACAGAATGAAGTAGAAAAATTATTTATATATACAAAAAGGTGCACATGTGCACAACAGAAACAAATGTCTAAGAAAGACTCCTGACAGTGGAGATGCAGCTCGTCTGGTCAAGTGTTTGACCAGCATAAAGCCCTAGCTTCAATCTCAAGAACCAAATACTCTCACATGCCTATAACCTCAGCACTCAGGAAATAGAGGCAGGAGGATGGAAGTTCAGCATCATCCTCAGACACAGCTACTTCACAACCTGTCTGGGCTAGGGGAGATCTCATCTCAAAAACAAAAAGCAGGGCCAGTGAGATGGCTTAAGGCACAAGTCTGATGACCAGAGATCTCAGAACCCGCATAAAAACAGAACTGTTCCATAAAAAACAGACTTTTGACGCTCATACTCAAGCCCTTAAATCATGTATGTGCATGAGCACACATAATAATTAATAATTTTAAAGGCAAACAAAAACTCCTGACAATTAGGGATAGAGAAAACTAAAATGACAGAGCAGAGGTAAATGACCCTGAATAGGGAAGTGTCATGAAGAGGGATGGTCTCAGGAACACCAACACCAGACAGAGCTATGCAGATGTCAACACCCCACAAAACCCAGGCTCACCTTGTTTGTCTCTGGTGCCTGTCCTGCTGAGGCCTGCCATCTGCTAAACAACAGTCCAGAGCCCACTTGGTCTTGCATAAGTTTTAGATTCCCTGAAGAAAGCAGTTGCTGGGCTCTATGTTGCCAGTTTACGGTTCTTTCAATCATGTAGCGAAGTGCATCCCCCTCAGGAAGACGAACTCGTATACGCTGCAGGGAGGCCAGCAGGGGCAGAATCTTCTCTAATGGAGGCTTCTCCGACCTCCGACAATGAGGACAAAGCCAGATTCTGGGGCTTTGTGAAATACTGGGTACTGCCACACAGCTAGTGTGGAAAGCATCCCGGCAGAGTTCACACTGGATCATGGGAGTAGCTGGAGTCTTCTGACACAGGCAGACTTTCATCTCTACATCTTGGACAGGTGACAGCAATTTCCCTTCATTGGCAAATCTGAGAGACTGCAAAGCTTCCATCTCTCTTAGGCGCGCTTCCCCAAGAGTTGCCATCTGAAAAGGAGTTAGCCATCAAGGATATGGTCACAGAGAACTATCTTCCACAACCTCAAGACACTAAGTTCATTAGATGGGCTCCAGAGCAGATTATCTGCACTCAAATCCAGAGCAAGCAGTCTCAAGCTAAGCCACATTCCACTATGGCTAAACTTCTGCGTGCACAAAATGAATATGCCAACAGTATGTACCTTGCAAACACTACAAATGAGAGGCGCCTTGCACACAGTATAAACATCACTTCTTAAAAGTCTGACTTGTACATTTATGGCCTGAATATTTACTTCTATGAAAAGACTGGTGCTGATATTTTCTGTATGCTCTTTCTGAACTTCCCTACTAGGTTTCATTCTCTTAGATTGGGTGGCCTTCTAGGAAGATACACATGACAGAAAAGTCTAGAGCCAGGTGTGGTAGCTCAAGAATGAATGCATGGCACTCAGGAGACTGAGTTTGAGTCTAGTCTGAGCTTCAATTCAGCCTGAACTACAATGGGGCTAGGCATGTGCGTGCGTGTGTAGTACTCAAGCAGTCACCATACAGTGGCTGGTCTATGTCTGGTTTTGTTCACTAGGTCATTTACATGTAATGAACACATTAATAATAGGCTATGAAATTAGGTCCTAACAAAAAACTTAAATAGAAAACCATTGGGTGGCACATGCCTGTAATGTGCCTCTGGGAAGGCAGAAGCAGGCAGATCTCTGTGGGTTAGAGACCACACTGGTCTACAAAGTAGGACAGCCAGAGCTTTTGCATGGAGAAAAGTCAGAATCTTGCTTGAGTCATCAGATGAGACGCCTGAGTCATAAGGACAGAACGAATTCCCCATTACTTCTTTTCAGATTGGGGAAGTGGATAAATGAATGAAGAATATATATATCTATTTAATGGTGGGGTAGGGTATAGAAGTAAATCAAATAACAAACGTTTGGTATATTAAGATAACATAGCCGGGTGGTAGTGGCACACGCCTTTAATCCCAGCACTCGAGAGGCAGAGGCAGGCAGATGTCTGTGAGTTCGAGGCCAGCCTGGTCTACAAGAGCTAGTTCCAGGACAGGCCACAGAGAAACCCTGTCTTGAAAATCCAAAAACACCTCTCCAGAGAAACCCTGTCTCGAAACCCTCCCCTCCAAAAAAGATAGTACATATTTTTATTGAATGTAACATTCATATAAATAGATATGTATATGTGTATATGTATGTTATGGGGTAATAAGGTTCCCTCCTACAGCTTAGCAATGGTAAGGAAATGACTGACCTTTCAGAACCATAGCCATAGACTATGCACACAAGGAAACTGTTAAACAAGGAGCTCATGAATTAGATAGGCAGACACTAGAATCTATGAGATTTACTGCCATGTGTATTTCAAGGAAAGAACTATCATTTTCAATGAAGTCTTCATAAAATGAACCACAGATACAGTACCTACCTTGAAAACATCAGAATGGGAAAACAAAACTTTCCTAAGACTTGACTATCTTTAAGAAAAGACTCCAGGTGTCAACATTCATAAATATACTTGTGTCAATCCCAAGAAAAGGTGCTGTGGCCCAAGGATGAATCAAGTTCTACAGTTACACATTGTGTAGTAATGCTTTGGTCAGCATAGACAGCATATACAGTGATCCTGGTAAGACTGTACAGTCTACTACCATTGCAGACATATTAGTTGGTATCAGCTGGTATGATACACAATGACTAAACTGACCAACAACGCATCCCCCAGAATTAATCTCATTGTTAAGTGACACATGAGGGTATTCTTAATGAATCAAAGTTTGGCAAGGATCTTCACCCACTGAGCAATCTCACCAGTCAGGCAATGCTCTGTGTCGTTAGAACATCCAACTCTCACAGCTATACCCCTTTTCATCATGACATCATGCTCACTAAGTATTACCTAGACACAATCTCACTTTATTGGTGCTATCCTGAATCAACAATGCTTACAAAATGAGTAAGACTCAATTATCCAGTATATATATTTACGTTTGAGATAGGGTCTCACTATATAACTGACTGGCCTGAAACTCACAGATCCACCTGCTCCTGCCTCCTGAGTCCTATCCCGCCCAAGGACTGATATACTTTTAAAGTGTTTCCCATGACAAGTTAACTTGTTTCACCTTTCTGGCATCATTGATCTCCTGACTAGTATTTCTAGATAAACCTATATGCGTGCTCAATATTTAAGACTCAGGTTGGGGAAGTGAGGGCAATCTGACTGAGACATCTGTCACCCCACTGATTGTCAGGGTTGATTCTGCTGATCTGGCTGGCTAGGCAGGTTTCCCCTTCTTCCCTGACCGTTCCATGTGCATCCCTCCCCAAAGCTGTGCACTTGGTAGAAGAGGACGACCTTCCCCAATAGAGGAGGACCGGTCTTCGGTCAAGGGCATACAAGTAGCTGTGCTCCCATTAGAACCTCCAAACAAGCTCTCAAAGTCAAGACTCAGATTGAAAGAGGCACAGTGACACACACCTTTAATCCTGGCACTCAGGAAGCAGAAGCAGGAAGAACTCTTTAAATGTGAGGTCAGCCTGGTCTACATCCTGAATTTCAAGGCAACCAGGGAGAACTCTTCTCAAACAAAGACTCAGATTGGGTGGCCTACTCCAAATTTTATGCACCTCTGGGATGTTTAATATTTTATTATTTTCCAGAATTCAGGAACTCATTAATGCCAGGCAAGCATTTTACCATTGGAACAGTGTTTTTGTCCTGTAACTCACTCTGTAGAACAGGTTGGGATTAAAGGTATGTGCCACCACAGCCTGGCCATAACGGCTATCTTTAAACTTGACAATTTTAAAAGATGTTTTGGCAAAGTCAAGCACTTTTCAAGTTATCCCACTAAACATGCTAATATTCCTACATAGCACCTGAAAGGGAAATAAGCTATCCTCCCTAAAAAGAAACCAGAAAAAGACATTCTACTACGTACAGCTGAAGCAGTCTCTTTGCTTTCAGTTAAGGCCCTCTCCAGGTCACTCAGACTCTCTAATTTAGTGCTTTTCTTCTTCCCAGTTGGTAAGGGCTCCTTCAACTTTCTCTGTTTCCTTTTCAACCCCAAAAGGCCAATATCACAACGAGGACAAAGCACCTAATGTGAGAGAAAACACAACCATTGTTCAACAGATTTCAGATTAGGCAAGTTAAAAGACTTTTAATAGTAGGCTATATGAACATTTTTTTATTATCTATCATTTTCTCTGAAACATGCTGCCTAAGTCTGAAAACTCTACTCATGTGCATGTATGTGCACATGTGTACACACACAAAGAGGAGAAGCATGCCTGAAAAAAAATAACTTTGTTACAGATTTAATTAAGTAAGAAAAAGTGATATGTGCTAACAGATTACAAAGATAAAGCATAAAAATCAGCTTACAAGAAATATAAAAAATATAGCTTAACCACTTTTTATGAAAAGCTGGTGAGGTCATTTTTTGTTTGTTTGTTTTTCAAGACAGGGTTTCTCTGTAGCTTTGGAGCCTGTCCTGGAACATGCTCTGTAGATCAGGCTGGCCTCGAACTCAGAGACATCCACTTGCTTCTGCCTCCTGAGTGCTGGGATCAAAGGTGTGTGGCACCACTTCACCAGTGAGGTCATTTATCAGGCTTACTAAAATGCAGACGGCCCAGTGATTAAGAACACTGGCTGCTCTTTGAGAGGACTGGGGTCCAATTCCCAGTACCCACCCGGTTCACAGCAGTTGCATGGAAACAGACTTCATCTTCTGCCTTCTATAGGCACTGTACACACATGGTGCACAGATACACATGTAGGAAAACATCCATACACATAAAATAAAAATAGATAAAATGAAGGTAGTAAATTAGTCAGATGTAGAGTCTAATTTGACCATAAATAGAAACCTTTACCCAGGCAGGTATGGTGCACACACATCTGCAGTCCCTGAACTGAAGAGAAAAAGCAGAAGACTGCCACAATTCCAAGACTGCCTGGTGCCAGAGTAAGACTCCACTGCACACGAAACAAAACCTAATGGAAACATATTCTTCTCTAAACATCAATGGACTGTGTATCCTACATGTAGCCAGAAGCATTTGAGATTGCTAAAAACAAGCCTCAGTAGATAGAGCCACCCATGAGTGATGTGGGAGAATGTTCTTGTAAACTGTAAAGATGTCACTCGTATTGGTTTAATGAAATGCTGATTGGCCAGTAGCCAGGCAGGAAGTATAGGTGGGGTGACCACACTAGGAGAATACTGGGAAGAAGGACTCAGTCTGTAGTCACCAGTCAGTCACAGAGGAAGCAAGATGAAAATGTCTCACTGAGAAAAGGTACCAAGACATGTGGTTAAACATAGAGAAGAACTATGGGTTAATTTTAGTAGTAAGAACTAGTCTGAGTTAAGAGGCCAAACAGTTTGTACTTAATATAAGCCTCTGTGTATTTATTTGGTACCAAATGGCTGCGGGACCAGGTAGGACATAAACTTCCGCCTACAAATGAGGTCACTTTTGCATGCTATAGACAGTATTCAAACTAGAGATGGTTGCAAACTTACCTCTAACAAAGAATATGGAGAATTCTCAGTCAAGAATGTTTTAGAAGCACATTCTTTCCAAGCCTGAACCTCTGCTACTAGTATCTCCAATCTTGGTAAAGAATTCAGATGTACGGGGATAGATCGGCCTCTTGCAACAAGTTCGATGAGTGTTTCTAACACTGGCACACGTCCTCCTGCCTAATAAATTAAGAAAGCAATATTACTATGCAAAATAGGAAAAGAACAAGAACAATGACCCATGATTTCAACATGTTAAATTCACCAAGCAGGGGGGAGAGCAACATTTGTTTTTCATTTAACAAACAGCCCACAAATTTAGTTAATGCTAGGGTCCAATGGATAAAAAATTAATGTGAGATAATTATTCCTTTTGCCTGGCTATTCTTACCCACATATAGATTTCTATTTACAACCATTGATAAATTTATGTACCACATTGGTCCTTATGAACAGTAGCAAAGAAATTTACTTCAACAGAAATAAATTTGAACAAACTTAAGACTTTGACTTGCATTTTAAAAAAGATAAACCAGGCGGTGGTGGCACATGCCTTTAATTTAATCCCAGCACTTGGGAGGCAGAGGCAGGCAGATCTCTGTGAGTTCGAGACCAGCCTGGTCTACAAGAGCTAGTTCCAGGACAGGCTCCAAAGCCAGAGAAACCCTGTCTCGAAAAACCAAAAATAAATAAATAAATAAATAAATAAATAAATAAATAAATAAATAAATAAGATAGACAATAGCATTTTACCCCAATTCACTTGTCAGTACTGAATTACTAAAATAATTCAGTATAAATTATTCAGAAAATAATTAGAAAGTTAGAAAGTTCAATGTTCATTAAAACTTTGGTACATAAAAGACTCATCCAGCCATTATGGTGGTGGCACACACATTAAATCCAGCACTCGGGAGGCAGAGGCAGGGGGTCTCTAAGTTCAAGGTCTACCTGGTCTACAAAGCAAGTTCCAGGACAATCAAAACTATTACAGAGAACCCCTGTCTTCAAAAGCAAAACACAAAATCATCTGGGAAATTTATTTATACAGTTTCCTGGTCCCCATCCCAGAGATTCTAACTCCTAATGTCAAGGATAGGTCCAGGGGCTAAAAAGAGGGAGACCATGAAAAGGTGGGAGGGACCCACTGGAGGCTATCCAAGGAACGGGAGAAGAAAGTTAGGGAAATTGTCAAGGAATGAAAGATGTTTTACAGGACTGGGCTGGAAAGAGATCAACAGCACTGGCTGTTCTTACTGAGGACCCAGGTTTGATTCTCAGCACCCACAGTAAAGCCATTTTACAGCCACCTATAACCTGTAAGTTCCAGGAGATTCAACACCTTCTTCTGAACTCCTCAGGCATACATATGGTACATAGATATACATACAGGCAAAACAATCATACACCATACATCATACATATGAAAAATAAATCAATCTAAAAAACCTATGGGCATCATCATTATGTGCTTGACAGCTGTCACAGTTTCAAGGTCAAGGGTCTCAGAGCCTAGGCTGAGAGATTTAACACTTCAGTTCCCAGAGGGCTGCCTGCTCCATATCCACCTGCTTATCCCCGCTGCTGTCAAACACTGAAGGAAACAAGGGCTGCTGAAAACCAGTAATTGAAAAGCTTCTTTCCGACTTCTGTCCAGGTAGGGGGAAAAACCCACAGCTAATTGCACTTATATTGAAGACATTTTTCTTCCTTCTTATTTTTAACCAACCTGCAATGCATCTACATCTTGAAGCCAGTCTCTAGCTCTCTGCACTGAATCTTTCAAGACTGCACCATTGGGCAGATAGGCAGGGATCTCCTCGATCTCCTTTACTGCTGTAGCAAGGCTACTCAAAGAATGCCGTGGTCTATAAAAGCAAAACACAAAGAATCAGAACTGCATTTTTCTTACGGTTTCATCATGACTTAAAAAAATCTTTATTAAGGGTCCTGATCACTACATATCAAGTTAACTCATCAGAAATGATTAAGATTGAAGAGCAAGTAGATTGTCATCATTTTATTTTATGTGTGTGTATAAGTGTGTGCATGAAAGAGTGCCTGCAGAGGGCATCAGAAGCCCTGGAGCTGGAGTGTCAGGCAGATGGAAGATTGTGTGAGATGACAAAGCAGAAGGCACTTTTAACAGCTGAACCATCTCCCCAGTCCCAGATTCTAAAACCACATTTTATTCTACCTATTCCTGATTTTATGATAACAAAGTTCTACTGCATAAAGTAACACACAATTAGTAATTTATTCTGTGTTAAGCTACATGTCAAGAATCAGATAAACTAAGAAAATCTCTAAAACATTAACACAAAACACAATACAAAAATAATTCACATCCTTTGCTCAATGACTACTATTTTAAGAATGCATCATCTGTATGTAACCTAGCTGTTTTAATGCTTACGTTGCCCACTAAACAATAAAGATTTGCTTGCTATATAGAAAGTAAGACTAAGGAATAACTTCATTTTCACCTCTGGCTAACACATCTCAACCTAAAATCTATACAGATTAAACATTCTGACTTACTCAGCAAGAGTAAAAATAAAGTTATTTCTACTGAAAATACTCTGCATTATCACTGCACAGAATAAAACTCTCAGACATTTTTGTCTTTCATGACTCTGGATTTTATTTATTAACTGTAAGTTTGAATAGTTCTATATTCATAAACTTTTTCTTTTCCCAAAGACAAAGAGTATATATATATATAGTAAAACTGCATACCAGGCTGGCCTTAAATTCTGAGACCCTCCTGTCTCTGCCTCCTGAGTGCTAGGATTAAAGGTGTACATCACTAATCCTGGCTAATTTTCTTTATCCATATTTCAAAGCAGGCCCCTGTTTGGACCAAAAGCAGATAAGCTTATTTACAAGGACAGCTATGTTGGGACAGTGTGCTGGCTTCTGTGCTCTATGTTTTAAAGTTCACCTGTCAACCAAACGTCCCAAGAGAGAGATTAAGATGTGTTTTGTTTTACCTTGCTCTAAGAAGACTTTTGGCTCTGTCGTCCCAGTGCTCTGAAACTGTAAGCAGTTCTTGCAGGTGGGCCATAGCTTTCTCCACTGCTGCATATGGAGCCAGCCCCACCCCTAAGTCTATGAGTCGTCTCATATCATCCAAAGAAAGGGAACTGGAATCTAGGCAAGCCTGTTGCACCTCTTCTAGCCAACGGGCCTGTTCTAAGCGAATACGAATCTCAGCAAGTTGTGGAAGTTCAACATCGAATTCAAAGCTGACGTCCAATAAGTCCTGTAGCTCAGCAGCACTAGGCATTTCCTCAGACAGTAGTTTCTGGCTATGTTGTTGGAAATCTTCTACCCGATTCAAGAGATCCTAAAAGCAAGCAAGCAAGCAAAGCCAAAAATAGTTAGTACAAGGTATCCCATCAAAATCAGACTTCAGTACTTTTTTCAAACTTAAAACCTGAACCAGTGCAAGCCTCTTCACCAAGCCACATTATGTCAGTAATGATTTGAGTGAATGAGGCAACACACGTGTCAGTCTTGGCAATAATCCTGTTTCTGGGCTCTCTTGAAACTGGGGTTAGAGGCATGTGTAGGATGCCTAATTTGTTACGTGGAGGCTGGAATCCAAACTCTGGTTCTCATAGTTGTGTAGCAAGAGCTCAAAACCACTGAACCATCATCTCTCCAGCCCCCTTGGACTTATTATGGAGCCCAGACTGGCTTCATGATGATGGCAGTCCTTCTGCCTCAGGATCTAAGTCCTGGGATTAGAAGTGTGGGTTATCATGCTATATGCAAATTAACCAACAAAGAGGGCAACTTAATAATGCCAATAGAGTATACACAATATGGTATTTACCCCAAAATCCTCACACACATCTTTACAACATTACCTTTAGCAATGGTGTTTGACTAAGGACACAGGGAAGAGCATACAACTGAGTCACAAACTGTCGGAGTTCATTCACTGTCAACTGATTCTGAGACTTTCCTCCACCAGATCGGTACCTATAAGACAAGACAAGGGGCCCAAGGAAGCTATGAGAACACATTTACTCACAGGTCCCAATAGCACAGAAATCTAGGATGGATGGAAAAATTTTAACAGGTTTCTAGGTTCAGATGCCATAGATTAACACCTCAAATAATCAAAAGTATATACCTTGTCTGTCTTTTGCCATTAAGCAACTGCTGGGCAACAGAGGCACACTTCTCTGCATCCTGTGTGACTAAGCGCAGGTGACGCAGAAGATCGTTGTCTGGGAACTTCTTCATTTCTGATTCTTCAATTAAAGCTTTGAAGCTGACCAGACCTAAAATAAAGAACACGTCATCTTTCTTTGATCATCAGGTTTATAATTAATTACAAAACAGAGTGGAGAAGGTCCATCCATAAATGTAACATTATAATAATTATATTTTAGACAACATTTATCTGATGAGGCAAACTGCTTTGTCCACTCTTCGTTTAAAATCTGTGCCAATCATGTGGTGGTACCACACGCCTTTAATCCCAGCACTTGGGAGAGGCAGTCAGATTTCCTTGAGTTCGAGGACAGCCTGGTCTACAGAGCGAGTTCCAGGACAGCTAGAATTGTTAGATAAACCGTGTCTCAAAAAGTTAAAAACCTCTGCCAAAGATCTGGAACCCAGTTCAGGCATCAATCAGAGCTATGAATGAATGAGGCTGTTTTCAGTCATCTGTTTTGTCAATAACTGAAAGCTGGCACAACAAAATCCAATTCCGTTTTGCTGGTTAAAATCACATTTAAATAAAAGCATGACATACTTTTCTTCTTATTGATCTTTGCTTCCAAAGCTTCATTCACATTTAAGGACCATTCATTGTAAGACTCTGCTCGAAGTTTCAATGCATTCATCATAGGATAGAGGTCATCCAGAGTGTATCTATACCTGGACACAGAGCACAAACAGCTTTGACACAGGTGACTGTGGAGAAAGGTGTTTTATCCTCAACATTCAAAGACCTATAATAGAGATGCCATTGTGTAAAGACTAGGTGCAGGCTGGGAAGATGGCTCAATGGATAAAGCAGTTCCCATGAAAGCAATACCCAAAACCCATGTGTGGGGGCTTTGACTAGGAATTCACCCCCCATAAGCCCATATATTTGAATGCTTGATCATTAAGGAGTGGCAATACTTGACAGGTATTAGGAGTTGTGGCCTTGTTGAAAGAAGTGTGTCGCTGGGTCTGGGTTTTGGGGTTTCAAATGTTCAGGCCAAGCCCAGTGTCTCTCTCTTCCTGCTACCTCTGGATACGGATGTAGAACTCTAAATTACCATGTCTGCCTGGGGCTACCATGTTCCCTGCCATGAGGATAATGGACTAAAGAGTTGCCATGGCCATGGTCACTGCACAGACTAAGGTACCATATAAAACCAGTGCTGATACAGTTACATGATACAGATACAGACAGGAGACTCCCTGGAAGCTAATGGGTCAACCAGGTTGGTGTATAGCCAAGAACTGAGAAAACAACTTAAACAAGGTGGAAGGCCAGAGACAACACCTGAGGCTGTTCTCTGACTCCACAAGCACACATGAATGTGATCTCTCTCACACACATGCACCAATATATACATATGCACATGTACACACAAAGAGAGAAATAAACGATTCCATGCTTTCCCAAAGGAAAAAAAAACAAAAACTTATCCTTCCTACTTACCGCAGGTTATACTTATAAGGGGGGCAGGAACACAATTGTTTTACATGATGTAAGCAAACAAGCAGGCCAGGTTTACAAGAGCAGGAGATGGCAGACATGAAGCATGTTGTCTTGCATTGTAAACACTGCCGTTCATCATCTGGCAACAGTTCAAAATCCATTCTTTCTGAGTCAATTACTCCCTAAAATTAAATCTATATTAGAGGCTTTGAAAGAATAATACAATCTAAAAGACCAAGATAAGCATGCATAGAATTTTTTAAAGCCTTAGTAAAATCCATAAGCATGATTTAAAACTATATGGATTACAAAATAACAATAGCCTAGCATGTTAATCCACTTGTCCAGCAGGAATCCCTCATGTCTAACCATTTTGATCTAAGCATAAACAAAAGCATTGCTGAATTAATACTGTTGAGGTTAGCAGCCTACCTTACTCCAAACTTACTTTACTAAAGTTTGAGCATTGAGAAGAGCAAAAGAAAGACATATGCTTTCTATCACAAAAAAATAAAAAGCAACTGGCAATCCAACTCATAGAGCACTTGCCTACAATGCACAAAGCCATGGATTTGATCCCTAGCATCTTCCTCTACAGAGAAGCTGGAGAGATGACACACATGGCTCCTGCAGAGGACAGAGTTCCTGACTCACAACACCTGCAGCTCTGGCTCTGCAGGAGGTCCTGATGCCCTCTTCTGACCCCACCACACACTTTAAAACTAAAAAAAGGTTTAAAAAATTAATACTACAAAGCAAGATGGCTGAAGTATGAATAGACAGAAAGCTACCTGAACATATCATTGAGTAAGTTAGAAAATGTGTAATTCAGAAGATAAAGTCCCATTGAGAAAACATTTTAAAGTCCCAAAGTAAACATTTCAACTGTAGTGCATCCCATCTAACCTCTAGAAGGCCCTTCTGACATCTTTTGTCCCTCAAAGCCGAACTTCTACTGTCTTTTCTCATCTACATCCAAACTCAACCTTAAATGACAATTCTGGTTAACTCAGACTTCTTTGTTTTACTTTAACATTGTAACTATTCCTGACAATTACTGCTAAGTCAACAAAGACAAAGTATGAAACACTAATGGATAGATTTGTCATTTTAATCATAGTCATTGAAAAGGAAGTTCTTGGTCTGGAGAGCTGAGATTAAAGGATACCAAAGACCAACTCTATTTTAGATGAGACTAGAAATCGTGTAGTTTATAAATTCCACAACTGGGGAAAAAGAATAGTTCTCAAAAAGTTGCAGAAATTAGCTACCATTATTTTTTATGTAATGTTCTTAAGAATTTTCTACCTATGTATCTTAATTATATCTACCCTCCCAAACATCCCTTTCCCAGTTTTATCTCCATTTTTTTGTTTGTGTTTAGTAACTCAGTAAGTCCAATTAAGTGCTGCCCATAGGTACATGAGTGTGAGGTAATTCACTGGAGAATAGACAACCTCCCCTAAGGTACATCCCCTAAGAAAAATCACTCTATCTCCCTGAGTAGCTATCAACAGTTTTCAGGTCTTTAGCTTGAGGTGGTTCCTATTCCACACCAGGCTGGAATTTTGGTCTTAGCCAATTCTTCTGCAGGTAATCACTATCTACCATTACTGATGTAGACCTTGGTAATCCACTAGGCATTGCTTTCTCCAACTATAAATTATCAGGGGACAGTAGATAGCCTACTGGACGATAATGGGCTCCCGATAGAGAACGTTCCAGTATTCTATCCACGGTGGCATATAAAAGAAAATGATTATGTATGTGGTTGATTCAAAAGAATACATTTTTAAAAATCTACTAAATCAAAACTGTAACAGGAAAATGCAAATGAACAAAGAGGTTAGGACTGTAGCTCACTTGGTAGAGTGCTTGCCTTATATGCTCCAAGCCCTGGGGTTGATTTCAGCATTGAATAAAACTGAGTATGGTACCATATACCTATAACTCCAATACTGGAGAAGTAGAGTCAGGATAATCAATAGAAGTTCAAAGTCATTCTTGACTACATAGAGAGTTAAGACCAGATTGGGCTATATGTGACCTTGTCTTGGAAGACTCACACCAGTTATTACTTATTTCATAGGTTTTAGAAAATTAGAGGGCTAGAAAGACAGCTCAATGTTAACTGTACAAATCTTGCAAAGGGCCCAGTACCCATGTTACTGAGCTTGCAACTGCCTGTAACTTCAATTCCAAACTATTGGCCATCCTCTTCTGACCTGTGTGGGCACTGACCTCACATGCACAAAACTACACACAGAGAGACATATACACATATGCTGGTAATTAAAAATAAAATTTAAATCATAAAAGAAAATTACAGTAGTAAAGACCATTTAGTATTAGCAATAGGCTAGTTTAATAGGTTTAAAATCAAGGTACCAAGGCAATTCAACAGCAAAAATAAAAACTAAGACACTGTGAAGAGACAACTGGACATCCATATGCAAAAATAAACAAAAAACCCAAAACACTTTAGACATGTATTTTATAAAAACAAAAATTAAAATGGTCCAGCTGCCATGAAAATTTAAAAGTATGAGATTCTAGAAAAAAAATCCTTGTGACTTTGAATTATACAAAATATCTTTAAGGACACATAATAAAATATAATAAAAAAGAGGCAAACTTGTAATCTAGCACTTGAAAAGTGGAAGCAGGAAGATGAAGGCCCACATACCAAGTTCAAGGCCATCCCAGGATACAGGAGACACTAGTATAGGAAAGAAAGGGAGCAATAAACAGAGACAGACACAAACACAGACAGAGACAAAGGAGCAGCGCTATTGTAATAATATAATTTTATAATTAAATCAGACAAACCATTTGAGGTACTTTTCACAAATGATGATACAAGGGATAAAATAAGCACATGATAAAACAGTCAATACAAATTAAAACAAAATATTACTACATGTCAATTAGAAAGGCAAGGAAAAGCTTCTTAAAACCATAGTAAAGTACAAGAACTTTTAGTAAGTCAGAGACATGGAACTGGATTTCCAAAAACCTTACCAATTTACGCACAGTTTCCCTTAAAGCTTTTTCATCCTCAATCATAATGGCCATGTCTTTCTGAACAGTCGATGCAACTACAACATCGAGTACATCAGCTTTGGAAGCCATTTTGCATATCATCTCATCGTGTGAAAAGACACAGTAACGGTGTAGCAAGCGGTAATGCTCCACACACTGGCGGCCCAATGGTAGCTGTGTCACAGGCAGAGGAAATTGGACATAGTTACCTTTTTTTTTTTTTTTAAGTTTCCAAAAACTTTTGACTTACTATATCATATTACCAAATAATGCAATCTAGGTCAAAACACCTACCCCTTATTAACCCTAACCAGACTCAGATTTCCAAAGCCCTGGGCCTATTATTTTTGTGCTCTAAAGATATGGCACATTGTGTAACTAAGTTGAAAACTAGTTAAGAAAAAAATGACAATGTACTGAGAATGAGTTAGTGTGAGTATTGTGGAGTCTAATGGGAAATATTTGTACATTTCCTAAAACAACTGTGCTCAACTCCTAGGCTTCCTTTACTCCAGTGGACAATTAATACTCAAAAACCTTATGGTGGAAAATAAGGAAAGAAAGAACTAATGCTATTTTTCAAGAGAAGCACTAGATGGCGGCACATGCCTAAATTCCAACTCTTGTAGGTTAGAAGCAGGAAGGTCTGTAATTCTAGGCCATCCTCAACTATACATCAGATTTTTAAGAGACCTTGTCTCAAAACAACAGAAAGCTACAAGTCACTAAATTTTATCACACACCTTGTTACATAAAATTTCAACTCTGCAATGAACTGAAATAAACATGTCATTGAATTCTTGCACTGTGGATAATTAGGCCAATTCTACTAATATTTGTAACTAGTCTGTAATCTCTAACAAACTTCAGCCTTGTTAAGACGTTAGACTGCTCTTCAGAAAGAGTCCTGCTTCAATTTAAGTTCCCTAGAACTTGAGGTAGGAGAATGGTTTGCAACAAAGAGCTCAGGGCTAGGCTTGGCAACACTGGAAAAAAAACAAAACCATTGCTCTATCCACAAAAAGTTGATTTAAAACTTGTACAACTTAAAAGAAGTTCAGTTCCTAGCAACCATGTCAGACTAGTCACGACTGTCTGTAAGCATAGTGCCTTCTCTGGCCTCTACTGGTCCAAGTACATGCTGTGCACATGTATGTGCAGGAAAACAAACACATACACACTTTAAAAAAGAAAGAAAGGGGTCGGGCTGGAGAGATGGCTCAGAGGTTAAGAGCACTGCCTGCTCTTCCAAAGGTCCTGAGTTCAATTCCCAGCAACCACATGGTGGCTCACAACCATCTGTAATGGGGTCTGGTGCCCTCTTCTGGCCTGCAGGCATACACACAGACAGAATATTGTATACATAATAAATAAATAAATATTTAAAAAAAAAAAAAAAAAAGAAAGAAAGGGGTCTTGCTACAAAAGAAATGTAATGACAACTAAAATAAGCAATGTGATACATGTCTGAATGCTGTATAAGGTGTTACAAAATACCTTATCTCATTGCAGACTGGAAAAGAATTTGCATAGTAGCCAGATGAGCAGCAAGTATATGCGACAATTTTCAAAACATTATATGCCATTTCCACAGGAAAACTGTAGATTTGAGAAAGCTCAAATTTGTAATACATACCCAATCAACAGTGCAGAAGTTAACAGCCTCGGCAAAATTAAAACCTTGGTTGAAACCACTGTGATAAGCTCTTGGAAAAGTGATCACAAACTCCCCAGCACATTGATTTGTCCGATAAACCTACAGAGACAGGAATGAGAGATTTTTTTTTAAGGTTTGACAGTAACATTCTCAAAGACAATTTGGACATGAACTATTATTAGATGACTAACCAGACAAAACAGGACAGGACAAACATACATTTGTGCATATATACTTTCTATCAATTAAAACTGAGGAGAAAAAAGTTACTGTGGTACAATCACCTAACTTCTGCCACAAGCTAGAGTGTATACCACAATAACAGCACTAATTAGTCTGAACAGAAGATAGGGCTCACACCAAGTAAGGCCCCATCTAAGAGATAAGATGTATCATCCTTTACAGATACAATCAGGGACATCCTAAAGTTCAGCAAGAGTGAAGCCAAGACAGCAGATGCTTGTGAACTGGAGGTTAGTCTGGACTACATAGTAAGTTCCAGACCAGGAAGAATAACTAATCCATTTATTATCCTAGGCCTGAATCCAGCTCCTATATTTTATTCCAATTTTGACAATCCAACATGAAAAATACTAAAAATGAAGACATGATGGGTGTTTCATACATTCAATCATTATTTTCTAAATTATAGTCCATGAATACATACTTACTGAGCCTCATATTAAAAACCTGAAATATCATGCCTGGTGGTCCCTGAGGAACAACACCCAAATGCAGGCATACACATATGCCCACAGATGTTTAACGGGAGGGAGGGTGACTAGCAGTAGAAAACAGCCAATTCTGGCTGAGAAGTGGTACCAGGACAGTGTGTACATCTAGTATTCCCATGACCCTAAGTTCAGTTCCCAGAACCACCATCAATACAGTCCTACCAAGTATGACATGTTGGTTAATCATTCAAAAATAAGATTATGAGATTAAATAAGATTCATTGTTCACTCTTCTTAATGGAGTGCTGGGAATTAAATCCAGGACCTGAGCTTATTAGATAAGCATTCCACTGAAAAAAAATTCCAACCCAAATTCTTTTAGGTAGAAACAGCAAGAGCTGGAAACTGGGTGGGATTCAGTTCCCAGCACCCACGTGGCAGCTCACAACCACCTGTAAGTCGTGTTCCAGGGGATCTGATATCTCTTCTGACCTTCAGATTCTCCATGTGCATGGAGCACATTAAAACACTCATACAAACAAAACACATACAAACAAAATTTATCAATATTTTTAAAAAATTTTAGAGCTGGGCGGTGGTGGCGCACGCCTTTAATCCCAGCACTCGGGAGGCAGAGGCAGGCGGATCTCTGTGAGTTCAAGGCCAGCCTGGTCTACAAAAGCTAGTTCCAGGACAGGCTCTAAAAACTACAGGGAAACCCTGTCTCGAAAAACCCAAAAAAAGAAAAAGAAAATTTTAAACTCGAGTTCAGATCTAACTGTAACAGAAGCTAACCATTTTCTTAGGAAACTATTTTGTGTAACTATTTTTACATTTTTTTTTTGACTGAAGCTATACACAAAATTTATAGTACAGGAACCATTAGTGGTAATGGCTATACAACCTAAAACTATGGTGAATTGTACATTGAAAAGTACTGCGCTCATTTGCAAAGCAAGTCTGTTCAGTATCTACGTATTAACGACAACAAATAAGTTTATGTTGTCTTAGTACCTGGGCCATTGGATTAGTGTTATATAGCATTAAACTGCACCTTCTATTATTAAGTTATATTATAAAAACACTAACTTTTAGAAAAAAGAAGAAGAAGAAGAAGAGGAGGAGGAGGAGGAAGAAAAAGAGTAATAGAGAAGTAGGGAATAAGTGGAATAGCAGAAGGGTTAAATCAGAACATACAGGCACTTCATGAGTCATCAGAGTGTTGGGGTTCATGATGGTCACCAGCTGGTGGAGGAGGTCTGGCTGGGACACAAAGAGCTCTGGAGCGAGTTTCTTCATTACATTTTCAAGCTGCTCTGCAGCATATCCTGGAACTCCATACCAGGTTTTTGGCTCACCCCTAGAAACAGATTATAAAAGTCAATCGATTTGTAATACCAACACACACACAGTTAAGCAATTCACATTTTTCTGATCTTGTTCTGTAATAGCGAGCTACAAACGAATGTCCAAATCAAAACGTAACATTAGAAATGTGGATCGTATGTAGTGCATTTTCCCTTCAAGTACAAAATAGGAGACTTTGCATCTGAGTTCATCATCCCAGATCTGACTCGACAAAATGCAGACATCTAGAGTTTCTAATATATAGAATCACATTTGCTAGAGAATACATGGTTTCCACAACTTCCTTCTTCAACTGAGAAGGGATGGCAGCCTTCCAGTTCCTTCTCCCTTGCCCATTCTGCTGGAAAAGGTTTAAATCAAATACAAATAAGGCAATTAGCATTTCTAAAGAGCCCTTATTCTTCAAAGCACTTTAAATTGTCAACCAATTAATCTGTGCCATCCCTATGAGGTCTGATAAACATCATCTTCCTATTACATCTGGGGCAATCGCCTAGGAAAGCAGAACTACGTTGCATATTCATATGCCAACACTCTCTCTCTTGTGGTACATCCTCAAAGAGAGTGGGCTATGGATTTTAAAATATTTTTGTGCTTTGAAGTATAAGAAATAGGGGAGATGGAAACAGATGTAGAGAAAAATGGCTTTTAGGTGAAAAGTTTAAACACTAAAGTTCAAAAGTCTGCAGAGATTACAGAGGTCTAAGTATTATATTTCAGACTTCAGCACAACAAAAGGAAACTGATAGTCCCAAAGGAATATATGGGTTACCATGACTACCAAGTGAGATTTCCTGTACCAATAAAAGCTACATGGTGCTTTAACCTGTTAGTGAACATTTTACTGAATTCAGATAAAAACTATACTATTCCTAGAAACATCCTATACTTGATATAACTTAATAGTAAACCTAATCTAATAGAAGCTAAATTAAAAAGAACCCATTACCTTCACACAGGCAACTCATACCTGAAAGAGGGAAATTTCCTATTCAGCTAAAACCCTGCTCATAGGCTTCATATGAAATTTCTCACCAGTGAAGGTAGTTGATTGAATAGCTCCAGTGGTCTTCAATATGCCAACAGAAGGAAGAAAAGCACATCCCCACATACAACCAAGGGAGTTTCATGCCACATATATCAGCAGTAATATGAGCAAGGACAGACTGCTCCATCACTGGCATATTATTCAAATTCCAGCCACTATCAAGATACTCCTAAAATGAGTCAGAAAAAAGGGGGATAAAGATGTATTTGTACCAAACTAACACTTTAGAAATGTTTATTTTTTCCTTTATTTTCTTATATTTATTATATTGGTGTGGTATACATGTATGCAATTACTAAAGGAGGACAAAAAAGGACATCAAATACTCTTGAGCTAGAGACAAACATAGGCAAGTATGAGCAACTTTACCTGGGTGCAGGAAACACCCCAGGTCCTCTAGAAGGGAAGCAAGTGCTCTTAAAACTGCTGAGTCATTTCTCCAGCCCCTAGAATTCCATTGCTAAAGATTGTCTAAAGAGCTCCTACAGTCCTGCCTTTGATCCCAGAGGCAGGCGGATCTCTGTGAGTTTGAGGCCATCATAGTCTACAGAGCTAGTTCCAGGGCAGCTAGGGTTAAGGCTGTCACACAAAGAAACCCAGTCTCAAAAAACAAACAAACAAAAAACCCAGAAACAGACAAAACAAACAAACAAACAGCCCCCCCCCAAAAGCCAGATCAAACCAAACAAAAACAACAATAGAGCTCCTTTAAAATAAAATGAAGGGCTTAAGGTCAAAGTAGAGGTGCCACTGTGATGACCTCTAACTCTATACGGTATCTGGTTTAGACCTCAAGTAAGTGGACTTGAATTTTATAGACACACACACAACTGCCCTTGTTTTGTCTTAAGATATAGGAGAACTGAGCATGAAGTTCAAAACATGAAGGAAGACATGAGTTCAAAGCCAGGCAAACTAATCTACCTCGTTAGCGAGGAATTGGGATAGTGTAATAGTGACTGTCCTGGAAGAGGGAAGTGAGGAGATGAAAAGCAGGGAGGGAGCATCGCACTACTATATCCTATTTTCCTGTTCTAGGGCTGGCTACCGGTGTGTTCAAGCATTCAGTCTGTGAAGACTAATCAAGCTGGACACATGATTATATACTTCTCCGTGTGTATGTAAAATATAAAATGAACACCATACATATGCATACACATTTTAAATCTGACTGCCCACAGAATAGATATAAAAATAGTTTGATCATAGGAGTCCACTACAATAGAAACTTATAAACATTAAAGTTAAGTAAGGACTCAATTCCTGAGGTTGTTTTTTTAAAGAACTCAGGGTTAGACCCTGAAGGAAAGGTGGTAATAATGTTCTGTTATCACCATTCTGTAGCACATAATCAGGACTAGGATTTTGAGGACTTAATTTTTCTTGAAGATATTAAAAATCCAGTAATTAAGACTGTGCTGAGAGTAATTATAAATACTTCAAGCTGACAAAACAGAATTTCAACATGCCCTTCCAGAGGCACTCGCAGGGACTTTTGATTGTTACACTGAGTGTGGCGCCACTCCAGTATTCTGCCCTTTAGATCACAATTGTGCTTTAGATGTAGAGCTACATCTCACACTTCAAGTTCCTACAGTCAGAGCCTACCTCTTCCTCAGGAGAAACCTTGATTTTCCCGTCTCGTACAGGAAAGCCACTGCCAAACTCCTTTGAAGCGATATCAGCTCCATACTCCACAGTGACATCTTCTTCAATAGTGCTTACCAGTCGCCAAAACTCCTTCTCCACCAGCTCTGTAGGAACCATCTGGAAGCACAAGGAAATTCAAAGAATGATTTTTCCATTCATTGACAATGACAAATTGTTAATGACTGGCTAAGAGATGGGAATCACAGGTTAACATGCTAAGGAAAAAAATCTGTCCATAATTTCCCACAGGTGACTCAAGTAACTCAGGCAACAACTCTATTTTCTAAAATAAATTTTATAATTAAGAACTGTTAAGTATTAAGAATTCATGCTACCAACTAATTTGGGCTCATAGGGGCTCACAGAGACTGAACGAAATACCAGGGAGCCTGCATGGGACCAACCTAGGCCTTCTTCATATGTTAAGAGTTGTGTAACAGGGTCTTCTTGTAAGACCACTAACACTAAGAGCAGGGGCTGTCTCTGACTCTGTTGCCTGCTCTTGGGCGCTATTTCTCCTACCAGATTGCCTCATCCAGCCCTAATAGAAGTACCTAGTCTCACTGCAACTTGGCTAGATGATATCCATGGGAGACTCGCCCATATCTAAAGAGAAACTGGAGGAGTTGGGGTAGGTAGTTGGAAGGGGAGGCGGGAGAAGAAACTTGGTTGTGATGTAAACACAAACAAATAAACATGGAGTTGTAGAGATGGCTCAGCAGCTAAGAGACTTTTCTTCCAGAAAACCTGGGTTCAATTCCCAGCACTCACATGGCAGCTAACAACTGTCTGTAACTACAAGATCAGACAAACATGCAGGCAAAACACCAATACACATAAAATAAAAAATAAATTATTTAAAAAATAAACAAACAAAAAACATGAAATTTAAAAAAATTATTCATGTTACTTGATCATGAGCCCAACCACAACCAACAAAGAGAGGCCTTCAAAGAAAGGAAAAGGACCTATTTTGGTTTTTTGTTCTTCTCCTTTTTAATAAAACATATGAAATAAACTTGTGTTGAGAAATATAACACCCAACCTTTTTTTTTTTTTTTTTTAATTTATTTTTCGAGACAGGGTTTCTCTGTAGCTTTGGAGCCTGTCCTGGAACTAGCTCTTGTAGACCAGGCTGGCCTCGAACTCAGAGATCTGCCTGCCTCTGCCTTCTGAGTGCTGGGATTAAAGGCTTGCACCACCACCGCCTGGCTTTGGAATTAGAGGTAATATTCAGGTTCTTTTTTTCTTTTTTCTTTTTTTTTTTTTCAAGACAGGGTTTCTCTGTAGCTTTGGAGCCTGTCCTGGAACTAGCTCTTGTAGACCAGGCTGGCCTCAAACTCACAGAGATCTGCCTGCCTCTGCCTCCTGAGTGCTGGGATTAAAGGCGTGTGCCACCACAGCCGGGTGACACCCAACTTTTTTTTAACACATTATTTGACTAAACCTGGCTGAAAGTAATACAAACAACAAACATGAATTAAAAAATAAGGCTGGAGAGAAATTTTGGTGATTAAGAGTACTTGTTGCTCTCGCAGAGGATTCTGGTTTGATTCCCAGCACCCACGTGTACCATCTGTAATTCTAGATCCAGAGGATCCAATGCCCTCTTCTGACCTCCATAGGCACCAAGCATACAGATGTTGTACATTCATACATGCAGGCAAATTACTCCCACATCAAAAAATAAATAAATAAATAAACCTAAAAAGATTGTAATAGAATAAGAAATTGCAGAATATAAACAAAAAAAAATCATTGCTTCAGCACATCCAACAACATAAAACTATCAGAGTGTCAAGGAACTATTCTTAGTAGAGGCAAAGAACTTACATGTCTGAACCTTAGTGTCTTCAAGCTTTTAGGTAAAATGAAATCCAGTAACATTATAAGTCAGTCAACATGACTATTATGCAAATATATAGGAAAATATTAAATGCATAAGGAGTCAAAATAAAACTTCAACCTGGATGGTGATGGTGCACACCTTTAATCTCAGTACTTGGGAGGCAGAGGTAGGCGAATCTCTATGAATTCAATGCCAGTCTGAATCCAAGGCAGCCAGAGCTACACACAGAGAAACCCTGGCTCAAAAAGGCTGGGGGGGGGGGGTTCCCTTCTGTACAATGGCTGACAAAGTGCAACTTATTCACTTCCTTGTGGCTTCAATGAATGGAGCTTTTCTTTCACCAGTAATAGAGCTGCAGAGAAGCCGTCTACAGTATCCCCATTAACTCTTTTTTCTTCATTATCTAATTCAGGTGTGGGAGTGCTCCCTTTAATCCAGCATTTGGGAGGCAGAGAGAGGCACATGGATTCAAGAGCTCAAGGCTGGCTTGGTCCACACAGGGCTACATAATTGAGACCCAATCCCAGAAAAGTAACATAAAATAAATTTTAAATCACAGCTTAGTGGAGCTGGAGAGATGGCTCAGCAGTTAAGAAAACTGGCTGTTCTAGAGGATCCGAGCTCAATTCCCAACACCCACATGGCAGCTCACAACTGTCTGTAAAACTTCAAGATCTGACACCCTCACACAGAGAAACACGTACACCAATGCACACAAACTCAAAACAATTAAAAAAAAATCACAACTTAGTAAGATGTCTTGACACATGGAGCCAAACCTAGTGACTTGTGTTCAATCCCTAGAACACACATAGGAGAAAACTTCCACAAGTCATCTTTGATTTCCACGTGCACATTGTTGCCTGAGTACCCCCAAAACACACATAAGTAAACCAATTAATAACAAAATTTTTAAAATTCTAAACCAAATTAGTATAAGTCTACATACATGGACTGGCATGTTGAAGTAATCAGATTTAAATGAATCTGCCATTTCTCCAAATGTACGGAGAGTATAATCCCTTGCTGCTTGTTCAAAGCCAAATGCTTCTTGGGGCTTGCTACATTCCTGCATAGGAAAAAGAAAATTAGTGTTGTAGGTGGCATTTGAAAACACCAAGTGTATCTAGCCAATAGTCACAAGGATTTTTTTTTTTAAGATTTAAGATTTTTTCATTCTATTAGGTCTTCATTAGAAAAATTAATATGTTTAAAGAATGAGATTGTTCCAGTTAGTAAATAACTTTTATTTGGTACTGTTAAATCTTAATTTTTTTCTGCACTAGGTAACTTATTTATTGTATGTTTGCCATCTTAATTTTTTAACTTTGATTTGCTTTCAGGATCAAATGTCTTCAGTACTAAAAATGAGAGGAATAATATTCAAGAATTTAAACTATAAAATCAACATAAAATATATCAAAATAGAAATAATCAGATGGAAACAAAATAGATTTTCAGACCGAAATATTTAATGGTAACCAAATAATGCTATCAAAACCAAAAACAAAGCACTAAGTTAACAGAAGCAATATAAAACTGCCCTACATAATGCAGTCAATATTTGAGTATCAGACTCATTTGTAAGGTCATCTGTACCCTGATATTAAATATTTGAACATTTTAAATTAACACCATGGACCCTTTCCACATTCCATAATAACCTGTCCTTGTGGAGCCGTCTCATGTGACACTATGGCTATACAGAAATCCTTTAGGACCTTTAGCTCTAAGCAGCATAATAAAAAAAACTTCTTAGTATTATATGTAATTCTAACACAAAACGTAACATTACAATGATTGAGTACTTCCTTCTAGGGATAACAAAGAATTCTGTTACATTTTGTTAAAATATCAACACTATATATATATATATATATATATATATATATATATATATATATACATATATATATATATATATATACTACATCAAAAATATTTAAGATAAAAAGCAAATTACTAAAATTAGTTGTTTAATATATTTCCATTTGTTTAAAACAGTAATGTCTGGGACTAAGGAGATGACCCCGTCAATGAAGTACCTGCCACACAGGCATAAGGACCTGAATCTATATCCTGAGAACCCAAAAGCCTTGTCCCAGTGCTTAGTGGGAAGGGTAATGGAGAAAGGCAGATCCTTGAAGCTCCTGTCTATTCATTCTTAAAAAGAATGTGCTTCAGGCTCAGCAGAGACCCTGTCACAGGTGAACATGTGTACACACGCATACTAACAAATAAAAGCATCCCTCACTGACATAGACCCACACACGCAGAGTAAAGGAAGAAAAAATCTGGATGAATATACACTAAGACATTAATAAAATGGTTGTTACCCATGCCTTGTGGAATCATCTAAGTTGTTAAGATCTTATAAATTCCTTCAAAGAATATAAATTGTTTTTTACAATGAATTTGTTGGTGAATAAATGAATAAAATGTAATTGTCTAAAAAAAATTTCTGCCTCTGAACATATATATATTATATATAGACACACACACACGCATATTGTGGAATTTGTAAGACCTCTTTCCTATTCACTTCTGTTTTGTTTTGTTTATTGCTTTTTTTCGAGACAGGATTTCTCTGTGTAACAAGCACAGGCTGTCTGGAACTCACGCTGTAGAGCAGGCTGGCCTCAAACTCAGAGATCCACCTACCTCTGCCTCCTAAGTGCTGGGATTAAAGGTGTGCACCACCATCACCGACTCCTATTCACTTCTAAGCCTAGTTTTGTTCACGTACTTTATTATTGTTAAAACTAAAACCCACAGGCAAAGGAAAATGTTCCAAAAACAATTTTCTTTCTCAGTCATTAATTCTTACCTGAGCCAAACACTTAGGACACCTCCAGTCTCCCTTAGGAACATCATGGAGAGGGGGAATCAAGCAGAAGGTATGATAACTGTCATCACAGCCATCACAGAGGAGGAGCCGGTCCTCATCATTGCCACTGCCACATAAGAGGCATACATACAGGTCCACCTATAGCAATGGAAATAAGTAAAAAACAAAGGAGTGTGATTTTGTGATTTGTGATTTCCCTCTGTATGCTGTGATTACCATTAATGAATAAAGAAACTGCTCTGGACCTATAGCAGGACAGAACTTAGCTAGGTAGGGAAAACTAGACTGAATGCTGGTAGGAAGAAGGGTAGAGTCAAGAGAGAAGCGATGGAGCTGCCAGAGATAGGCACTGGGAACTTTAGCTGGTAAGCCACTGTCACAAGGCAATACACAGATTCACAGAAATGGGTTAAATTAGTATGTAAGAGTTAGCCAATAAAAAGCTAGAGCTAATGGGCCAAGCAGTGTTTTAATTAGTACAGTTTCTGTGTGGTTATTTTGGGTCTAAGCTAGCTGGGCAGCCAGGAACCAACAAGTGGCTCTCCTTACAATAATTTTGTGGATTCTTTTTTCATTTTATGTTATGTTATTCTGAGGGTCTCCAGGTAACAAGTGGCCTCTTAGTTGCTTAGTTAAGGATAACCTTGAATTTATGATCCCAACTCCACCTTAAGTATTGGGATTACAGGTGTGCAGCACCACACCTTGTTCTCGTGCTATTAAGAAATTAAGTTTAGATTCTCAAGCATGCTACTACTAGGCAAGTGTTCTACCAGATAGTCACATGCCAACCCACATATATATTCACACACACACACACACATAGTCTTAACACATTTTTGGGAATGTGTGTATCTGTGTATGCATACCAATCCACATGTAAAATTCCGAAGTTTCTTCTACCACGTGAGTGCCAGATATTAAATTCTGATCAAGTTTGTTGTACATGTCTTTAACCTAATGAGCCTTCTCGGCAACCCATATACAGTTTAAATAAAAATGCTATACCTTCTATAAGAAGTATATCATAATCACATGTGTTCCCAATTCTGAACTCTGATCTTCAAGTTCTCTCTCCCAAAATATTTTTTGGTATAAACAGTCAATATTTGGTTAAGTTTAAGATAATCTTCATAGGTAATAAATTTTTAGTCAAACAATTAATGATATTAAACAAATATTCTGGAACCCAGTATAGTAGAAGGTGCCTGTAATCACGGCACTAGGAAGCTATGACAGGAGAGCTAGGATTTCAATGCAAGCCTGGGCACCCGAAAGACCTCAGCACAAAATAGTAAATTAAAAAACAAAGCAGAGGCAGGTATATCTCTGGGTCTGAGGACAGCCTGGTCTACAGAGAGAGACCCACGACAGTCAGGGTTACAAACAAACCCTGACTCAAAAAAATAACAAACAAAAACCAAACTCCTACCACATGAATTCAATTCTAGAGTTAAGATTAGTGTCCCCTGCTGGTGATGCAAACCTGTGATTCCAGTACTTTAAGGTAGAGACAGAACTTAAACACAAGCTCAAGATCATGAACCTCCCCACACCCTCTAAAAGAGAGACCAGAAAATAAATTTTTTTCTCCAAATATCCAAAGGTAAAGCACTAGTTACGTACTAGTTACATACAGGCTGAACTCTTTCTCGCACCCCCCACCCCCATGGCCCGTCTGTCTCTGTCTCTCACACACACGCACGCGCATACATTCAATCAGTAGAAGATGTATTGACCTCAGAAGAAACCAACCCTGCCAATGACTTGAGTTTATATCCTGCAGAACTGCAAAAATTGTTAAAATATGGAATCTATGATATTTTATTATGGTAGCACTTTCCCCAAATCTAATAATAACGTACTAACAGAAAGCTGAGAAGTCAACTAACATGAAGTCTAACTTGTTAAATCTGTTTATAATCACAGGAAACAATCTGGACTCCACACATTTTCTTACTGTATTTCCTGTAGTATGGTGGGAAAGGAACACTGAGGTCATTTCCAATTTAAAGACACTACTTCAGGGAAGGTCCAATTCTTTTTTACACAGGTGAAATTCTGTTTGTCTTTTGGCTTTCTGAGACAAATTCTCAACTGTGTAACCCATGTTAGAGTCCGAACTCTTAGCAATCCTTCTACCTCAGCTTCCAGTGCCAGGACTGCAGGTGTGAGCCACCACCTCTAGCATAAGTGTGGCTTTCAACAAGCGTTCCAACTGAGGGTTACAGTCTCCAGCTCTCAGTCTACCAAAGCCCTGCCCCTGATGCCTCCGTTCCTTTCCTTCCTCACTTCTTGTTCCTTTTCACCCTTGATAGTTAAGAGGTACAAAACGTAAATTTGACCATTGATCTACCCTTCAGCTCATCTGCAGGTAGGCTAATGATTTGTGAACCGTTCAATGTACTTCGTTACTGAACAAATTCCAGAAAAATCGTAACTGCCAATGCTGACTAGAATTCGGTTATCTCCTTACTTATAAATTGATTAAACAGACATTAAAATATCTTTCCTTTGTTGATATTGAGTTAACCGATACTAAGTAATGCACATAAGTATATGCTTACAGATATAGGGATTATCGAAAGGGGGGCAGGGGAATATAGGCTAGGGATGAAGTTCAGTGGTTGAGTACTTGTGTAGTATATACAAGGTCTGAGTTACATATAAAATATGCTCCTCATTTCCCAGAGCTGGGTATGTAGCTCAGTGGCAGAGTGCTTGCCAAGTGCAAGTTCCCGAATTTGATCCCCACCAGAGTGAGAGGGAGGGAGGAAGAGATGGTGGACTTCTACAATCCCAGCTACTCAGAAGGCTGGGACAGAATTACAAATCCAAGGCCACCTTGAATATGAAGAGATCCTGTTTCAAAAGAAAAAAAAAAAGCAAGTAATCAAAGGAGGAAAAGAAAATGGGTAAAGGAGAAAGGTTAAGTGTCACTCACAGCATTGGTAGCTTTTTTAGACCGACTCTTGGGCTTTTCCTTCTCACTTTCTAACACGCAGTCTTTCTTCTCAGTGGGTTCTTGCTTGACATTACTTTTCATTTCTTTCTCTACAGGAGGCAACCCAAAGTTAGTTCTTTCTATATGTGCTGTACTTATCTCTGCCCCCTAGTCCACCTCATCCTTTCACTCCTCTCCCAGCATAAACCATACAAACAAAATTCCAAGTTAGTTTTCATTTTAATGATACCTAGGGTTACCACCCACAAGAGCGCAATACTGAGTAGGATTAAATATAAACTGAACTCACAAATTCTAGTATGTGAGTTCTATTATGAATATGCTGTTTACATGTGTGTGCCTTCAAAATTGGAACTACAGTGTTCTTTGCTTATGAATAAGGCATGTGCAGAGCATGGAAGCACATACCTTTAATCCCAACACCCAGGAGGCAGACAAAGAATGATCTCTGTGAGTTCCAGTCCAGTCAGAGCTATATAGTGAGACCGACCATGTCTCAAAGAAAAATTAACAAGAACAACAAGACATGTTTCTCCTGCTTCTGACAGGGATTGTGACAGGGATATCAAAAATTCACCACAGGTCTCTACCACATTATACAATGTCTCTTTATAATCTAAGATGATTTTCTGTTTCCAAAACCTGGTAATTTTGGTTAAACTGAGCAATCAAGTATTGAACTATCAAGTGATTCATTCACAACATACCCATCTCAAAGAACATGAGAATTATCTCTAGAAACTAGAGAGATGGCTCAGCGGTTAAGAGCACTGGCTGTTCTGCCAGAGGTCCCAGCAACCACATACATGGTGGCTCATAACCATCTGTAATGAGATCTGGTGCCCTCTTCTGGCCTGCAGGAATACATGCAGGCAGAACACTGTATAACAAATAAATAAACCTTTAAAGAATTTTAAGTCTCTACGGTCACACAACTAGTTAGAGGTTAAGCCAGGACGCAGATTCACAGCTGTCTACTTCCCACTATATTGTGTTGCTTTCTCATTAACACATTAATGTCTATGAAGAGCTCATTTTAGCACTGCATTTGCATATGCCCATGTGTATATGCAAAATACAATTTATCCTATGTGAACTACAAATGTGCCTCTAGCAGGTGTGGTGGCATAGTCCCATAATGCCAGCACCTGGGAGACAAAAGCGGGGAGGGTCATGGCTGAAGAGTTGAGGCCAGGCAAGAATACACAGAAGATCTTTAAAAAAATAAAGGAGAAAGAAAGGGAAAGTGCAAGAGAGGAGAGGACGGGAAAAGAAAGCACAGAAAACACCACCACCTCTCTCAGAGCCTCTCTCAACTGACAGCCACGCAAGCATTATCAATTGAACTTCAAATCAGCAAGTCTCTGCTTGGCTTGAAATAAAAAGGAACCTACACTTTTCAACATTTCAAAGCAGCATCTATATTCCAAATACGCTTATTTTTCCATTTTCGTCCTGCTGGCCAGTTAATTGCGAGAAATAAAGACAGTATATTATGATTTTGTTTCTCAAACCCAGCAAGGTGACCAAAGAAATAATTACCATCATCATTTTTACTTTTTCTTTCTTATTCATGGATAAACTTTCTTACCATTTTCACATTTTGGAGTTGGACAACCCATTCGGCGTCTCAGATTATGAGTCCTGGCTTCTGTTGCCTCTTCTGGTTCTATTTTAATATTCATAGCCTAAAAAATTGTCATATATTAACATTTTCTTCTATTTGTTAACTAGTTAGTAATTCAGAAGACACTTTATTCTCCTCTTAGAATATCCTATTTCTGAAATTACTTTTATACACAAACTAAAAGAGTATTCTCCAATAATACAGGTTTGAAGGGGGAGACCAGAAAAAAAAAAATCAAAAAAATTGAAATCAAATTATTAGCTGTGTTACTACCCAAAGTGGAAATAACATAATAAGGCCTTACTTATTTTCATCTAGAAGCTTTGCTTTAATTATTACCAAACCTGAAACAATTATAAAAACATCACAATTTCATCAACTTCTAAAATTTTGCCAACCTCTTCAAAGGTCTACCAATATTTGTGAAAACTTTGCTTCCACAATTGTCAATGACTTTTTTACTCTTCTTTTTTTAAAGACAGGGATCACTGGCTAGCCTGGGCCACATATTCTGCACAGTTGTTTGTTCAGTTCTGACTAACAACTAAGTAGTTTCCCAGGCAACACAGAATGAGTGCTTCCATTCTTCCCCTCTGTGGACAACACCATCCCTTTGACAACCAAGGTTCAAAACTACAAAGCACTACAGGAGAGAAAGTCAATGATAAATAGCTATCAACACTAAACTCAAGAAATGCTAATCATCCCAGAAGTACTGACCTCTGCTCTCATGCGCTTTGCTCGGCGGGCTGGAGGACAGGTTTCTGAGGGCTGTACAGATTGCCTCTGGGGAATGTCATGGGGTTTGTACTCCTTGTCCTTTGTATCTGAGGTCAGGTTAGGCTTCTGAAGACACTACAAATAAAACAGTTGCACCAATGAATTTTCTTCTTCCCACCATAGTGTGTGTGTGTGTGTGTGTGTGTGTGTGTGTGTGTGTGTGTGTGTGTGTGTGTGTGTCTCAAAACAAAACAAAAATTGCTTTTACATGGTTTCTCAATGTAACAACCATGGATGTCCTGGAACTCACTTTGGTAGACATGACTGACCTCAAACTCAGAGATCTGCCTTCCTCTGCCTCCCGAGCGCTAGGATTAAAGGTGTGCACCACCACTCTAGTACAGCTAAAACATCTACTTTTTTAAAATCTAAAGAAATACAGAGTCAAATCTAAAATATCGTACACACATTTATATGTCTGATTTTCTTTTTTTCTTACAACAACAGAATGGCTTAGGTCTATTCAAGTGCTTCATCTCCTCGGGTTTTAAAGCCAGGCAAGCCAGGCATGGCGGTGCACATCTGTAACCCCAGTACTCAAAGTTGAAGCAGGAAGACCTTAGGCAATTAGTGAGAACCTGTCTCAAAAATACAAAACAAAAAGAATTACCTCATGAATTTAATAATTTTTTCTTGATTTTTACAATCCTGCAGACTGACATGACCTGATATGACTATCAGTGCTAGAATCAAAATTATCCTGAGTTGAGAAAATAGGTCCTCTGACTATATACAGTGGTCTTTCTAGGATTTTCATTTACCTCATTATATATTCATGACAAAGATTAACAGATAATTCACAGAAAACCATTTGATTTTTGCAGAGCATCTTTAATCTCAGCAATCAGGGGTCAGAAGCAGGTTGATCTCTATAGGTCAACCAGGTTTACACAGTGAGATCCAGGCCAGCCAAGGCATCATCGTGAGATTCTGTTTCAAAAAGTAAAGTACCATTCTTATAATGTCAGATGTAAAAATGTCCCCATGGGTTCCTATGTTTGTAATACTTGGTCCCCCAAACTAATAGCACTATTTTGGGAGGCTGTATGGCCTTTAGTAGCTGGTGTCTATCTGGAGAAAATGTTGATCATCAAGGGTCAACTTATGTAGTCTAGGCCTGTTCTAATATTACCATCTACGCCTGTCTCCTGGCCCATCCACGCCATCCCACTGCCTTCCTTCCATGTGCTCACTGTACCTCTCACACTGTGCCTGAATAAACCCTTCCTCCCTTAATTTCCTTCTTATCACAGTGATAAGAAATGTGATTTCACTTTGATCAGACATTTCTTTTTGCTTTCATTTTTTTAGTTTGATCCTAAGTTGATAGAAAGACAGTATTTGGCCGGGCGGTAGTAGCGCACGCCTTTAATCCCAGCACTCGGGAGGCAGAGGCAGGCGGATCTCTGTGAGTTCGAGACCAGCCTGGTCTACAAGAGCTAGTTCCAGGACAGGCTCCAAAGCCAGAGAAACCCTGTCTCGAAAAACAAATAAACAAAAGGTAGTATTTGAAATTATTACTGAATTTCTCAAGTATGTACTTCTTTATCATCTTTATATATGTGTGGCATAATCATTTTACTTACACGTATGTATGAGCACCATGTACATGCCTATTGCCTGAGGGGTCCAGAAAGACATCAGATTCCCTGGAACTGAACTTACAGATGGTTGTAAGTCACCATGTAGGTACTAGGAAATAAACCCAGGTCCTCTGCATGAGAGGCAAGTGCTCTTAACCACTGATCCACCTCTCTAGTCCCGCAAAAAGAATTTTTAAAAGTGGGTTCCAAAATGCAATTATCTGGAGTACATCTGGGTTATGCTCCATCGTTTATACTTAGCATAGTAACTGGGGATATAGTGGAACGGGCTGGTACTAAGGATGCAGCTCGGCTGGCAGAGAGCTCACCCAGCATGGATGAGGCCCTGGGTACAGTCCCCAGCAATCCAACTGGATGTGGTGGCACACAGCCTTAATACTAGGACTCGGGAGGCTGGGGCCCTAGGATCAGAAGGTTGAAGACTATCCTTGGCTACACCATTAATTGGAGGTTAGTCTAGGATACATGAGACTCAGACTTCCAAAAAACAAAACAAAACAAATCAGTTTACACATACCTTTACACACTCTATGAATTTTATGAAACAAAAATTATGTGATTTTATTTGAGTTTATAATTACGTGGGACTAGGAAAATATTAATGACCTGGTTCAAATATACTATTACATATTACATATTTAGCCTCTATTTTCCACAAGTCTTAATGGTTCCATTATCTATATTCATGATTCCATAAAAACTTTAGACACACTACGTAAAACCAAACTTATCAAATTTTTAGAAGACATATGAAGACTTTTATCTTTCGTTCCAAAGACAATTCAAAACACAAACCTAGCATATTGGTCTTATAACTAACACACACTTTGTGTCTTCTTGAGAAGTAGGATTAGAGGTGGTTGATATCATCATACCATAATCACGTTATCCCACAGAGACAGCCACACTCCTTTAGGGCTTTCAGAAAACATGGTGATGCAAGAGCAAAGCTGTGGTCGATTATGACAGTACACATTTTTTTTGCCTTTGAGACTCAAAATCTCATGTAGCCCAACTTCACTGTGAATTCACTGTATAACCAACAATAATCTTGAATTTCTGATTCTCCTGCCTGTGTCTGAGTGCAAGTGCCACCATGACAGCAGACAACCACTCTCCCAACTGAGCAACAATCCTCAGCCCTTTTTAGAAAACTTTCTACAAGGAATATGCATCAGTAATTAGAATACATTGGTATATAGTAGGTCAAAACACTTGAGTTATATATACAATGTTTATGAAATCAATCTTGAAATCCCTATCCTTTGTTTACTTGTCTTACTTCACAAGCCTAGGCTAACTTCTGGTGTGCTAGGATTACATACAAACACAGCAGCTTTCAAGTGCTTTTTCTAAAACTGCACTGACAAGGCAAATAACAAGTTTCTAAAATGCTGCAACTCATAAATTAGCTAAGATCTTCTTTCCCTTACTCATTGTAACCTCCACACATAGGAGAATTCAAACAAAGAAAAGTTAATCATTATGGGGCAACTATTTATAAAATGTAACTATAAAACATGGCCCACAACTATAATCCCAGCACTTAAGAGGCTGAGGAAGGAGAAACACATGTCCAAGGACAGACCAGGATACATACTGTGATGGTTAATACAGTCAACTTGAGAGGATTTTAGCATCACCTGAGAAACAAGCATCTGGGCATTGTGTAAAGGATTTTCTAGATTTTGTTAGTTAAGGTAGAAAGAAGCACACTAACTGTGGGCAGCACCAACTCATGGGCAGGAGCTACCAGGAGGCATAAAGGGAAAAAGGAAGATAAGCAAGAACATCTTTTGTTTGTTTGTTTTGTTTTTTGAGACAGTTGTTTCTCTGTAGCTTTGGAGCATGTTCTGTAACTAGCTCTTGTAGACCAGGCTGGCCTCAGATTCACAGAGATCCTCCCGCCTCTGCCTCCCAAGTACTGGGATTAACGGCGTGCGCCACAACCACCCAGCTAAGCAAGAGCATTTTTATCTGTTTCTTGACTGCAGATACAATGTGACCAGATATTTTATGCTTCTGAGACCATGCTTTCCTGCCAAAATGGACCATAAACTCAAATTTGCCCAAGTTGCTTTAGACGGGTATTTTGCTGAAGCAACAATAAACTCATACAGTAAGACATTGTCTCAAAATGAATGGCATCATCCATGGCTCACTAAACACTAACATGCTTTTTGTTTTGTATTTTCAAGAGAGAGTTTCTCTATAGCTTTGGAGCCTGTACTGGAACTCGTTGTGTAGACCAGGCTGGCCTCAAACTCAGAGATCCACCTACCTCTGCCTCCCAAGTGCTGGGATTAAAGCCATGTGCCACCACCTGGCTTTAACATACATTTTTAAATGGAGAGAGGGATTGGGGTGGAATGCCATCAATAGAATGCTTGTCTCATATGCATAAAAGATCTGGGTTGACTCTCCAGCATGGTATGAACTGGTGCAAGCTGTGATCCCATCACTTGGGAGGTGAAGGCAAGATGGTTAGAAATTCAAGGTCATCCTTAGGTATACAACAAGTTGAGGTCAGTCTGTGACACAGAAGACCTTGTCTCAAAATAAAAGCCAGTGTGGCAGCACCTATAATCCCATCATTTAGGCAGAGACAGGCATTATCTCTGTGAGTTCAAGGCTTGCCTGGTTTAAATTACAAATTACAAAACAGCAAGGGCTACAGACAAACAGCATCCCAACTTGGGAGACTGAGTGATACAGTCAGTGGTAAGGCAGTTGCCTAGCATGGAGCAGAGCTTCAGTTTGATCACCAGTATGCAAAAATATAAAAAACTTTGAGTATGAAGTTATCAGACAAGCCACTTTTAGTATAAAAAGGTTCAAGGAAAACAGAAAACAAAGATGCTATGAAAATATATAGGACTTAGCATTCTAAGGTGTTACTGGTCTATAGATGGTATAGAAGGTTTTTCTGTCTATATGTTGCTTTCATTGGTTGAATAAAGAAACTGCCTTGGCCTTTTGATAGGGCAACACTTAGATAGGTGGGGGGGAAAGATAACTGAATTCTGGGAGGAAGAAGGCAGAGAGAGAGAGCTGCCATGGAGTCATCAGAGTCAGACGTGCTGAATCTTTCCCAGTAAGCCACGACCTCGTGGTAAATACAGATTAGTAGAAATGAGTTAGATCAAGATGTGAGAGTTGGCCAAGAAGAGGCTAGATATAATGGGCCAGGCAGTAATTTAATTAATACAATTTTCTGTGTGGTTATTTTGGGTGTAAGCTAGCTGGGCGGCAGGACGCAGCCCGCTCGCCTCTTACTACATATAGGATTAGGTTAGAATTTTTATTATTGTTCTGACCTGAGAAACTATCAAGTCTCTCCATTGCACAGAAATAGTTCCAGTTATAGGACTGACTACTGCTCTAGTAACAGAGTATCTTAAACAATGCAAATGGACTGACACTCCGTTCTACCAGAGCCCTGAAATATGGGGTATGGTGTTATAGCATTTACCCAAAACTGAAGAGGCATCAGACAGAAACTACTGAGAAGGAAGGCTTCCAGCATCAAGTCCTCTCTCCTTTATAAACCTGACACCCTCCCTGGAAATCCCAGTCAGCAACTGTTAGCCCACTTAAATCACAGGTCACACTTTTATGTGACAACCAGGGATGCTTGAAATAGCATATGTCATTTTAAAAAAATACATAAAAATCAAGTCCTATACTAAAATACAGATTTTAGCCGTTTTTGACAGTAAAGAGACATTTTCTTTATAATCTTATTCATTTTAATATAAACTTTTAAATTGTTCCCCAAACCAAAGTACTGGAATTTTTCCTCAAATAAATAAATTCAACAATGTTTTCGAAACATGATTAAGACTGTCTCACTGCCCACAAAGAAAATGTACCAAACAAATAAGCACTTAACTAAAACAGACCAAGGCTGGCTCCAACACTCACCCTCAAACTGTCTCCAGACAGGAACAGGTTGTACGGATGGAGAATTCGCTCATAATGCCCCCTGATGTGTGAACCCACAGCTTTACCAGGAGCAAAACCCATCTTGGTGGCAATTTTGGTCCATTTTCTATCCTTGCAAACGACTGCAAATCCACCTTCTTCTGCGACTAACTATTAACAGCAAAAAATTAGAATAAAAAAAGAATAAATGTTAGAGAAAATTACTTCTAATCTCCTACACCTAGGTATGCTTCTAAGAACAAAATTCCCAGTTATAATTTTTGTTGTTGTTTTTTTGTTTGGATGTTTTTCACTTCCTAGGTCAAAAGCAGAAAAGAAAAACTACCAGGCATTAATCTTCAACTAAAACGTGACCCAGCTCTTGACAGTGTGGCCCACAGACACTTCACTACTCTCAAGCTACTTCTCGCTCCCCACAGAAGAATAAGGCCCCTGTCCCAGTACTTGGTTCTCCTTTCTTACCTTTAAAATCTGTATTTAAAGAAGAGATAGCAAGCATGGCATCATGTCTGGTAAAAAGAAGTGGGACCTAGATCTGAATTATGGCTCAGCTGTTTTAGCTGAAGTCTTCTCAATTCCCTTGAGCCTTAGGTTCCACTATCTAAACAGAAATGGGAAGGACTCTTTGCAGCATTGAGGTGTTTCAAAGGAAAGATAGGTAACAAAATCTATAAAATAAGGCTAGATAGAGCTCTGATCCTTAACTTAAGGAAAAAAAAAAAAGACAAAACTGCATAAGACAGTTGCCCCGCACTTGCCTTATTAAGCTGGAACAAGTCTAAGATCTTCCTCTCCACATGTGGAATCTTCAGAGTACTTCCCTGTAGTTCCCAATACTTTGCAATCTGGTCCAGGAAATTCAATTTTACACGTGTTTGTGCCTAAATGTCAAAAAAGGCATTTTTAATCTCACCTATTTTTGTTTTCCCATGGCACAAGGCTGAGTTTAATCACAGGTATAAACAATCTTACCATTTTCGAACCCCAAGTGGCTTACACTACTAGCATGTATACATTCTGATGTACTTGGCATTATTTTAAAGCTCCTGCCTATAACCTTATGCTCTTTTCACTCCTAAGACTATTTAAATACAAAACTAATTTTTATTTATTATGAAGCACAAGAGTGTTTGCTTGTCTAAGTTGTATTTAAAAAGTAGGTGAGGTGCTGTCTGTCTATGTCTAAGGAAAAATATCACTGTTACATACACTGCTTATGATTTCTTTATTTAGATTCACAGTCAATATAGTTTCTGCATACAACAGAGAAATAGGCAAAGTATATAAAATATAGTTGCTCTGAATCATGTTTCAACTAAGAAATACTACACAATTTAATGTTATTTGTAAAAAAAAAAAAAAATCAGCAATGGCTTATTCTAATTTTATTGTTAGTCTGCTTTCCAAGGCAGGGTTCTCTGTCCTGGCTGCCCTGAAACTTAAGATCGTACTGTCTCTGCCTCCCAATGCTGACATTAAAGGTGTGTGTCACCATCCCCAACTACTCTGGCATTTCTATATTTACCTTAATTAAGCCTTTGCTGGAAATAATCCTCCTGTACACTTTGTAAATTAAGCTGAATTGTTGTTTTTTGTTTTTTTTTTAAGTTCTACCAAGGAACTTCTGCAACTCATAAACACAGAAGAGGGCACCAGATCTCATTACAGATGACTGTGAGCCACCATGTGGTTGCTGGGAATTGAACTCAGGACCTTTGGAAGAGCAGACAAAGCTCTTAACCACTGAGCCATCTCTCCAGCCCGCTGAATTGGTTTAATAAAGAAGTTGACTGGCCCAAAGCTGGACTGGATACGGTTAGGGGGGCAAAACCAGACTAAGGACTGGAAAGAGGGGTGGAGTCAGGAGCTGCTGGCCAGACATGAAACAGGAGGTGCAAGATGAAAGCAAGGCAATGCCACGTGGCAGAATATAGATTAATAAATTTGGGTTCATTTAAGTTGTAAGAGTTAGCAAAAATAAGGCTGAGCTCTTGGTTTATTAATATAATTAATATTTAGTCTCTGTTTTGATTATTTGGGAACTGGCAGGCAAGAAAAGTCTGCCTACAAGCCTTATTTGATAATTTAAAGATCACAGGAAAAACAATAAACATTACTTACCAAATCATTCCTATAATCACTTTTTGTTCCCCTTAGTATAAAGCACAAAGGGGACAGTTTGGGAGTTTTATCCGTGTTCAGGCAATTCCCAATGGTAATCCAAAGCTACAAGTTATTACATACCTACTACTCTTCTTTTTTATTCTTTTCTCTTTTCCAGGTTAGGGACTCACTATATAGTCACATTTAGCATTGAACTCATTATGAAGATCAGGCCCAGCCTTGAACTGGTTATTTACCTGCCTCTACCCCCTGAGCACTGGGATTAAAGGGAGGCACCATACCTGGCTCATGCCTACCCACCTTTGTTCAACTACAAATTTGAAAATAGTCTAAAACGCTTCAGGGACAGAAATGAAGCTCAATTGGTAGAGCACTTCTCAAGCATGCATGACAACCTGGATTTAATCTCTAGCATCACATAAAACCAGAGGGGAAGGAAGGCACGAAGACAGCTATAATTCAGAAGCTGGACTAGGATACAAAGTAAATTTCAGACCAGCCTGTGCTACATATCAAGAACCTTTCTCAAATTAAACAAACTTTAAAAGACTTGTAAAACACTAATATAATCAGATTTTGTTATCAAAACCTAGTATTTTCTACCTTGTACTATCTTTTTAATGTTTATGTGTATGAATGGGTTTTTTTTGCATGTATATAAATGTACAGCATGCATACCAAATAGCTGCAGACCAGAAGGAAGCATCAAAGTCCGCTGGAACTAGAGTTATGATCATTTGTGAACCACCACGAGTGCTAGTTAGGAAATGAACCAGGGTTCACTACAAGAGCAAGAAATGCTCTTAACTGCTCGACCATTTATTTAGCCCTTTTATCTTGTATTTTAAAACTTTCTGTAGGGCTGGAGAGATGGCTCAGCAGTTAATAAGAGCACTGGCTGCTCTTCCAAAGGATCTGGGTACAATTCCCAGCACCTACATGGCAGCTCACAGCTGTCTGTAACTCCAGTTCCAGGAGATCTAACACCCTCACACACATATACATGCAGGCAAAACATCAATACATTTTAAAAAAAAGATGTAGTAAAGAAACAAACAAAAACAACTTTATCTGCTCTCTAAATAACTATCAATGCCACACTTTTCTTTGGGGAAAGTGTGTTACTAAATCTAAGTCTGGCTTAAGAGAACTGGCTGTTCACAATCATCAGTAACTTCAGTCCCAGGGGATCTGATATCCTCTTCTGATTTCCAAGGGCACCAGACATGCACACAATTCAGACATACATGCAGGCAAAACCGCCGTACACATGAAATAAAAATTTTGAAACTTTTATCTATCCAGCCGGTGGAGGTGCATGCATGCCTTTATCCCAGCACTCAAGAGGCAGAGGATAAGGGATCTCTAAGTTTGAGGCCAGCCTGGTCTAAAGTGAATTTAGGACAGCAGGACTGTCACACACAGAAACCCTGTCTCAAAACAATAAAAATAAAATATAAATTAAATCCATGGCTGGAGAGATGGCTCAACAGTTATGAGCACTGGATACTCCTCCAAAAGACCCATGTTCAATTCCTAGCACACACAACTATCTGTTAACTCCAGTTCCAGAGTACCCAACATCCTCATGCAGACAGACATGCATGCAGGCAAAACACCAATGCACATAAATAAAAAAATTTTCGCTGGGCAGTGGTGGCGCATGCCTTTAATCCCAGCACTCGGGAGGCAGAGGCAGGCAGATCTCTCTGAGTTCGAGGCCAGCCTGGTCTACAAGAGCTAGTTCCAGGACAGGCTCCAAAGCTACAGAGAAACCCTGTCTCAAAAAACCAAAAAAAAAAAATTTTTTTCAAAATAAAAAAAAATATAAGTTTCATACATAAAAGAAAATTAGGGATTTAAAAACCTTTACTCAAAGTAAATTATCATTGTTCTCAAAAGTAAATTATTTTCAAAATAAATTTTAAAATTCCAGTGATCATTATCTAATAAAAAACAACTCATATGTATTAATTAAACAGACAAAGGGAAAACTGACAAAAATTTGTAGCTTTAATGAAATTTGGTTTGCTACAATGGCCTAACTGCCATGAGAATCAATTACTGGCCATGCTTTCATTTCACTAAGACTGTAACACAAGTGACAAAGTGATCTTCAAAGAGTACTCCTCTGGAACACAGATGAGCAGAACATTACCTCCAGTTCATTTAACCTCTGGATACGTGGCGTAAAATGAAGTTTATCAACATCACAAGCAAATGGTGGCTGCCAATCCTAGGAGAAAGCAAAAGCTAAATTAGATTTAAGTACACTTAAATTATTTTAAAATTAAAATCAAGGTTACATAAACTATCTCTTATCAGTTAAACAAAACGCAACAGTGAGGTAGTTTTTCAACCTGTTTTCCAGCAAAAAATTCAGAGTATGTACGCCCTCTTCCCCCAAATATTGGTATCTGGCAGATGCCTCCCTCTATCCTGACCTAGCCCTGAGCCCACCTCTGTTAAAAAGTTGCTGATTTAAGTAAAAAAAAATATTTTGACTCTATAAAACAATATAATATCAGGCCCGGTGGTGGTGGTGCTTGCCTTTAACCCCAGCACTCGGGAGGCTGGGGCAGGTGGATCTCTGTGAGTTTGAGGCCAGCCTGGTCTATAGAGCGAGTGCTAGGACAGGCTCCAAAGCTGCAGAGAAACCCTGTCTCAAAAACCAAAAACACACACACACACACAACATAGTATCAAATTATCTATAATTTTTACATATTTAATCTAATCTGTCTCTAGTAAGGAGGGAGAGAAGAAGGGAGAAGAAAGGGCTTAAGAGTTGCCTTATGGGCATGAGGTGCTGTGTTGAGACCCTGAGGAAAAAAGACAGGCCTGTAAACCCATAGCTGGATAGCAAACAAAGGCAACTGGAGTTTAATGGCCAACTAGTACAACTGAGCTTCAGGATCAGTAGGAGACCATCTCAAAAATGATGATAGAGGGACTGGTGAGATGCTCAGTGGTGAAATTGCTTAGTATCAAGTCCAACCAAATCTTGTCTTTGTATACCACGTAGTAGGAGAGAACAGACTTCCACACATGCATGGTGGCACACATGCAACCACACCCAAACATACCAAATAGTTTTTTTTTTTTTAAAAAAAAGGAAAGTAATACAAGATACCTAGAGCTGACTTCTGACCTCTATACTTGCCCTTCATGGGCACAAGGATGCACAAATATACCTGTGTACGTGCATGCACGCACACACACACGCAAACACACACACACACACACACACACACACACACACACACACACACACACACTTGAAGGTAAGAATGTAGTTCATTTGATCACGTGCCTGAACCCCTGGGTTGGAGCCCTAGTACCCCTGTAATCTTTGCATTCAGAGGGATGCAAAGAGAATCAGAAGTTCTCTCGCCCGCAGCTATTTAGTAAATTCAAGCCCTAGGCTACAAGGATAGTCTTGTGTTTAAAAAAAGAAAAAAGAAAATGCATGTCATTGTATGTAAAAATGAATAAAAAATAAATACATACAAATAAAAATTATATACTATTTTATACCAAAAAAGAAAAAACCTCAATTCCCCATCTAAACTACAGCTATCCTGATTCTTGTTAAGTCCCTCCAAATGGAAAAAAAATACCAAATCTTATCACATTGTGATATTTATTTTTAAAATTGTAATATTTGTACTACTTGAAATTTTCTTTGGTTGTTAGGTATGTGTTATTTTATACATAAAATAAAGAGAAACAAAAAAAGAAATTATATTAGGATCAGTTCTTCAGTAGAAAAAAAGATTGAGGATACTTAAACCAATTTTTTAAAATATTTATTTATTTATTATGTATATAATATTCTGTCTGCATGTATGTCTGCAGGCCAGAAGAGGGCACCAGACCTCATTAGAGATGGTTGTGAGCCACCATGTGGTTGCTGGGAATTGAACTCAGAACCTTTGGAAGAGCAGGCAATGCTCACAACCACTGAGCCATCTCTCCAGCCCCTTAAACCAATTTTTAAAGATATTCTTAATGTCTACTCATATAGGTATCTATTCTTTAGAGAATTTTCCTACCATTGAGGAATTGCTATGACAAGGAAATAACAGGTAAGAAAATTGCTCAGTTCCTAACAGTGTAAAAATAAAAAGGAAGGAGGGTGTGGCTCAGTGGCAGAATGTTTGCCTAACATGGGGAAGGTGCTGAATTTAGCACCATTAAAGTTATGTTAATCCCGGCACTTGGGAGGCAGAGGCAGGTGGATCTCTGTGAGTTCCAAGGACAGCCAGGACTACTGAGAAACTCTCTCAAAAAAACAAAACAAAACAATCCAAATTATATATAAATTGGTACCTAAATATGGTAGAAACTGGAAAACAACTTAAATATCTGCAATAAGGGTACAGCTGAGAAAAAAAATGTTTTACTGACTTCAGTTTGGGATAATGAAAGATCCAACGACATGGTGATTATGGATGTACAACACTGTATTCAGCACTAAATTTATACTCATACACTTGATGGTTATAATGACAAGTTTTCTATTACATGTTTTAACATGGCAAATAAAGACAAATGTTATAAGACAGACTTTATTGACAGAGAACCTTACCTGGTTTAAATATAAACCCAAATATTTTAAATAATATATTATTTCAGATTACAAAAATACTAATTCATAGCCTTTAATCCAATTTCATACTCAGAACTGTATTAAAGCTGGGGATGTGGCTCAGCTTGTAGCAAGCTTGCTCCTATCTAGTCTATCTTTCTGTTGGTGTGATAAAATCCTCTAACAAAAGCTAAAGAGATGACTCAGCAGTTAGGAGCACGTGCAGCATAATCGCGACAAGGAAAGTTTAGATCCCTGCACCAACATAACAAACTGAGAATCCCTGCACATCCATAACTCCAAGTGGGAGAGGGAATGCCCTTTTCATGCAGAGGCACTCACTTTAGAGAGAAAGGGTTCATTCTGGCTCACAATTCAAGAGTCCAGACCTTCACAGCAAGAGCTCAAAGCATCTGTCGCACCACATCAATCAGCAAGCACAGAGCAATGAATCAATGCATGCATTCTAGTACTCAGCTCACTTTCTTCACTTTATAGAGTCCAAGATGTCCTTCAGGAAATGGTCCTGCCCACAGTTAATTAATCTAAGACGACCCCCACCCCACGCCTAGAGCCACCCCATGCCAAGAGCCCTGTCTCACAGCTTATTCTAGATGTCATCAGGTTGACAAGAACAACCATCACAAGACCTACCATATATGTGATATTTGTATATATGTGTATACCCACACACACATGGGTTTGATCCTCAGCATGACATAAAAACTGGGCTTGAGCAGTGGGAAGTAGTTCTGTGGTTACAGTGCTCACTGTGCAAATGTGAGGACCCCCAGAACCCAGGCAAAAGTTGGGCACAGTGACTCACACTTGTAACGCCAGTGATGAGAGGTGGGGAACAAGCAGATCCTATAAGTCATCCCAATGCCAATTTGTCTGAGAAGCTCTCACAGGCAGAGCACACAGCACAAGCAAGCCCATGCATACACAGCACAAATAAAACAGGCATGGTGATGCACACCTCTAATCCCATAACTTGGGAAGCACAAACAAGAGGATCAGAAGTTCTAGGTCACCTTCGGCTTTGTTCAAGCCACCCTGGGATAAAATTATGTCACAAACACACATAAAGTATTCTATAGCCAGGTGTGCCCTACACCTGTAATGCCAGCTGTTAGAAGGCTGAGGTTAAGAAGGCAAGAAATTCTAAACCTGCCTGAGAGAGAAAAACAAGAAAACAGAGAATACTTGACAGAATCGCCAAAGATTAAAGTTTACATCAATCTGAAGAAATAAATTAATGTTAAATTTATACAGAACAAGATGTCACACTAATGCCGTGTCCCCAAAGTAAAGGAAAGCTTGTCCAGAGCTTTGCTCTCCTACTTGACAAGGGCTAGTGGCTTTCAGAAAGGGGGGAGGGAGAAACTGATCAGGGTGTGTGTGCATCAGAAGACGATTTTAGGGAATCAGTTCTTCCACCATGCGGATCCCTAGAGTTGAGTAATAGGAAACCAGGTATGGTATGTATGGCTCAACATCTGTAACCCAGAATTTGTGAGGCTGAGGCAAGAGTGAGGCTTGTGAGTTTGGGACCAGCCTAGACTGCGTGCATATAGTGAGTAATAGACCCAGCAGGGATACAAAATACTACCCTGTCTCAAAAAAACAAAAAAATCAGACTACAAAGCAGTCCTATATAAATTTCCTTCTGAGATTTAATTTCCTCTGCTTTTAAAACTTTTAAAAATTAACTTTCAAAACAAAAATGACAAGCACTGTATCATTAGAAGGCTGAGTTGTTTTCTTAGGATGGAAACGCACTCCACAGGAAGGCAACCCTGGGGACTGAAACCCCGCAGAGAGGACTGAGGAGCCGGTGAACATCTTCCTTGTCTCAGCACCAAATCCACAACAACCACTTAGATACACTCAACTGAAACTGTTAAAAATCAAAAGTTGGCCGGGCGGTAGTGGTACACGCCTTTAATCCCAGCACTCAGGAGGCGGATCTATGTGAGTTCGAGGCCAGCCTGGTCTACAAGAGCTAGTTCCAGGACAGGCTTCAAAGCTACAAAGAAACCCTGTCTCGAAAAACAAAAAAAAAAAAAATCAAAAGTTAACCCATATGAGAGAACTTTCCAAGAATGCCTAAGATTCTTCTTAAATGCCATAAGAATTTCCTTAGTAGAACAATTATTAGCATCCATATATTTAATACATTAGCATATCCCTTAAATGTTTCTAATTTACAGTCTGTTAACTGCTTGAAGTATGATAATTTCCAAAATGAGAAAGTACACTCAACAGAAACTACACAAGTTAGTGTTTTGACTCCCTGTAGGCAAACCAATTAAAACTCAGTATCAAAAACCTTTTTTGTTTTTGTTTTTTGTTTTTTGAGAAGGGGTTTCTCTCTGTAACAGTCCTGGCTGTTCTGGAACTCACTTTGCAGATCAAGCTGGCCTCAAACTCACTGAGATCTGCCTGCCTCTGCCTCCCAAGTGCTAGGATTAAAGGTATGTGCCACCACGGCAAAAGCCCATTCTTGAGGGGCACTTCCTCTCAGCCGGCCTCCATCCTTTAGGGACTTGTCCTCCTGGTGCAGACCCAGGGTTCCCCTACTTCTTTCCTTTTAACACATCTCCTGCCAGACCCACAGGACAGTCTCTACCAGGGACCCACAGCAGCCACACCAGGCTGGGACTCAGGCCATCACTACATCGGCTCAACTCAAGAGAGAAGCTTCTTGCTGTAGAGTAATTAACTGAGACCCACAACTGGACAATGTGCAGAGTGTGAAAGTTTGGAGCACTCATCTAAGTCCTAAACGGGATGTGGTTATGAAGCCCCCTCCCCACAAGGGATCTCTAAAGGAAGAAGAGGAAGAATGGTTCTAAGAAGCACAGTGGTTGGTTTCTCCAAGGAAACACCTACCAAACACAACACAGCTGATACACATGAGCTCACAAGATCTGCACCAGTTCAAACCAGACAAAATTTCATCACTAACAAGGGGGAGTGGACCAAAGTCTGACCCCTAACTGCCTGGAAAGGGAGAATCAGTTTTCTTCAATTTAGTATCACTGGGTTTATCAACCACACTCCAAGGCATGCTCCATGCCCAGGAGGAGTGAAAGAAACCAGACTTTTTTGTGTGGGTATTGGGGGAGGTGGGGTGTTCAATTTGGGTTTTTTGTTTTGCCTCTTGTCCTTACTGAAATTTTTGTTTGTTTGTTTGTTTGGCTGGTTTGGTTAGATTTTTTTTTGAGTCAGAGTTTCTCTGGTTGTCCTGGAACTTGCTTTGTAGACCAAGCTGGTCTTGATACGCGTGCCTCTGCCTCCCATGTGCTGGGATTAAAAGTGTGCACCGCCACCACCCAAGCATCTTACTGGGATTCTTTGGGGGGTGAGGGGCAGCTTTGACTTTTCAATTTTATTTCTGAGAAAGAGAAAACATTAAAATGGATGGATAGGGAGGTGGAGAGGATCTGGGAAAAGTCCGGGGAGGGAAAGAATGTAATCGAAATATATGAAGAAAATTTAAATAAAAACTCCAAAACAGAGCCTATTCACAAAGAGTATCATTAACTAAGGATCAAAGCATTTTCCTAATTATATATAATCTGTGAAACTTGGTAATCAGAATTAAGGGAGGAGTTTTATTTTACTCTTTTATATTTATTTATTTATTTATTTATTTTCATCATCATGATTATGTACTCATAGGATTACATTCCAATGCCGGCAGAAGAGCAGATTTCTAAGTCCATAGACTTAAAGGTTTATAAGATTAGAACAAAACTTCGGTGCAAAATTTTTAGAATCTAAAGAAATCTATCCTAGAGAGTATTTTAAGTTAAGTAAGCAATCCTTTAAGTTGAGGGTGACAAGAATTACCACCTTGATAAAGATTTGAGAAGTACATACATGAAACAATTTAGGTATTTTTAATCATCAAGCAGGTGGTTGGCCAGTGAGATGTCTCAGTAGGCAAAAAAATGCAACACCAAGTATGCCAGATTTAAGTTCAATCCCAGAATCCACACAGTGGAAGGAGAGAAGCAACTCTGGAAAATGGTCCTTTGACCTCCACATCTGGCATGGCACATACTCACCAACCTACATACACATATACACAGTAAATAAATAATAAAGATAAAATAAGGGGCTAGAGAGATAGTCAGCAAAGAAGGCCATCTTCTGCTCTTACAGAGGACCTGAGTTAATTTCCAGCACCCACATCAGGTGGCTCACAACTACTTGTAACTCCAACTCCAGGAGGACCTAATGAACATACACAATGTTCTGATGGTAACTACTGTCCAAAGAGCTCCTTTGTATTTCTTTCTTTTTTTTTTTTTTTTTTTTTTTTTTGGTTTTTTGAGAAAGGGTTTCTCTGTGGCTTTTGGAGCCTGTCCTGGAACTAGCTCTTGTAGACCAGGCTGGCTTTGAACTCACTGAGATTCACCTGCCTCTGCCTCCCGAGTGCTGGGATTAAAGGCATGCACCACCACCACCCAGCTGTATTTCTTTTTCTTAATGTATTCATTTAATTGTATGTATATGGTTATTCTTTCTACATGTATGTGTTTGTACCACATGAGAGCAGTGCCCCTTCAGTTCAGAAGAGGGTATCAAGGTACCCTGGATCTGGAGTTATAGACAGTTGTGAGCTGCCATATGGAAGCTGGGAGTTAAACCCAGATCCTCTTAAGAGCTAACATCTCTTGAGCACCCACCCCCATATACTTTTTAATAAAATAGCAGCACTGTGTATCAAGCCCTGGGCCTTAAGATGTGTGAAGCAGCAAAGTTGTACCACAGAACTATATTCCCAGCCATTCTCATCCTTTTGTTCCAATATTCCATCCAGTATATAATATCACATTTAGTTGTCTTGTCTCTTGAGTCTCACTGAGTATCCCTGGCTGGCCTAGAAGGCAATTCAAACAAAAGATAGATGAAGAGGCAAAGATGGCTCAATGGGTCAGAAAGCTTGCTCTGCAAAAATAAAGACCTGAGTTTGACTTCCCAGCACCCACATAAAAAGCCAGGCATGACATTATTCAGGATGAAAACAGGCAGATCACTGGAGCTTCCTTCCAGGTGAGCCAGCCTAACTGAAAAAGACCAGCTCTTCTAGTTCAGTCAAAGACCATGTCCAGTGTCACAGGGCAGAAAGCAATAGAGAAAGACACCCTACCCCTACAATCTTGCTGATTTCTGTTGTCCTGTGAACCTATACATATACAATGTGCCCTCCACACACATTCTTTACACCAAAAAGAAAAAAAAGATACATGAAGAATTACTAGGCCCGGGCAGTGGTGGCACATGCCTTTTATCTCAGCACTTGGAAGGCAGAAACAGGCGGATCTCTGTTGAGTTCGAGGTCAGCCTGGTTTACAAGAGCTAGTTCCAGGACAGGCTCCAAAGCTATAGAGAAACCCTGTCTCAAAAAAAAAAGCATGTATGTCATTGGTGAACTTTTAAAAGTTGAATAAAAAACAGAATGGGAAAAGATCTTCACTAACCCCACATCAGACAGAGGTCTCATCTCCAAAATATACAAACAACTCAAGAAATTGGACACCAAAAGATCACATAATACAATCAATAAAAAAAAAAAAGAATGGAGTACAGACCTAAACAGAGAACTCTCAATAGAGGAATCTAAAATGGCTGAAAGACACTTAAGGAAATCTTCAACATCCTTAGTCATCAGAGAAATGCAAATCAAAACAACTCTGAGATTCCATCTTACACCTCTAAGAATGGCCAACATCAAAAACACTGATGACAACTTATGCTGGAGAGGTTGTGGGGAAAAGGGAACACTTCTGCACTGCTGGTGGGAATGCAAGCTGGTACAACCCCTATGGATGTCAGTGTGGCGATTTCTCAGAAAATTGGAAAACAACCTTCCTCAAGACCCAGTAATATAACTTTTGGGTATATATACAAAGGATGCTCAATCGTGCCACAAGGACATGTGCTCAACTATGTTCATAGCAGCTTTATTTGTCATAGCCAGAAACTGGAAACAACCTAAAATGCCCCTCAACCAAAGAATGGATAAGGAAAATGTGGTACATTTACACAATGGAGTACTACACAGCAGAAAAAAATAACAACAGCTTGAATTTTGCAGGAAAATGGGTGGAGCTAGAAAATATTATTTTGAATGAGGTAATCCAGACCCAGAAAGACAATTATCACATGTACTCACTCATAAGTGGTTTTTAAACATAAAGCAAAGAAAGCCAGCCTACAAACCACAATCCCAGAGAACTTAGACAACAATGCGGATACTAAGAGAGACTTACATAGATATAGAAAGTAGAAAAAGACAAGATCTCCTGAGTAAATTGGGAGCATGGGGACCTTGGGGGAGGATTGAAGGGGGGAGGGAAGAGGCAGGGAGGGGTGCTGAGAAAAATGTAGAGCTCAATAAATATCAATAAAATAAAAAAAGGAAAAAAAATTGAATAAAAAAAAATTCCAGCCAATTGTAGTGGCACACACCAGCAAGAGCTGGATGAAGTAGCACACACTTGTGATCCCAGTACCCCTACAGGGACAAGAGAGGTAGAGATAGGGAACTGCCCCATCTTCTCAGGTCCATATCAACAAGGTGGAAGTAACTTACTCCTGATAGCTGTTCTCTGAAGAACCAACCCACCTCTATTTTAGGCTTAAAAACCATTTTACAGTAAAAATGAACTAGGTTCATCCCTGTCTATAATTAAACCTGTTTTTCAAGATTGTGTTATATTTCACTCATATCTTAACTACAAATGGTTCAGCAGATAAGAGGAATCTAGCTGCTCTTCCAGACTCAATTCCCAGCATCCACATGGCAGCTCAACACTGTAACACTTCACACAGACAGACAGACATACATGCAGGCAAAATACCAATGCATATAAAATAAAAAGAAATAAGTCACTTTGTAGACCAGGCTGGCCTCGAACTCAATGAGACCCATCCTCCTGCCTCTGCCTCCCAAGTGCTGGGATTAAAGGTGTGCGCCACTACTGCCCGGCAAAATGAATCATTCTTAATAAAAATAAACCAGGGGTTAGCAAAATGGCTCAGTAGATAAAGCATTTACTTTGCAAATTATAACCTGAGCTCTCAATCCCTACTTTGCAAGTGATGATGACCTGAGTTCAATTCCTATAACCCATGTGTGAACAGACTCCAAGTGATCCTCTGACCTCCACACAAATGCAGTGGCATGTGTGTCCACATACATGCATCATACATACACACAATATATAAAATTGTAACAAAAACAAATAAACCAGGTATGGTGGCACAGGAGGATGAGAGAAGAAGATTGCCAGTTCAAAGAAGTCCAAAGTTAATCTGCAGTCACAAAATGAGTACCTGGCCAGCCTGGGCTACAGAGTAAGAAATAATAATAATAATACTGTCTTTAATCCCAGCACTGGAGAAGCAAAGATAGGGCTATGAGCTCAAGGTCAAACTGGTTGGAATAGGGAGTTCCAGGCCAGCCAAGGCTACACACCGAGACTTTTCTCACTGTGGAGACAAAAAACATAAATAAAACAAAAAATAATGTGCTCAACTATGTTCATAGCAGCTTTATTTGTCATAGCCAGAAACTGGAAACAACCTAAATGCCCCTCGATGGAAGAATGGATAAAAAAAAATGTGGTACATTTACACAATGGAGTACTACACAGCAGAAAAAAATAACGACAGCCTAAATTTTGCAGGAAAATGTATGGAACTAGAAAACATTATTTTAAGTAAGGTAACCCAGACACAGAAAGACAATTATCACATGTACTCACTCATAGGTGGTTTTTAAACATAAGGCAAAGAAAACCATCTTACAAACCACAATCCCAGAGAATTTAGACAATACGGACACTAAGAGAGACCTACATAGATATAATCTACATGGGAAGTAGAAAGTATAAAAAGAGAAGATCTCCTGAATAAATTGGGAGCATGGGGACCTTGGGGGAGGGTTGAGGGAGGGAGGGTGTGGCAGGGAGGGGAGCAGAGAAAAACAAAAAAAATATTAAAAATTAAAAAAGAAAAATTAAAAGAAAAAACAAAAAATTAAAAACGCAGCCGGACGGTAGTGGCACATACCTTTAATCCCAGCACTCGGGAAGCAGAGGCAGGCAGAATCTGTGAGTTTGAGGCCAGCCACCAGGTCTACAAGAGCTAGTTCCAGGACAGGCTCCCAAGCTACAGCGAAACCCTGTCTCAAACAACCAAAATAAAATAAAATAAAAAACATGCCGGGCGTTGATGCCACACACCTTTAATCCCAGCACTTAGGAGGCAGAGGCAGGAGGATCACCATGAGTTTGACGTCAGCCTAGTCTATAAGAGCTATTTCCAGGACAGGCTCCAAAGCTACAGAGAAATCCTGCCTCGAAAAACAAAAAAGTAAATAAATAAATAACAAAAAAGATGATTAATTAATTAAAAATAGAGACATTTGGGACTGGAGAGATGGCTCAGTGGTTAAGAGCATTGACTGCTCTTCCAGAGGACACCCAACCCAACATAGCATCTTACAACTGTCCGTACCTCCAGTTCCAGGGGATCCTGACACACTCACAGACATGCATGCAGGCAAATACCAATGCTCATGAAATAAAATGAATCATAAAAAAAAAAGTTACTGGGGGCTGGAGAGATGGCTCAGAGGTTAAGAGCATTGCCTGCTCTTCCAAAGGTCCTGAGTTCAATTCCCAGCAACCACATGGTGGCTCACAACCATCTGTAATAGGGTCTGGTGCCCTCTTCTGGCCTGTAGGCATGCGCATAGACAGAATGTTGTATACATAATAAATAAATAAATATTTAAAAAAAAAAGTTACTGTATTCTCTTCCACAGGATATAGACTAATGACATTCAAAATTGTAGTTGAAAAGGATAAACAGTAAACCATATTTCACTGGATGCAATATACTAACTGATATTTACCTCTGTTACAATTTAGATACATTAACTGTAATACTAACATTAAGAATGGAAACAATTATTTTAGATAAACATGTATGATCCCAAACAGCACTGAACTGATAGGGGATAGGAAATCTCAGAGAGCCCTACTAGTTATTTCAACGTTTACATAAGGCAAACTGTCTCAACACATCACACTTTTTTGTTGTTGTTTTTGCTGCTTTTTGAGGCAGGGTCCTAGCACAAAAGTTAGCCTCAAACTTCTAATTATTCTGATAGAATGCTTGAATCACGGGTCTGAACCACCATGGCTTAAGCTATGCTAACGATCAAACCAATGGCCTAGATAAGCACTTTGTCAACAGAGCTATAATACAGACCTTCAGTACAATTCTCATGGCTAGAGTTTCAATGTCTGTGCCCCTATAGACAGTTATATATTGAAACTTAATAACCAAGGTAATAATAGTAAGAGGTGGGGTCTTAGCTGGGCGTTGGTGGCGCACGCCTTTAATCCCAGTACTTGGGAGGCAGAGGCAGGTGGATCTCTGAGAGTTGGAGGTCAGCCTGCTCTACAGAGCTAGTTCCAGGATGGTTAGGGCTGTTACAAAGAGAAACCCTGTGGAAAAAAACAAACGAGGTGGGGTCTTTGAAAGCGGGTTAAATCATGATGTTAGAGCCTGTTTGTGGGATTAGAAACCTTATGGACTAGCCTAGGGTCTCCTTTTATTACTCTTCAAAAAGAGTACACAGCATTTAAGTACACTTGAGTACAGAGACTTATAAGACAAACATGACATCTACAAGAGAGTCTAATCTACTCTTGCCAGCCTCAATCTGTATTACTAGTTATAAATTATCCTTATCAAATATTTTGTTATAGCAGCATGAATATACTAGCAAAGAACTCACTGACCTTGCTTCTAGGGTAGTTCTCTTGTTTATAGTTTTTTGTTCTCTTTTCTGAAACGAAGTTTCTAGGGACTGGAACTTACCATCCTTCTGACCCAACCTCCCAAGTGTAGGATTATAGGCATGTCATATACAGTTTCCATATGAAAAGGATGTGATAAGCATGCCCAACTTAAGATGGTATGTGGGCCTTTACCTTCACCCCACAATACTTTAAACCGCACTGTGCAATACTGTAGTAGCATTAATGATTGCTGTACTTATTTTGAATTTTTACACTCCAAAATAACTTTTATTACCCTAAAATATTAAAAAAAATCAGCCAGATAAACTGGCTATCATTTAAATGGGTGCTTGTTATCAATGAAATATGCTCTAGAAAAGACAGCTCAATGGATAAAGGCACTTGCCATCAAGCCTGACATTGACACACAGGTGGAAGGAGATCCAATTCCCAAAAGTTGCTCTATCACATGTACACTGTACACAGGAACACACACACTCAAGCACATACAGGTGGGGATGGAGAGATGGAACTGAAAATCTCTATCTTCTTTTTTAGGTTTTATTAAATATAAGTCCACCTAAGAAGTATTGTAAGAAATTACATAATTCCAAGGACTTTAAGATTTTTATTATTTAAAAAAAAGGTTTTTATTAACTATGTGTATGTGGGTCTATGCATGTGACTTCAGGTGCCCTTGGAAGTCAGAAGAGTGGGACCCCTAGAGCTGGCATTACAGGCAGTTATTTATGAGCTGCCTGACATGGGTACTAGGATCTGTACAAGAATAGTATGAGACCCATAAATCTCCAGACCCACGATTCCAAGTTTTTATGATTATGAATTCTAGTTACTCTCACTGAAAAAAGTTTCTCTAATTGTTACTTATGGAGAAAACACGGAAAAAGTCAGGAGATATGCTGGGGCTGTAGTTCATGGACAAGTGCTTGCCAAGTATGCATGAGGTTGAATCCCTAGTACTGCATAGGCTCACACACATTTAAAAAAAAAATCAGTTTATAGACCTGGAAGGCTTCAAATTAAAAATTCAGGTGCTGAGAAAACTTACATCTCAATCAACTAAGATGTCAGCCTGAACTACATAGTAGTTTCAAGAATAAAGCAGGTGCTGGAACACCGGGGGAGGGGGGGCAGGGGGCTCAGCAGTTAAAAGTATTTGTTGCACAATCATGAGAACTGGAATTCCAATCTCAGAACCCATGTATCAAGCAGGACATCCTGCAAACACCTGTTTAGATTCCAGAATCTAATACCCACTTCTAGTCTCAAATGTGCACAAGTTCACTAATGCCCACATACATATATGTGCTATGCTCATGCAGAATACACACACACACATCTTTAAAAAATTAAAGCAAATAGGGGCTGGAGAGACGGCTCAGTGGTTAAGAGCACTTGCTGCTCTTTCAAAAGACCTAGGTTCAATTCCCAGCACCCACACAGCAGCTCATAATCATTTGTAACTCTAGTTCCAGGAGATGCCCTCTGACTATTGTAGGCATCAGGCACTCAAGAGTGCTTACACACATGCAGGTAAAACAATCACATATAAAACAGTGAATAAATAAAGTAGAATGTAATAGTGCATAGCTATTAATCCAGTACCTGAGAGGTAGAGGCAAGATCAGGAGTTCATGATCATTCTCACTAACATGAGCCCCTCTCAAATAAACAGGAGGTTTATATTCTTTACATTTTTGCAGGAGGAAATCTCTGTGCTTTATTTCAGTGTGTTTATTGGCCTTTACAGGGGCATGGGTAAGGGGTTAGAGGAGTATGGATGATTCACATCACTTCAAAGTCTCACCACAGCATGAATGACGACTTCCCATGACTGCATAGATGAAGTACTCCTTCAGTTAACCTTTCAAACTCTATTCTAGAACCCCCTAGTTTGGGTTTTTGAATCAAGGTTTCACTATATAGCTCAGACTGGTCTTGAACTCAGGATTCTGTCTCTGCCTCCTGAATGCTGGGAATAAACTGTCACTCCCAAGTATATTCTAGGGTTGGGGGTTGAGGTTGGGGTTTCAAGGTCTCACTATTAGTTCCAAAACTAAACTAACCTAGAACTCATTATGTAACCCAAGCTGGCCTTTAACTTTCCTCCTACCTCTAAGTAATGCTGGGATTACAAGCATGTACCACTATGCCCAGTTCTTATTCTAGTTTTGCTGTTGGGCTTTTACCGCTCCACATTTCACATATATATTTTAAAAAAAAAATCTTCACTGTAGGTAAATGACAGATATGTATTTGGCACTAATTTTTGTCTTGTTACATCTGTTCCAAGACTCTTCTTAGCAAAGGGAAAAAAAAAAACTTTAAAATTTAAGCTCCTGCAATCCACTAATTAATCTAGACAGTGGCCCTAGGTCATTGTCAAATCCCCTTAAAGGAGGATGAGAAGGCACACACCTTGGGGTAAACAGACTTTACCCAAGGTCATGACGCAATCAGATTTTTAAAAAACTCGAGTGTTGGCTGGGAAGATTGCACAGTAGGTAAAAGTGCTTATTGCACAAACATGAAGATCTAAATTAGATCCTCAGAACCCATATAAAATTGAACACATGAAGACATCATCTATAATTCCAGTGCTTCTATGGGAAGATGGCAAGAGAGACAAAATTCCCAGAAGGATGGCGACTAGGTAGCCTGGCACCTGCACAGTGGAAAAACAAAGAAGCAAGGCCCAACGTTCAAGGTTATTCTATGACCTCCACAAGCATATGCTATGCAATGTGCACACCCTCATTTTCAAGCATGAATAAAAACATAGACACAGACAAAAACAACTCTAGACACCTTTAAAAGACCCAGGTTTAATTCCCAACACCCACACAGTGGTTCACAACCATCTGTATATCCCAGGGGATTCACACCCTCTTCTGTTCTCCTCAGGCAGACATTGCATCCACATGGTGCACAAACATACATTCAGGCAAACACTTATATACGTAAATAAAACCTCAAAAAAAAACCCTTTTAAATAATCCCTTTTACATAAAAAGAACTTTACTTTTAAGAACAAATATACGCCAGGTGATAGTGGTGCATGCCTTTAATGCCAGCACTCGGGAGGCAGAGGCAGGTGGATCTTTGTGAGTTCTACAAGAGCTAGTTCCAGGACCGGTTCCAAAGCTACAGAGAAACCCTGTCTCAAAAAACCAAAAAAAGAACAAATATACACAACACACACACAAGTTTGATCAATTTTATTCCCTACAAAGTATTTCTAGGGAGAAAGAGACTTAGAGATTAGCAGCTGGCCTTAAATCTTCACATCCTCTTGCCTCAGCCTTAAGTGCTGGGATTACAGACCTATATCATCATCATGTCAGCATACAACCTAATTTTAAAATTAAAGATTTTTAAAGAATATGGTTTCCAAGTGTGGTGACATACACCTGTAACCCTAGCATTCAGGAGATCAAGGCAAAGTATTAAGTTTGAGGCCGGCAACACCCAAGGACTGAGGATACATAGTGCTCAGTGATAGAGGATTTGCCTAACATGAGCAAGGTCTTGCTTCCACCCTCAGCACTGAAGGAGGAAAACTGTTACCATATGTTAACCAGCAATTTTTCTCAAACAGAAATTGCAGCATCAACGCTGAAAGCTAAATTACTATTCTGCACAGAAAAGTTACCCTAACAACCTAACTAACCCATTAGACTCTTCAAATGGCACTTCCTTCTCTCTCCTGAGTACTCCCTCTCAAGTGTTGTCACACAAAATGGCCAGTGTGACCAGGAAGTCCCTTCCTAATTAGTAGAGATAATAACAGCAAATTCCAGCAATGGAACAAGGCAGACAGGAAATGCCCTCCACCCACTACCCACACACTTCTCCATGTGCTAAGAGTTGTCCTCAAAATAGTTAAGTTTCTTTACAATCTCCAAAACCTATAACAAGGTAACAAAAGCACTGGCTAAAACCCAGGAAATATACTCCGCGCACTAGTGATCATCGCTCGCTCTGAATTGGTCAAGTCTTCCCTGGAACTGCAATAGGACAAACACCAGCTCAAATGTTCTACACTAGTTTGGTCCTCATGCCAGGACTGTTGCTCTTTCTACTTTTATCTAGAAAAACAACTACAGAAACTATTTTCTATACTTGTGACGTTTTTTAAAATAAGAAGTTAGGGGCTGGAGAGATGGCTCAGAGGTTAAGAGCACTGATTGTTCTTCTAGAGGTCCTGAGTTCAATTCCCAGCTACCACATGGTGGCTCACAACCACCTGTAATAAGATCTGGTGCCAACTTCTGGTCTGCAGGGACACATGCAGGCAGAACATTGTATACATAATAAATAAATAAATCTTTAAAAAAAATAAGAAGTTAGGGGATAGTGAGATGGTCAATGAGTGAAAATACTTGCTGCACAAGCCTGACAGCCTGAGTTTGATCCCTGGGATCCATATAAAAGCCAGATGTGGTGGCATGCATCTGTAATCCCACCACAGCATTCTGAAGCTTTCTAGCTAGGGCTACACCTGGCAGAAACAGCACCTGGCTCCAAAACAAAATAGAATGAGAAAACAGCTCCTGCAAGTTGCCCTCTGACCTCTACAATAGCTCAGGAGCACATGTGCACCTGCTCACTCACTCCCTTCCCCCATACACACAAACAACACAGACACAAATAATAGAAGTTTAAAAAATAATTTATACACTGGTAGTTATGACTATCTCAAAATAGTAGTCTTTATGGGGGAGCTTAAAGGATTTTTAGAGTTTTGTGTGTTGGCCGGGCGGTAGTGGCACACGCCCTTAATGCCAGCACTTGGGAGGCAGAAGCAGGCGGATCTTTGTGAGTTCAAGAGCTAGTTCCAGGACAGGCTCCAAAGCTATAGAGAAACCCTGTCTCAAAAAAAAAAAAAAAAAGGTTTTGTGTGTTGAAGAGTATGTGTACACATGAGTGAATGTGCTGCATGTATATACACAACTGTGTGTGCTAGTGCGCACACCTGTGTAAGGAAGGCATCAAGTACAGTCCTATCTCCTCTGCCTTATTCCTTATGAGCATAGTCTCTCGGAAGCTGGACCTTACATTTCTGCGCTAGGCTGGAAGTCAGGGAAGCCCAGGAACCCTATCTTCTCCCTGCTCAATGCTGGGATTACAAGAAAATGTGGGGTACACCTGATTTGTTATGTGGGTACTCTACTGAAACTCCAGTCTTCATGTCTGCACAGTAAATAGCTCTTAATCATAAAACCATTTCTTCATTCCTTACATGTATTCTTTATTTTAAGATTTATGTGTTTGCTTGCATGTATACATGCACATTATGTGGGTGCCCGCGCCTGTAGAGATCAAAAGGCAGCATCAGATCCTGTAGAACTAGATTTACGGATGATTTTGAGCCACCATGTGGGTGTTGGAAATCAAACCTGGGTCTCCCTGTAGACCAACAAGTGCTCTTAATCCCTGATCCATCTCTCCAACTTTTGTTTTTAGACAGGCTCTTACTATGTAGCCCTGGTTGGCCGGAGCTGTTACGTAAACAGGATGGCCTGAGATCTGCCTACCTCTGGGATTAAAGGCTTGCAGCACACTAAACCCTGACTTGTTTCTCTCCATAAATCCTAACGTGGACCAATTAAGACAGCAATGAACGATGGTTCAGCAGCTAAGAGTCTGGTCCTGCAAAGGGCCCAGGTTTGGTTCCTGCACCTACATAACAGGGCACAACCCTTTACAACTCCAATTCCAGAGAATCTGATGCCCTCTTCTGGTATCTATGGACAACAGGCATGCCCATGGTCCCAAAATAAAACACAGAACACAAAATAAAAAATATGAAACAAAAAGATGAAATCGCTATAAAATAATCCCATGATTTACTGCACATAAACCATACAGATTATATTATACATAATACACATTAAACCCTCTAAAAGTTCCATTTTTGGCAAATTTCTGCCTATTTTTCAAATACTCCAAACATCCTTGACTTTTTCTGCCCTCTAAATTAAATAAGCAAACAAGTTCATGTGTTTGATCCCAGAATCCACGAGACCAAACTTCTACAAACTGTCTTCTGACCTCCATACATGTACCAGAGAATATCATGCATGCATGTGTACAAATGTATACACACACACACAAATAGAACTGGAAGTTATGGCACATGCCTTTAATCCGAGCACTCAGGAGGTAGAAGCAGAGCTACAGTGTGACACCTCTCTCTCTCTTTCTCTCTCTCTCTCTCTCTCTCACACACACACACACACACACACAAACACACACACACACTGGAATTGACATAAATAAGCTCTGTTGTCATTAACACTTTTCTGCCTTACAAAAAAGTATGCATTTTAACTTCCTCATTCTCCAAGAGTGAAATTAAATTAACAAGTCCTCTCAAAGATGCTCATTGCATTACAACAGTCTTATACTTCTTGGCTATAAATATGTAGATGAAGGATTCAAACAAACAACCAAAGGAAGTTAAAAGTGAAAAATAGCCTTTATTGTGCTGTCTGGGGTTTGATTTAACTGTCTGACTTTGGTCACTGTCAAAGGAGAAATTTGTGGAGTCTGCCTAACTACTGCCATGTTAGCTATTTGAAAGCAAGAAAGTTACTAAAGCTATCAAATGCATTTCTATCAAATTTGGGAAATTAAAAATATATTTACTAAGCAGTCAACTTTTGTTAATTTGTTAAGGATGTTAATATTAGCATCCCTAAAATTACTTACTCATCTGCAAATGTTACAAAACAAAAATGACATTTGTACTAAGTACTTAAGAAATTAATACTTGCATTTTAAAGAAAAGAGAAGTAAAATTCATTTTAATTTTTAAATATCATTTTTGAAAATAAGCTTGATAGCTTTGAATTAAGGTTTATTACTGTCTTTATTTTAAATGAGGTTTGCAGAGTCTCGACTTACCATTTTATCACATTTATCTTACTACATTTTCAAATTTTTGTCAACTTTTATGCACTCATACAAAATATAAACATTCTAAGTTTTCACAAACCAAGCAGTTTAAGACCCTCACTAAAAACACATGTACAAACCAAAGCTAAGTACCATTAAAGATAAAACAGAGCTAAGAACAAAATGAAATAGATACGGTTTTTAAATTCTTCCCCTTACATACTAAAAGTATACCAGACTCTCCAAATACCTTCAATTTAGCCACTGGATTTCCAGAAACTCAACAGAAATCATCTAAAGAGACAGGCATTATAAAGCTACCACTATGGAAAAGATTTCCTATTTCTGAAGGGTTTATTTTATTGCCATATTTCAACTATATGAAACCACTTGTTCTGAGCTTTCCTACCACAAAACATTTCCTAAACAAAGACTGTTTACATCTCTTAAGAAGCCTTTGTTCCAGGACCCCTCTGTTCAAGAGCTACAACTTCTGGATCTTCTCTCTGGTGGTTCTATCAACAGCAAACGCTGGCCAACTCTTCTACATTGGCACAGGAGTTTGTTAAACAAAGGAGGAGCAAGTCCCCTGCACACAAAGGAGGGCTCCAAACAGCACTAGTTGTGTCTGTAGCTATTTCTCCTCTTTACCCTCCTCTCAGGCTTCTACTGCATAGTACTCTCAATACAAAATGGTGGCTATCATGTGTGACATTCAGAATGGGAAAAAGCAAAACAAACGCACAAATCCTAAAGACTGCCATTGATCTGCTAACCCAGATGAGAAACGGGTAGCCAGACCTAAGCAGAGCAACACTATTTTTCGAAGACAACAGCTCTATGAAAGCAAAGAAGGCAAGAGAAAGGACTAACCCCAGTCCTGGATGCCACAATGCCAACATGGAGGACAGCTCACAGGAACCTAACTCCTCTTACATTTTGGTTTCTAATAACTTAGCCAAGTTTGCTAATGTCTGGATAACATCCTATCAATGAAAACGTCCAATATTCACATTCATCTTCCTGACACATAAAGCTCAATGTTTAGAGCAAGCATGGTCTATTCTTCAAATTAAAACCTTAGTGCTAACCAGCCCAGGGTGTAACTTCTGCAGGCCTCTAGAGTAAAAGAAATGTACCTTCCCTTAAGAAACAATAATCGCCCCTGTCCACTTTCACCAGGAGAAATGAATCTATTTCCAAGCATTTCCACCACACTAGATGACCTGGCCAGTTATTTTCTGAGGCATCTATTTCATTTCAGTTTTAAAAGTTGTCCAAGAGAAACTAAAATATGGTGTCTGTGGTTTTAATTTTTTTTTCTGATGGGGGGTGATGGAAAGATAAGGCTTATTCTAGCTTTTCTACAATAGAAAAGATTGATTACGAACACAATCCCGAAATTCAAAATGCCATTACAAAGAGCAAGTTTAAGGAAGAAAGGAGTAAAAGGGGAGGGGGGGTCTTCCTCCACTTGTGTGCGAGCAGTGGAGATAGAAAATTCTTAAAACGGTAGGCAAGGCAGTTAAACCTCTCCAACCGTCCCGGCCGGTCCAACGGTCGTTTAGGCCAACTCAGACTCGGGCCATCCCAAAAGGTAGGCGAAAAACCTGGGGTGTCGCAGCGCATCCAGTTCCGGCTGCAGGGGGGGGGCACAACAGGGAAGGAGTGGGCCGGGCTCTTGGCGGACGTTGCAGCCGTTAGGGCTGGCTTCGGGGACACCCCACCCCTCACAGCCCCCCAAGCTCGAGGCGCCAGAGCCTCCGCTGGTGGGCCGAGTAAGGGAGGCTGGGGACCTCGTCTGACATCTCTCCTACAAACACGGCCCGTCTTGCCCTCAGCCCCAGCCAGGCCTCCCCCGGGAGCGGCGCCGTCCGGCCGAAGGCCGTGTGGGAGCGCCCACCAGGGCGGGCGGGCGAGCATCGGGGCACCGCTGTCCCGCCCCACAGTCCCCAAAGTGCCCCCCCCGACACTTGCGCCCCCAGCCACCCAGTCGCTCCAGGCCGGACCCGCGGCTCCTCCCCTCCCCCAGTGGCGCGGGCCGCCCCCTGCCCCAGCCCGGCCCGGGGACTCCGGGAGGCCGAGGGACCAGGTGGTGGTGGGGGACCCGGGTCCGGAGGGTGGGGCGCTCAGGTGAGGGCAGCTCCCGGCCGACGCCGCCACCACACAAAGGACCAGGGGCTCCCGCCGCCATATTGAAAACTTTCCTCCTCACACGACAACTCGCAAGTCCCCCCACCCCCACCCATCACACACCCCCGCACCCCGGGGAGGAGGCGAGGACCAGCCACCGAGCCGTGCGGGCCCAGAGCCCTGCCTCCACGTCCGCGCCTCAGCCGGGCTCGGGGGGACTCCCCGGCGGCCACCCCAGCGGCTGCCACCACTCCAGCCCGCACCGCTGCCCGGCCGTGCAGCGCACCGGCCCCCGGAGCCGCACCGACCCGGTCCTCGGGCCGCGCTGCCAGAGCCCGCTGTGCTCACAGCCCGCATCCCACCCGGACGAGCCCCAGCGCCTTCCTCCCGCCGCCGCAACTCCCACCCACTGAGGGACCCTAAACTTGACCGGGCCCAGCGGGGCGACCGCTCCCCGCCCCCGCGCCTCGGGCCTCCCCGGCCGCGCGTCCTCGCTCCCCCCCCAGCCGCGAGCAGGATCCGGGGTGCTGGCTGACTCACCGGCGGCGGCCGCACCTTACAGATCCCAGTCTGCTCGGCTATGGGCCGGATCTTGTGGATGAAAGCGAAGGGGTCCGCGAACTCTTCCCAGCTGGGCTCGAAGACCGGACACTCGGGGGGAGGCAGGAACTCGCCCAGCGGGCCCGGGCCCCCGAGGGGTAGCGCCGGACGCGGGCCTGCGGGCAGCACGGTGGCCGGCTCCATCACTGCGACGTCGGCAGGGGCGAGCACGGGGCAGGCTCCGCGACCGCGGTAGCAAGCTCCGCTCCGTCCGAAACCTGTGCAGACGCGCAGCTCCGGAGACAAGTCCGACTTCTACTAGCAACGGCAGCACCTAAGGCTTTTTCAGCCTTCCGACGACGACGTCTTGCCGCTACCCCACGCCGTGCGCCTCCGCCGCCACGGCAAGGAAAAAAGTCCCTACTGCCACCCTGAGCCAGATCCCACCCCGCCCCCTAACCGGGAGGGGCTGGGGCCTTCCGCCTGGAATGGGTTTTGGCTTTACTGTTCCGTTGACCACTGAAGTTTTCAGAATTCTTGCTCTCAAGAAGTTAGCAATCTAGTAGATCTATAATCGATCATTCAATCACGCCATACACTTTTTGCCACTGAGGATTTACATAGTAAAAACTGGAGGAGGATTCTCTAGGTAGAGAAGACAGCTTGAACACAAGAGCAGGGAGGACAGACACAAACAATAGTAATGAGGATAGTAAAAACACTCTGAACATTTGCTTATCCTAGATACTGTGTTAAGTGCTTTGCGCATTTGTTTAGCGTGTGAGGTAGCTTAAGCATGTGCCAAAATCCAACAGTTCAAACTATTGGAAAATGAAGGTGTTGCACAGAAATCGTTCACAGCCTTATGACAAGGTTGAGCTTGAGCCACCACCACCCGGTCAATATTTTTTTTTAAATAATCCAGTCAAGGAATAATGGGGCCTAAAAATGCAGCACTATTGATTGAAAAGAAAGGATGAGCCTGGTAGCACACACCTTTAATCCCAGCATTTAGGAGGCAAAGGCAGATCTCTGTGAGTTCAAGGGCAGCCTGGTCTACAGACAGAGTTCCAGGACAGCCAAGACTACACAGAGAAACCCCTGTCTGGAAAAACCAAAAAGAAAAAAAGGAAATTAAGGGAAAGAAAGAAAGGATGAAACTGCAGGAAATAAAAATTAGACTAAGAAGGAATCACAGGATGCCATACTAGGGGTCTGGCACACCTGCCTCAATAGATACTGGCCAATTGGCATTGCTGGACAATCATCCAGATCACCCCATGCACAAGTCATTCTAGAGAAAATGTATTCACACCGGAACAGGTTGAGGTTGAGATGTGTCTGGTACGCACAGATAGCAGGTTTCCCACAAGCCGAAAGGTACAACGAGCTCTGGAAGAAAGTCAGTACTGAGGGATGAGGCCAGTGTTTCAAAGCGAGCCATGGAAGTGCTGAGAGGCTGACTATGAAATACAAAGATGGGGGATAGCCCCAAAAAAGTCAAAAGAAGATCCTAAGTAGAACTTGAGCACTGAAATGATTTCCAAACTCCTGGAAGAACTATCACAGCCCCCAGCCCTCCCTTCAGAACAACCTAGAGGAAGGCTATCTCTCTTAGCCTCAGGGTTTAGTTTTTAGTCAGACTCGTGTAGCCCAGGCTGGCCTGAAACTCTATGTAGCAGAGGATGACTGATCTCCTTCCTGCCTCTACAGGTGCTGGGATTACAGATGCATCCTCAATTTAAAACAGAAAGGCTAGATGTGATAGCACACACCTTTAATCGCAACACTTGGGAGGCTAAAGCCACCCTGCTCCACACTGAGTTCCAGGCCAGCCAGATCTACATAATGAGAACTTGCATCAAAAAACAAGGAGGCTGGAGGGATGGCTCAACGGGTTAAGGACATTTTGCTCCTGCCTGAGAGGACATAAATTCAGTTTCCAGACCCAGTGTCCATCAGCTCACAATTGCCCCTTCAACTTCAAGGGGTCTGATGCCTTCTTTTGGCCTCTATAGGCAACACACACACAATTTAAAGATACTTTCAAAATATAAAAAATATCTGGACAGTGGTGGCACACACCTTTAATTCCAGCACTTGGGAGGCAGAGGCAGGCGGATCTCTGTGAGTTCAAGGCCAACCTGGTCTACAGAGTGAGTTCCAAGACTGCCAAGGCTACACAGAGAAACCTGTCTCAAAAAAATATATTTTTATATCATTATATAATATACATTTTAAGATGAAGAGGGAAAAACTCTCATTCTTCAATAAACTTCCCAGAGGTCCACAGCCTCCAAAACAGTTCAGTGATTCCTGGAGAAACCTACCTCTCCATAACTCCCTAGGGCTTCGGAGTCTGACTAGGCCTTTTCTTGCTCCCTCATTCTGCAAATAAGATGGAACCCAAAGAGACAGTTAACCTACTCAAGAAAAAAAAATCTTTATTGTAAGATAAGGTGATAGAGTAGGTTACAAAATTGTGGGGAAACCGAGGTATAAGAGGTATAGAATTTGCCATTTTTTTTTTGAGTCAAGATTTCATTAAGTATCTCTGATTAGCCTAAACTCACATAGATCAGGCTGACTTCGAGTTCAAAGGTACTAGGATTAAAGGTATGTGTCACCTCACCCAGTTTGCCATATTTTTTACCCTTACTGATTTTTTTTCTTGACAGTGTATTGAGAGAAACAAGACAGGATTGCATACTGATAGCCAAAGCTGACCTGGAACTGACAGTGTAGCCCAGGTTGACCTCATCCCCCATGTTGACTGAGGGAACTCTTTTATTGTCCTTCTTGACCCAGGGTATTGTACGTGTGCCTGCCTTTGAGGGTCATCCTGGAGTTGATTTCCTGTCAAGTTCTCTGCATCCTACAAATTAGGTAGGTTGTGAGACTTCTAGACGTACATGAATTATGGGTATGTAACTGGAGGGCACGAGTTAAGAAAAAAATCTCAGTTGTCACCTATGGGTTAGGCACCTCTCTCCCAACTTTCAAGGTCGGCTAATCCTACTTCCTCCATTTTCGGCAGTGACCCTAAATGATGAGATACTACTGCTCAGATCAAGCAGCAACTGTTTGGCTCCGCACGGACCCAAACGGACGCCGAGGGAGCGGGCGGTTGCCAAGCTTGTAAAGAGAACCCCTAGGGACTGAGAAGGATCTCTACTAAGGTACCAACTCCCCCGCCCCACCGAAGACACTTCCCGTTGCCCTTTATGATGTGTGTTTACATGGGCGGAGGGATCCCTCTCCAGCTGACAGCCACACCGCGGCCGGCTCTTCTTTTTTTAAAGAGCCTAGCCACAGGCGATGATTGGCCGCGGCCCGAGCCGCATCAGCCTCCGGGGGCGGGGCCCGCTCCGCATTGTCTAGTGTGGGGCCGGCTGGACGCCGGAGAGGCCGGCCCTGGCTAACCCCGGCCTGGAGGTGCCGGCTCTCCGCTTCCCAGACGGCTGGGAGCGAGGGCTGGGCGGAGCCGCAGAGCCAGGTTCCCGGGGGAAAAGCGGGGCTTGCAGTCCCGGCGGCCCGAGGAGAACCGAGCCCGCTCCGAGTGCCACGTCTCCAGGAACCCCCCTCCTTACTCTTGGACAACACTCCGCCTCCGCCCCGGACTCCGTCCCCCAAAGCACCCCATGAGTGCTGGAGAGCCTTTAGATACATCTTTAGGGATCGATGTCTTCATCCGGCCCACTCAGCAGTCAGTCCTCACGCTCCTCCAGCGGGTTGAGCCCCACCCCGGGCCTGCACCCCAAGAGTTCAGCCTGTGCCCTAAATTCGCTTGCTGGTCTAAGAGGCGCTGGACTTGCTCCTTCCGGCCGTCGGGCAGGAGAGACCGGACTTCTGGGTTCCAAACGCGAGGAGAGACTTTCCTCTCGCTCTCTGTCGCCCCCACCCCCACCCTCACCCCTTGCTCGGGGTCTGCGCCACGGATGAGGGGGGCAGGCCTGGCTCCCCAGCTGCCCGGGAGGGGGCGGCAGCCTGCGCAGCACGTAGCGCACGTGTCGGTCCCGCTCCCCACCCCCTCCGCGCGGCTGTCCCCTCGACGGGGCTCCGGTGTTGTCCGTGCGACTCCCTTCCGCCCCGGCCTCGGTTCGGTCTACCACCACGCCGCCCCCCTCTCCCGTTTTTCCAAATTTCTGCGATGTGCACCATCTCAGTTTCTCATCTCCGGTTCAGTGCCAACATCTGAGCTCAGCACCTTCTTTCGTGCTCCGAAAAATTTGGTGTCAGGTGTCCCTTGAGGCAACCATGGAATGTCCCTCAGCGTTACTTGTTTTGTGTCTTTCCACAACGTCTTGTTGCTGCTCTTTATCGGTGGTTTCTAGCTTGACATCAGTTTCCCACAGGAGTCCCGGCTGCCTGCTCAGCACGTTGCCCCACCCCTTGGAAAGTCGCTAGCGGGAAGGGGAAAAGTCAGGACCAGGCACGTGGGAGTTGCTCCACAAATATTTGTTGAAAAGGGGGGCGGCCTTGAGTTTATGCGGCTCCAATTGGCTGAGGAGGAAGCTTTGGGCTGGACGTGGAGAAGAATCTGCTTGTGCACAGGAAGGAGTCTCGGTGGTGGAGTATTGAGACAGCCCACGCAGTGGGCGAATAAAATGAGATTAAAGCGTCCTCCACCCCCACCCCCGGCCTGCTTAATTCCACTGTGCTCGGTGTTCCTCCTCAGCTGCAAGGCCTTCTCTGTGGGATAGCTGTACTCTTTGGGTCCCCACCCCCAGCTGACACCATGATAAAGGGTCTCATTATGGACTCGGTACTTGGACAGTTGGTCTGGTCTTGGGGAGGCATCTTTTAACTAGATACCATTGCCTCGTCCTGCACATTTCTTATGCACACACACACACACACACACACACACACTCGGGAGGGGAAGATCTCTCCTAGACAAGCACTACACCAGAACAATTATCCCAAACCCTCACCACCCTTGGGATCTGCTGAATCAGCTCGACTGGGATCCAAAAGCTTCGGTTTACCTGGGTGTGAGGCCCAAAGAACTAGACCCTTACGTGAATCTCAAGTGGAATGTTCCCACGATGGTGCTAGCCCTACCCACAGGGGCTGGGAGGGGCAGAGTAACCCACACCAAGGCTTGGGCTTCAGGGCGTTTCTTCCCATTCCGGTTAGGCCACTTTAGAGAGGCCTGAGACTCTCAAGGAACAATAATTTTTTTTAAGATTTATTTATTCATTATATATACAGTGGTCTGCCTGCATTTATGCTTGTACTCCAGAAGAGGGTACCAGATCTTACTACAGATGGTTGTGAGCTACAATGTGATTGCTGGGAATTGAACTCAGGACCTCTGGAAGAGCTCTTTACCACTGAGCCATCTTCCCAGCCCCATATTTAATAATTTTATATTTTGTTTTTGAGACAGGGTCTTGCTATGCAACTCACAATGGCCTCAAATTCACAATATAACCCAGACTTACCTCAAACTCAGCCTTCCTTAGTTCTGGGCCAAGGAACACTCTTATGCTCCTGGAGGACAAGAGAAAACCATAGTCCCTGTTCATCCACCAGGACTCTTAACTCAGGTCTCTGGGCTGAGGGACTCCATTAGCACGTCCTGTTCCTCAGATAGCACAAATGTTTGGAATTCTCTATCTGGGATGTAACGTGTTGGAACTTTCCAGAGCACCACTAAATCTACCATATCTGTTTGAAATTCCTGATCCAACTAAATCACACTATATGTTTAGCAAGCACAACTTCCTAAGTGCAAAAGGAGGCTTTTCCACGCTTTTCTTCCCTGGCATGAACAACTAATGCATAAAAAAACAAAAACAAAAATCAGGGTCACTAGCCAGCAATAGTTCATAGCCTACTAGACACACCAGCCCTGTGAAGGAGGTGGTATTGCTGTCATATTTCTCAGAGGACCTGAGACTCAGATTAATCAGCCAAGATCACACTGATAACAATTGCAGAGCAAGGATGAGAATGGCAGTCTCAGTGCTTGGCCTGCCTTTGATCTTCCCCAAACAGCAGGCTGAGCTCTGGAAGCTGCAATCAAACACAGGGGCCTTACCTCATATCTCCCACCAGCTGCGCCTTGCCCTTCTGTCTGGGTCCCACAACTTCCTTGTAAGCTGCAGTGACTTCAAACTTTGACAGTTCGCTCCAGTGTTTAATTTACAGAGTTACCAAAGTTTCACAACATATGCTGGTTGAGCCTTATGAAGTTGATTTTCGTGACCCATAATGGACTGTGATTGAGAAAAGACTGCTCTAAGGCGAGTTTCTTTTTTTCTACTGTTTGACAGCTTTCAAAAAGATGTACCAAGGTACATAAGGGAGAGCAGGTGCAGATGCTGGAAGGCCACCAACCACAAGCTTGGATGAGACCTTGGGGGAAAGGCCTCCTAGCATCTTGACCTTGGACTTATAGCTCCCAGAATTGTGATTAATGTGTATTGTTTAAACCAATTCCTTAAAATCAGTCTCCCTCTTGATATAGAGATATAGCCACATGATATAACATATGTGTAGTATATGGATATATAGCCAGCCACACATCCTATTGGCTTCCTTTCTCTAGAGAGCCCTTAGGAGTTACCAACAGCAAGTCTTCCTCCAACACCTAACTAATCTTTCATTTTGGCCACTGCCCCTTGCTCCCCCGTGTCTCCTCTCTGTCCCCAAGAACACTGTCTACATGATGTAGAAAACGAATAATCATATCTTGGCTCATCTGCTTGTGTTTGCTGTTAATTTATCCAGCTGTCTGCCTTCATCTACTCATTTTCCTTCTACATTTGTCCACAGCCCGTCAAGCCTAGGAGCCACTCTGCACTCTGTCTTTAACACCTTATGTAAAATAAGTGCCAAGCAAAGTCCAGATGTGTCTGTAAGTTCTTATACCTTTTGTTTGGTTTGGGGCTGCTGAGACAAGCTGTCCTGGTACCCTGGGCTGGCCTTGGACTCAATACGTACTCAAGGAGTCCTCTTGCCTCTACCTCCCAAGTGCTAGGATTACAGACGTGTACCACCACACTGGTTTTTGTTTGTTTCTTTTGCTTGGACTCATCCTTTTATCCAGGGTCTTACTATATAGCCCTGGCTGACCCGGAATTCCCAGTGTAGATAAAGTCAGCCTTGAACTCAGAGAGATCTACCTACCTCTGCCTGGGATTAAATTTAGCCCAGCTAACTTGAGCACTGCCATTTTTTTAAAGTATTCAGACTAAATTCACTTTTTCAAACACTGTGGTCAGATGGTCCCCTGGGTGACACACCAGCCTTCTCCACCCCCAGATGAAATCAGTGGGCTGATGAGTTCCCATGGTCCCCAGCGAAACACTGATTGTCAAGGGAGCAGGGGCTGAAGCACCTGCGAGGAAGTACAGAAAGAAGGGCATGTTCCTCATCATCCCTAACCTGCAGACATGGTTCACCCGCCCAGGACTAGAGGGGAATTCTGACTTCAGCCAAATTCAAGTCCTTACCCAGGACATATAGTACCAACAAGCATTGGGTGGCAGATAGAGAGCATTAGAACCACTGGAACTGCAGCTACAGAAGGTCATGGGCTGCCAAAAGTATAAGAGGTCTAAAGGTAGCCTGAGTTACTAAGTAAAGTGAATTCCAGCAAGGACTGCATGAGATCCCATCTTAAACAACAAAAGAACCCAAAGGCACTTGAGAGTAGTCATCTGTCATCTTCAGTTGATGGAGGAGGAACTCGTCTCAGAAAGACTGAGTCATTTGGCCAAGGTCACACGAACAGGTTGAACAGAAGTAGATTCTAGCCTCAATTGTCTGAGCCCATAATCTGTGTTTTAACCCTCCTGTACCTATAGCCCTTCTCTGGCCTCATGGCACTACTATGCCCTTATCATCTACCATAGTGTTTCCTAGTGAACTTTTGTCAACTATCATGGTTCTCCCATAACCCATGAGCTAGTAAAGGCTTGTTGAGCATGGTTCTCAGGGCCAGGTACTCTGCAAAATGTTGGAGATATAGTACCAAATAAAACAAAGTGGCTGCCCTTCGGAAGTTTATAATTCTAGGCTAGCAGACAGTAACAGACAGTAAACACAACAACTAAGATTGTTTCTGGTAGCAAAATGCTCAGGAAAATATAAAAGATTATCCAGTAGGTAGGCGGAATGATGGAAATGGTGGCATGAGGCTTCACCAAAAGGTAACTCAAGGCATCAAAGAGAACATCTGAGCTTGGAGTTCAGTTGCAGGGAAGGGGCAGCTATGGGGTAAATCTACAGAGAAGGGTTCTAAAAGAATAACATGTGCAGGGCTGGAGAGATGGCTCCGTGGTTAAGAGCACTGACTGCAGGTTCAATTCCCAGCACCCACATGGCAGCTCACAGCCGTCTGTAGCTCCAGTTCCAGGGGATCTGGCCCCCTCATACAGACAGACATACAGGCGGGCAAAACACCAATGCACATGAAATAAAAATAAGTATTAGATAAAAAAAGAAACAACATGTGCAAAGACCCTGACTCAAGAGTCCAGTATGCCGCCAGGCGGTGGTGGCAAACACCTTTAATCCCAGCACTTGGGAGGCAGAGGCAGGCAGATCTCTGTGAGTTCAAGGCCAGCCTGGTCTACAAGAGCTAGTTCCAGGACAGGCACCAAAGCTACAGAGAAACCTTGTCTCAAAAAAACCAAAAAGACTCCAAAGCCACAGAGAAACCCTGTCTCGAAAAACCAAAAAAAACAAAAACAAAAACAAAAAAGAGTCCAGTATGTCTTACAGGACATCCTCCAAGAAAACAAGTCTCTATAGAAGTCTAGAGAGAAACCTCACAAGTAGGCCATAATCAAGAGTTGAAACTTCTTATTTGCAGTGAGAGGCCACCAGAAGATGGCAAGCAGAAAAGGTATCTCACTTGATTTAGAATTTTTATTTTTATGTTTCCATTTATTTATTTGTTTGTTTGTTTATGTTATTTTTTTGAGGCAAATTTCCACTGTGTAGCACTGGCTGTTCTGGAACTTACTCTGTAGACCAGGCTGGCCCTGAACTCACAGAGATCCATCTGCCTCTGTCTTCCAAGTTCTGGAATTAAAGGTGTGCATGGTTAAAAGCCTGCTTCTTCTTCTTTATTTTCTCTTTTTTTTTTTCTTTTTTGACAGGATTTTTTTTTTTAATGTAGCCCATGTTGGATCCTAACTCACAATGCTCCCACCTTAGACTCCTGAGTGCTGGGATCACAGATACATGCCACCTTACTAGATTTTATTGATAATTTTAATTTTTTAAAAGTATCTTATGTGTATAAGTTTTCTGTCTACATGTTTGTATGTATGTATGCCACATGCATGTCTGATGCGTGTAGAGGTCAGAGAAGAGCATCAGATCCCCTGGGACTGGAGTTTCAGACTGTTGTGAGCCACCATGTAGATTCTCTGACTCAGACCTGGGTTCTCTGGAGACCTGCAAGTGATCTTAACTATTGAGCCCTCTCTCCAGACCCGTGATTTCTAATTTCTGGTTGGGGGGTAGTTGTTTTGTTTGTTTGAGGTTTTTTGTTTGTTTGCATTTTGCTTTGATTTGTTTTGAGATAAGGTCTCACTGTGTACCACTGATTGTCCTGGAACTCCTTATGTTGACCAGGCTGGCATCAAACTCACAGAGATTTACCTGCCTCTGCCTCCCAAGTGCTGGAATTTTTTTTAATATTTATTTATTTATTATGTATACAATATTCTGTTTGTGTGTATGCCTACAGGCCAGAAGAGGGCACCAGACCCCATTAAAGATGGTTGTGAGCCACCATGTGGTTGCTGGGAATTGAACTCAGGACCTTTGGAAGAGCAGGCAATGCTCTTAACCTCTGAGCCATCTCTCCAGCCCAAAAAATAAAAATTATATATATATATATTTTGGTTTTTCGAGACAGGGTTTCTCTGAAGCTTTGGAGCCTGTCCTGGAACTAACTTTTGTAGACCAGGCTGGCCTCGAACTCACAGAGATCCGCCTACCTCTGCCTCCTGAGTGGTGGGATTAAAGGCGTGCGCCACCACCGCCTCAGGTGCTGGAATTAAAGGCGTGCGTCACCACACCCAGTTTGGTTTGTAATTTTAAAAGGTGTCTCAGGGATGGGTGGTGGCGCCTGTACAGGCTTTTAAACCCAGCACTGGGAGGCAGAGGCAGGCGAATCTCTTTTGAGTTCAAGGCCAGCCTGGTCTACAAAGCAAGTTCCTGGACGGCCAGGGCTACACAGAGAAACCTTGTCTCAAAAAAGTTGGATGGTGGTAGCAAAGGCCAGCACTCAGGAGGCGGAAGCAGGTAGATCTCTGTTACACAGAGAAACCCTGTCTCAAAAAAACCAGATAGATGGATGGATGGATGGATAGATAGATAGATAGATAGATAGATAGATAGATAGATAGATAGATAGATAGATAGATAGATGATAGAATATTAAGGTGACTAGAGAGTAGAAGGTGGACTGCAGGAGAACAGGGTGCAGGTTTGGGACTGTACAGGTCAGACAACTACTAACTGCAGTCCTAGCTGACCTTCAAAGGGGTCATATTCTAGGTCATATTGTAGTGCAGAGAAGACAAAGGCATCCAGGAGACCCCTGTATACCCTGCCCCCCAAGCAGTTTATGTAAAAGGTGATGGTATAGTTTGCTGTGATGGAGAGAATGTGAGGAAATGGTAGAAGAGAGAGTTCTGGTTTTGTATTTTGTTTCTGGTATTGACATGAATTTATCCAAGCACAGACTTTATTTTTTTGGGTTTTTTTTTGTTTTTTTTTTGTTTTTTGTTTTTTGTTTTTTTTTTTTGGTTTTTCGAGACAGGGTTTCTCTGTGGCTTTGGAGCCTGTCCTGGAACTAGCTCTGTAGACCAGGCTGGTCTCAAACTCACAGAGATCCACCTGCCTCTGCCTCCCGAGTGCTGGGATTAAAGGCATGTGCCACCACTGCCCAGCCCAAGCACAGACTTTTAAATGGTGACCTGGAGATCAGGTGGGTGTATTTTACACATACACACACACACACACAGAGGTCTGGGGTTAGTCAGAGAGAATGTGGAGGAGAGAAAGCTTTGAGACCATGTGCATTGATGGAGTAGGGAACAGATGAGCCAGGGAGAAAGCTGAGCAGGAATGGTCAATGAGGAAGCTGGGTACCAGGATGACACGAATTCCAGGTATGGTGAGAAAGAACATGAGGTGGTCTAAAGCCCACACTGTCAAAGACTTGCTGTGTAGCATTTTAGAGAAGCAGGACAGAACTCGACACGTGAGTTCAAGGGGGAGATTTTCTTTTTTGACTCTCCTTCCACAGGAAGAAAACAGGAGTAGAGAGGAGGAGTGTCGCAAAACAGACAGGGTGACAAGATCAGGCTATGAGAGGGAGTGGGAGGCCAGGAGAGACTGGACAGAGTTGCAGGAAAGCAGTATGGGATGGGCAGGCTTGGTGGTTCTCTACATCTATTCCCTTTGTTAATAGACACAAAACAGGCCAGGCAGTGGTGGCGCACGCCTTTAATCCCAGTACTCGGGAGGCAGAGGCAGGCGGATCTCTGTGAGTTTGAGCCCAGCCTGATCTACAAGAGCTAGTACCAATACAGGCTCCAAAGCTACAGAGAAACTATCTTGAAAAAAAAAAAAGATACAGAACAGTTGCTGCTGGTTTTTAGGGCAAATAATAATTACTAGGGGGCTGGAGAGATGGCTCGGTGGTTAAGAGCACTGACTGCTTTCCCAGATAACTGAGGTTCAATTCCAGCTCCCACATGGCAGCTCAAAACTGCCTGTAACTCCAGTTTCAAGGAATCTGACACCTTCATACCAAATACACATAAAATAAAGCTAAATAAATACGTTTAAAAATAATAATTACTAGATAGGGATTATGAAGCACACACTTTTCACATGTAAGTGTGCTTACCTGTGCTCCTCTGATGCTATGCAGGGGTGCTGGAGACACAATAGTCACATCACAGAGGGAGCTGAGCTTAAGGGGAGGAAACCTCAGAGACCTCAGACCACTGTCCCTAACTGCTAGAGTGCTCTCCGGTTCCTCTTAGTCTTTGTCCTGTCTTTTCCAGAAGACTGTTGACCTGAGAAGGCTGAACAAGAACAGAATTCCCTGCTGCCTAACAATGTCCCAGGAAGGGCAGAAGGGAACCGAGCTATGTCTATTGTGGTGAAGCCTTTTAGCTGTAATTAGCCTTCTCATTAAGTATACTTGTCCATGAGTTTATGGTCTAGAGAAGCCTGGACCATCTGGGTCTCTCACATGAAAATTCATATGTGAATCACCCATGTGACAAAAGTCTTAACAAAAACAGGTAAGAAAAAGTGTTATCTATAAAACTTTATTATTATTAATAAGTATTGCTTTTTTATAACTATTATAAAAAAAACCTTCAGGGGGTGGAGGGAGGGCTCAGCCCTTTAGAGCACGTGATGCCCTTTGCAGAGAACCTGAGTTCAGTTCCTAGTACCCAGAGTAGGCAGCTCACACCTAGAACTGGAGTTCCAGGTAGATCCCAGGTCTCTCTTCTGGCCTCCACAGGCACTGCACTTACATAAACAGATATAGACACACATAATATTTTTTAAGATTTATTATTTATTATGTATATAGTATTCTCAGTATTCTGTCTGCATGTATGCCTGCAGGCCAGAAGAGGGCACCAGATCTCATTACAGATGGTTGTGAGCCACCATGTGGTTGCTGGGAATTGAACTCAGGACCTTTGGAAGAGCAGGCAATGCTCTTAACCGCTGAGCCATCTTTCCAGCCCCGACACATAATTTTTAAAAAAGAAATTTGGGGGGCTGGAGAGATGCCTCAGTGGTTATGAGCACTGCCTGCTCTTCTAAAGGTCCTAAATTCAATTCCCAGCAACCACATGGTGGCTCACAACCATCTGTAATGAGATCTGGTGCCCTCTTCTGGCCTGAAGGCATGCTTGCAGGCAGAATACTGTATACACAATAAATAAATCTTTAAAAAAAATTGTTTTTTTAAAAAAAAATTTAAACCTCACTAAGCTGGGAGGCATCTCTAGGAATGAAAGAGACTGGAGAATATTGTGGCCTCTGGGGCATAGAAATCATTTGGCTGCAGTTTCTTTTTTTGTGTCCTGAGTATGCAGACAATAATTGAACACGGGTGACAAGGCATATGAAAGCCTTTCTTCTGATAGTTTAGGATCAATCAGAAAAGATACTCAGAGGGCTGGATGTAGGCACCTTTGAGCCTGAGCCGGCCTGTATTCCAATAACCCCAAACTCACCTAACTTACTCTGCCTTAACAGAATCTTGCGTCCAAGTATATTTAAGTCTTTGTTCTTAAAAGACAAGGAAAGTATCAATTTGACATACACTTTAGCATCACATCAATTTCAGCTATATTTATTTATTTGGTTTTTTGAGACAGGGTTTCAGATAGCCCAGGCTGGCTTCAAACTCACTACACAACCAAGGATACATTGAGCCCTGATCCTTCTGGCTCAACCTCCCAAGTGCTAGGATTACAGGCATATGCCACCGCATCTGTCGACTTCAGCTATTTTATTTTAATAGTTTGACTGGTTGTGTTTCGTTGGGTTTTGTTTTTTGTTTTGTTTTGTTTTTCTTCTGAGACAAGGTTTATCTACGTAGCCCTGGCTGTCCTGGAACTCACTTTGTAGACCAGCCTGGCCTTGAACTCAGAGATCCATCTGCCTCTGCCTCTTGAGTGTTGGAATTAAAGGCAGGTATTGCCAGCACTACCACCACCCCACCCCACCTAATAGTTTGACTTTTGTTGTAAACCAATTTTTTTTTTTGAGACAGGGTTTAAAAGGTGTAACAGCACTGGTTGTCCTGGAACTCACTTTATTAGACCAGGTTGACCTTGAACTCAGAGAGATCCACCTGCCCCTGTCTCCCCGAGTACTGTGATTAAAGGGGTGCACCACCACTCCCGGCTTTGACTTTTTGACTCTTTTTTAAATGCATACAGTACAATGACCATCTGTTTCCTAGTACAAACTGGCCATGTTAATAATGTTTCAGTTAGCCCTTATCATTCTGAGCAGGGGAAACTCTGAGGAAGGTGAAACTCCAAAAAAATGTATGAAGAAAGGCAGCAAATGTCATCACAGGACAGGAGACCTTCTTTCTCTAGGTGAGGAACACGGTTGTGTGTGTTCTGTCAGGTTCCCAGATCAGAGCCTAGTAGTTTAAGTTAACAGTAATCTTACAGTCAGGGAGGATGGAGCTCTCTCGCTGAACACACTGACTTCCTGCTGTAGGAACCACATCCCAGAGCAGACGCAATGCGGTGTTCCATCAGGCAGTGCTTCAAAGCCTCTATGGCCATCATATTGCTGTGGTTCTTCATCACCCTGAAAGTGCCTGAGGAAATTGAAGACGTCCAAAATGTGGTGACTATTCTTTGGGGAACTGGGAATGCACAGTGGGAAGGTGAGGACAGGCAGGTTACCTAAGGAACCTGGCCTTTGCTTCTAATCCTCTCCACCTGGGAGCTGGGAGCTCTGAGTGGAGCTGGGGTGTGGATCTACTAATTATTCCATGAATTAGCTACATTTATGTGTCATGTTTCTCAAGGTAAAAGAGAAAACAAATACTGCCAGAGCCATGACTCTTGTCTTGTGGCCAGGCACTCTGTTGGGCTTGCTCCAGAAGACTGAGTCACCTCACTTCTGCCCCTAAAATGGCGCATGGGAGGCTAGGAGAAATATTTTGTTGTTTTGTTTTGTGTTTTTTTCTTTGTTTGTTTTGTTTTTCGGGACAGGGTTTCTCTGTAGCTTTGGAGTCTGTCCTGGAACTAGCTCTTGTAGACCAGGTTGGCCTCAAACTCACAGAGATCCACCTGACTCTGCCTCCCAAGTGCTGGGATTGAAGGTGTGCACCACCACCGCCCCACTCTAGTAGAAATATTTTGATTGATGTATATGTCAATGGTCCAGGTGATGAGGCTCTAGGAGAAATATTTTGATTGATGTATATGTCAATGGTCCAGGTGATGAGGCATGGCAGCAAGAAGAAGCCCAAATCCCTAGAAGACTGGCAGACCATCACCTCCAAATATTTGGAAAACATCCACCAGAGAAGAAAGAGTGAGTACCAGGGGGAGAGGTAAATGGAGTGTCTCAGGGAGGGGAAACCTACGAGGGAAGATGTCTAGGAAAGAAGAGGAGGAGGAAAAGCAGAACTCTGTTCAGAAACACTTGAATCTGACTGTCAGCCCCCTCCCCAGTCCCAGAACATCGACAAATCAGGGTATGAAAAAGAAAGAACAGATCAAGGTAGTGTTTCAATAGGTGGAATCAGGGGGTGGAAGGATAGTTCAGTGGTTAGGAGCACTTGATTTTCTTCCAGAGGACCTGAGTTCAGTTCCCAGCATCACACACACACACACACACACACACACACACACACACACGCCTGTAGGCAGACTTTTCTGTGTTCCACCAGTCAGCTCTGTCCTGCTACCTAGCTCCTGAATAAAATAATCACACACCACACAGAAACTTAATATCAATTATAAATGCTTGGGTGATAGCTTAGGCTTGTTACTAACTAGCTCTTTAAAATTAAATTAACCCATATTTCTTATCTACACTCTACCATGTGGCGGTACCTTTCTTCAGCACAGCATCTTGTTTCTCTGTGTGTCTCCTGGTGACCCCTGCCCTCTTCTACCCAGTGCTGTCTTTCTGTCCACAAGTCCCACCCAACCTTTTCCTGCTTAGTTATTGGCCAGTCAATTCTTTATTAGCCAATGAGAGTAATACATATTCACAGTGTACAAAAGGATTGTTCCGGGCTGGAGAGATGGCTTAGCAGTTAAGAGCATTGCCTGCTTTTCCAAAGGTCCAGAGTTCAATTCCCAGCAACCACATGGTGGCTCACATCCATCTGTAATGAGGTCTGGCGCCCTCTTCTGGCCTGCAGGCATACATGCAGACAGAATATTGTATACATAATAAATAAATATTTAAAAAATTCTCTAAATGTCAAATTTATAAAAAAGGGGTTGTTCCACAGCAATACCACACACACACGCACACATGCTCACATGCATGCATATATATATATATATATATATATATATATATATATATAAAATACCTAAAGTAGGTAGATACAAAATGTTGACTACATATTACAAAACATTCCTGAACATTGCTTTGTATATAGACTCATCTGTAATATCATACATGTTTACATTGGGTAAACAAGGAGCATAACTCCATTGTGTCACCTAATATTTCAATCTGCAATTATGATCATGCCCTAGGAGTGGCTGGTTATGTGGCTTTTGGTGGTGGTGAGGAGCTGAAGGATGGATGATCATGTGACTTTTTGTTTATTGATTTTGAAAGAGAGTCTCACTATGTAGACCAGGTTGAATTAATAGAGAATCTCCTGCCTCTGCCTCTTGAGTGCTGGGATTGAAGGCGTGCGCCATTGTACCATGCTCTTTATTTTTAATTAATTGAAGGCATGTGTCTCTGTCTATGCCTATGTGTACATGCATGCAAGTACAAGAGGCCAGAAGAGGGCATCAGACCCTGGAGCTGCAGCTATAGGCAGTTTGTAAGCCTACCAGATGGGTGCTGGGAACTGAACTCAGCTCCCCTGTCAGAGCAGTAGGAACTCTTAACCACTGGGCCATCTCTCCAGACCTTATATGACCTTTTTTGGAGGGGTATGATGCCAACCATTGTTTTTTGTTTGTTTATGTGTGTATAGTATATATGTATGTATTTGTGTGTGTGTGTGTGTGTGTGTGTGTGTGTGTGTGTGTGTTAGTTATAGGTATGGATCCCCAGGAGCTGGAGTTTCAGGTAGATATGACCTGCCTGATCTGGGTGCTAAAAACAGAATTCTGCAACAGCATCAAGCTTTCTTAACTACTGAGCCATCTCTTCAGCTCCACCAGCCTTTTTTTTTTTTTTTTTTTAACGTAAGGAATCTTCCCTTTGCAGCCTAGGCTAGCCTCTACCTCACTATGTATCTCAAGCTGGCTTTGAACTTGAGATCTTCCTGCCTCAGTGTCCTGGGTGCTAGTATTACACATATGTACCACTATGCCCAGAAACTGTGAGGCTTTATAGCGTTTAAATAAGAGGGAAGAGAGATTAGTTAAAATATTTAAAAGAAGAGTTGTATCTAAGATTGTCTACATTCTTAGGTAGAGGAATTCAATGATTAAATAAAATATATAAGAATGAAGAGAAGTTGGGTGGAGGTGGCGCACACCTTTAATCCCAGAGGCAGGCAGATCTTTGTGAGTTTGAGACCAGCCTGGTCTACAAGAGCTAGTTCCAGGACAGGCTCCAAAGCCACAGAGAAATCCTGTCTCAAAAAACAAAACAAACAAAAAAAAAAGAATGAAAAGAAGCCGGGCAGTGGTGGCTTATGCCTTTAATCCCAACACTCAGAAGGAAGAACCAGGCAGAGAGGTAAGTCTCTGAGTTCAAGGCCAGCCTGGTCTACAGAGCTAGTTCCAGGACTACAGAGAGGAACTCTGTCTGAAAAAAGAAACAAACAACAACAAAAAAAATCAAAAAAATGAAAAGAAGATAAAAATCACTGGTGGGAAAAAATAAAGTTAGTTGTTGTTAGAAAGACCAGTCACTGGATTAAAGAACATTTGAGACAGGAGGGTCTTAGAACAGAAAGCCCAAATCCTTTGGCTTCATGGCTTTTAGGACTAAACTTAGGCTGAAAGGACCACAGTCAGAATGGCAGAACTGGGGTTTATGTTATGTCAGTTATGTCAGTTTAGGCCACCAGGTAACAGTCCATCACTCAAGGAAATCAAGACAGGAACTCAGGCAGGAATCAGGAGGCAGGATCTGATACAGAGGCCATGGCAGGACACGGCTTATTGGTTTGCTCAGTTTGCTTTCTTCCAGACCCCAAGACCAGCTGCCCAGGGGTCAAACTCCCTGCAGTGAGCTGAGCCCTCCAACATCAGTTATTAATCAAGAAAATGCCCTACAAACTTGCCTATGGGCCAAATTTATGGAGGCATTTTCCAATTAAGACTGCCCTTCTGCCGGGCAGCGGTGGCACGCCCTTTAATCCCAGCACTCAGGAGATAGAGGCAGGCATCTCTGTGAGTTCAAGGCCAGTCTGATCTACAAAGAGAGTTCCAGGACAGCCAGGACTGTTAGAGAAACCTTGCTTCGAAAAACCTTAAAAAAAAAAAAAGGTTACCCTTTTGCATGTGTCTCTAGCTTGTGTTGTGTTGACAAAAAATAACCAAGACAGTGTTTATGAAACCTGTCCCTCAGTCCCTAGCACCTGGAAAGCAGAACAAAACAAGAGTGGGCTCCTGGCTCTTCACAAAAGCTTCCTGCTCTGTATACCTTTGTTAAAGGGGACGTTTGGGAAGATGATTTGAACAAATGGATAAAGCAGAAAGAATTATAGTATAACCATAACAAAAAGCTAATATTTATCAAGTTCTTCAGTCACAAGCTTCAAGTTTTAAAAAAGACTCAGAAAAAGTTTGGACGTGCCAACATACACTTGCAACCTCAGCACTTAGGAGGCTGAGGCAGGAGAACGG
>PVIU01000397.1:0-183828 GCA_004026605.1 Ondatra zibethicus
ACACACACACACACACACACGACTGCCTCATCAGCAGAGACAAGGCTTGCAGAAGTGAGCAGCGGCCGGCACGTCACACCACTCAGCCAAAGCCCTGCCATCTGTTGGCTGTTGAGAGCCAGGATGGGAGAAGGGCTCTGTGGCAGTGTTGGGAAGCTAAGAACTGGGAAGGGAAGTGAGCCTGGGAGCTGTCACCTCTCATTGTAGCGACTATGCCATTTATAGCCTGGCTGGCCCTACAAAATGCCAGCGCCTGGGTGTGGTGCAGCCCACCGTCCTGCTGGGTGTAGAATCTATTTAACACTCTCACTACCAGCTTCACGCAGGTTAAGCTAGTGACCCTTGTAACTGCCTTGGAATTCAACAGACTGGGTGAAAGTTGGGGCCCCACCACTAGGGGGCGCCATGACCATTGCTGAGCCCCCACCCCTAGGAGGCTCTGCGACCATGGCCAGTTCAAATTAGTCCAACCTAATTTGTAAAGTTCGGCTCTCTGCTGCCAGCTGTGCAGTAGTGAGAGGGCAGTGTGAGAAAGACTAGAAGTTTCTTTTCCTTGTCATAGACTCTGAAGTAGCCCAAGAAAAGATCCTGGAGGAGCTGGTGAATAGTACTGGCCACAGATTATTCGAGACTGTATGGGTTCTGAGGGCTTGATTTGTTGGAGGTTAGCCCTCACCCTGACCCTGAAGAGCAGGTACTAGATGCAAGGGAGACCCCAGGGAGTGGTGGAAAGAGATGTCAATCAGCCCTGTACAGGGGGTGGAACCACTTGGCATTTGCCCCACACCTAGCGCTGGCATCAGTACATGATATGGTGCCACACTCTCTGTGTAGGTTCAGAGGGAGCCCAGGGAGAGTCAGTAGTTGGAGAAACTGAGGTACAAGTTGCACATTCTTTAGAACACCCTAAGAATGCGGCCTACCCCCCCCCAGTGTGAAGCAAATGAAATTGGGCTCTTCCCGGCAACCCTGAGAGGGGTTGTGGTGACATCAGGGATCTGACTGTAGGGAGAGGTATGGGGGCTCATATGTGATGGGGACAGCTGCCCACACCAGTGCTGGGAGATTGAAAGGGCCTAGACACGAAAGCCCCCCTCTGAGGTTCTGAGCAAGGACAGAGTGATTGCAGCTTCCGGCAAGCTTAGGGAGATAGCCCCTGTCAAAAGGAGACACTCCTTCCCCAGTCTTCAGCTCTGTAGCTTATGCTCTCTGGCCGTGGCACTGGCCAGGCCCATGCCAGGAAGGAGAGGCCAGGGGATAGCTCTGCCTTGACAGGGCCAAGATCCCCAGGGCCTGGCCCTGCTGGTTGGCATCTTGCCTGGCAGAACCCAGACCCAGTGACTGGCATGGCTGACAACCCCAATTGGCCTCTGTCATGCCTCAGGTTTGGGGTTGGCTTTGGGTCCTGGTTTCCCATCAAAGGCTCTGCCTTCCAGAAAGGGAGCAGGAGGGGAGCCAGAACCCCGAGTTAGAGCATGCCTGGACTCTGCTTCAAACCTCACGGACGGGGAATGACTTTGCTATGCCAGTCACGGGACGAGGTTTCTGCTCAGGTTCTTAGCATATCTCCAGTGCAGCCATCCACTTCTCCATCCACCATCTATCCATCCGTCCATCCATCCACTATCCATGATCCATCCATTCACTACCACCATCCGCCCAGCCACTATCCACCATTCATCTGTCCACTATCTTTCATCCATCCATCTACTATCCACCGTCCATCCACCCACTATCATCCATCCAGCCACTATCCACCGTCCATCCATTTACTATCCACCATCTATCCACCCACTAACCGCCATCTGTCCATCTATTTACTATCTACCATCCATCCATCTATATCATCCACGATGTTCATCATCCATCCATCTGCTACCCACCATCTGTCTACTAAACACTATCCATACACTATTCACCATCCATCTGTCCACTATTCATCCATTCACTACCCACCATTCACCCCTTTACCATCCGCTATCCATTCATCTATCCAACTATCCCTCTACTATCCATGCATTATCTCTTCATTAATCCATGCGCTAATCCTTCTACCTAATTGCCCATCTACCTACCCACTCATCATCTACTATTTGTCTATCCGCTTACCATCTATTTGCTGTCTATCCCCTCATCTATCCACACATCTATCTTATCCATCCTCCCATCTTCCTCTAGCTACTTATCTGTTCATCAACCCATGCATCAACCAACCATCCATCCATTCACCATCTAGTTATCATCTATCCTTCTGTCCAAATACTCACCATCCATCCACCTTCCATCTATTGTATCTACTCATCTGTCCATACACCATCTATCATCCATCCATCCATCCATCCATCCATCCATCCATCCATCCATCCATCTATTCACCATCTACTTATCATCTACCCTTCTGTCCATTCACTTACTGTCCATACAGTCACCATCCAGTCAGCCAGTCAGCCACAAGCTACTATCCCTACATCTATCTACCTACCCATCTACCCAACTATGCACCCATATTTTTGTCTGTCCATCCACCCAGCTTCTTCCCTTCACGTAATAATCCCATTTAGTTTATGTATGTCACTCGACGGTGCCTAGGGTAATGACTGGGACAATGGTGACAGGAAAGTCATGCTCCCAGTGCCAATAGAGCTTGCTTTCTAGTGCTGCAGGCAGGGGTGGAAGGAGCCACCCAAGCACACATCAGATCAACAGTGTGATGGGCATGGAAGGCTTTTCCCAGGGGAAGCTCTACCTAGCAGGACAGTCAGGCAAAGCTTATGAAGGGAAGGCCCTGGGGACAGAGATCCCAAGGTCTCCACAGGGTCACTGATGACAGCCTGGTAGAAGGTGGGAGAGAAGGGTAAATGCTGTCCTTGACTGGGATCCCCTACCATGCTCACCCAACTTCACTGCAGCCAGCGATCCCTGGACACCCTCCTTGGCCTACACCTCGGCCGTGCATTCCACCCAGAAGCTGTTTTCCTCTTTATCCAGCCTCATCCCAGTCACTCACACCAACTATGACCTCGGGCTAGTGCACTCAGCCCTTTCCCCTCCCTCACCTCCTCCAGCCAAGTAAAGATGACCACTGTGGACTCCTGGGATCTAACGGTCATCTCTATCATACACCTTCCCTGAGACATAGCCTGCTTGTCCAGCCCTATGTCTGGACAAGACTATAAACACCTCCTCTAATCTCAAAGACTGGGTCTCCTAGCAGTCAGGGTCCCCAGTTGGTTTCCAAGATGGACATATCAGTCATCTACACTGACACGCAAGAGGCAAGGCATGCCAACTGTAGAGCCTAAAACCTACCCAGGCCATGCTCTACATGGCCCTATGAAAGTTACTTGATCCCTCTGATCCACTCTTCTGTCTTCCAAAGTGGGGCTCATCATAAATGGAACCATGTAGGGTCCCTATGTCAGAACCCTAAATGAATGTCCATAGACATCAGAGCACAGGTTCCACACAGTTCCAGGGACATGTGCCACCCAAAATTTGTGCCCTGTTTATCTGTGTGAATGGCCTACACGATTCTCAGACAGAGCAACCTGGCCAGGAAGGGACAGCCGCTCTGGGCTAGGGACCAAGTTCCACACTGCAGAGCTTCTTTGCTTTAGTAGACCCTGGATGGGCTTCCCTCCCAAGGAAGCAAATGCATGAGAATGGGCTCTTGAGGTTCCTTTCAGTTCTACTGTAGTTAAAATAAGTCAACCGAATGTTTATAGAGTGAGTTATGCCTTATTAGAGGCATGGTGAGCTGGAGAAAGTTGGCCAAGGCGAAATTTGAGAAATTGGCCCCGGCCATGAAAGCAATTACGGTGATACTTTAGTGTGTGGTCCTGGCCAGTGATATTTTCATTTGTCTAATTTATTAGTTTATTAGCTTTGTGGTGAATGGAGAAAGTTATGCCACAACATGGGCCTAATTTGATCAAAGCCAAATTTTCACATCATCCCTAGATGGTCATTACAGCAGGAGGGAGGGGGCAAGACCCCTGCTTAGGAACCACATCCAAGTTTTCCAGTAAGATTCAGGGCAGAGTTCCAGGGCTCTGAGTTACCAGCTCAGAGCACCGGGGCTGAGAGTGAGGGTTTGCTATCCACGCCGGCTCCTTGCCTTTTTGGCGTGTCTCCACTCAGGTTCTCAGCAACTTCGGGTCTCAGTCTTCCCCCTCTATGAAATGGAAGACAGGGTAATCTCTACACATGTGGTGAAGGGGAGCCCTGGATAGCTGGATTTGTCCACAGCTGCCTCCCTGGAGCCCAGCACCATGCCTGGCCCACGGCCAGCTAGGGTCACTATTCCCCGAAGGCTTGAGGCTCATACACAGCTCACCTGGAAGTCAATACTAAACTAGCTTATTTCTTCATGCGCCTTGGGCCAGCCCTGGGGGCAGCCTGTCTCATTTCTGCCTGTAAGCCCTCTGCAAATAGGGACCCCCACTGCCATCTCCACTTCGGGGATGGGGAAACTAAGATCCTGAGAGATAGTGACTTGCTCAGGGCTCCACAGGAGTTAGTGGCAGATCTGGGGCTCAGAGCCTGGGGTTCCAGAAAGATTGCCATGTTATCTCTTGCGATAAACATTCATTATGTATTGGTTTAATTACACAGCTGTCCCATAGGTACTGGGAGGGAGCTGTGTGAAGGGTATTGGGGTAAACCCTGTCATTGTGAGTCCCATCTCTCTTATTTGACCTCTCCTCCACTCCCCTCTTACCCCGCTCCAGCCTCACTTTTCTCCACCAGGCGAAGTCTCACAGTGGCCCCCTACAACATCTTCAGGGAAGACTCAGCCCCACAGATGCACGGCAAATGGGCCCAGGCTGGCTCGGTGGAGCATACGGGTAGGTTATTGGGCTCCTGCCCCCCTGAGGCACCATGGGGTTTCTGTGCCACACCAGACTCCATCAGAGGAACTAGGGTTGCAAAGGGAAGAGGGGAACACCCCCAGACCCAATGAGGTCACCTTCCATGGAGGAGGCAAATGTGGACACTAAGAGCTGGTGCTACAATGATGCCCACAGTTATGCGGGGACAGGATAGTGTCCCTTTTAGAGACGCACGTGTCTGCATATATCACCTCCTATGACAAGAGGACTTTGCAGATATGATCCTGCTGGATTGCCCAGGTGACTGATGGGATCACAGAGGTCCTTGCTACGGAGAGGCAAGGGAGCAGAGTTCAGTGGGCTCAGGGAGAGCCAATAGCTATAAGAGGCAACAAATTGGGAGTCACAGGTCATAGGCTCCAACCTAGGAACAGACACGGCAGGTGTTTGATTTCTCATTCATGTGGTACTAAGTCTACTCTACTCGTTTTTTCTTTTCTTCCTGAGATAGAGTTTCACATAGCTCAGGCTGACCTCAAATTTGATTTATAGCCAAGGATGACCTTGAACCCCAAAGCCTCCAGTGTCCACTTCCCACGTGCTGAATCACAGGCATGCACCACTATGCCCAGTTTATATAGTGCTGGGTGTGGAGTGCAAGGCTTCACGCATGCCAGGCGAGCATCCTACTAACTGAGCCACAAGTCCAACCTCAAAGATGCTTCATTCCAAGCGCTCATCAGTATGGGATGGCAGGCGTGGCCAGAGTCTGGGACAGTGGACACCTACTGAGTGCCCGGCTCCAGCTTCACCAGCTTGTCATCCATCAGCCTCCTTCAGACAGCCCTCAGGGCCCCCAGCATATTAGCTTCACCCTGCTCACTGCAAACACGGCATGGACAGCCCCAGGCAACCTTCCAGAAGATAAGGGTGGATCAGAGAGAGGAGAATCAAACAATCCGTTTCCAGAGAACGAGCCATTGAGGAAGCTCCTGCCTCACCAGACCAGTGAGTAAAGGGTTATGGGGAAACCAGGGGCAGTGCAGAGATGATTTTACACGCACACGCATGCACACACACCCCCACTCACACAGAGGCACACACACAGAGGTATACACATACACACACAGGCACACACACAGGTGCACACACATACCCACAGGCACAGGCACACACATGCACATATATACACAGGCATACACACATGCACACACACAAAGGTGCACATAGAGGCACACACATACACACACAGGCACACATATACACACACAGGCACACACACAGGTATATACATACAAGCACACACAGGCATACACACATGCATACACAGGCATACACATACAGAGGCGCACACACAGACACATACACACACCCCGTGTGTGTTTGAGCCTGAGGTCGATGTTGGGTGTTCTCATCTTAGTCTTTGAGACAGGGTCTCTCACTGAACTTAGAGTTCTCTGCTTAGGTTGGATGGGATGGTTAGAAAGCCCCAGGGATCTGCCTGCCTCTGCCTTCCCAGTACAGGGATAATGGATGTGCACTGCTGTGTTCAGTTTTTTATGTGGGTTCTGGGATCAAATTCAGGTCCTTAAGTGTGTACCACAAGCAATTTACCAACTAAGCCAACGCCCCAGCCCAGGATGCTGCTTTAGACAAGGAGGCCAGGGAAGGTCTTCTGCAGAGAGGGAACATCGGAACAGAGGCCGCGGAGAAAAGAAGGAAGGAGCCGTTTGGACATCTGGGTCAGTGCTTACTCAGAGGGGTCTGAAGGTCAAGCTGGCTATGGCTCATTGAGCCTTAACAGCCACACGGTAGCGGGATCTGAGACGTTCTGGAGTGGCCAGTGAGCAGAGGGCGCAGGGGAGGCGGCCACACTCTGCCAGGGGCCGCTGCAGTCAGAAGTGGGTAACTCTGGCTTTAAAGGAGAAAGGTTTTGAGAGGCAAAGTTGGGACAGAAATCACATCAGCTGCCTTCAGCAGTGAGCCACCATATAGCCAGAAGAGAGGTGCGTGAAGGATGGAGACCACGTCAGTTCTCATGTGGGCTAGCAGGGGTATGCACAAACAATGGATGCACACTCTGGTAGACCATGAGGCCGCATGGTGGGTTGAGCCCCAGAGATACGTTGAATTTCTGATGACTATGCTTGCAAGTGTGACTTCACTGGGAACGGGGTCTCTGCAGGTGCAATGTTGAGGGGGCCCTGGATCAGAGTGTCCTCCTTAGGAGGAAAGTGGATAGAGACAGAGTTCCACAGAGAAAATGGCCGCATTGACAGAGACAGATTGAAGGGGCTGGGGCTGGGAAGCAAGGCAGGGTTTCCCAGAGCGCACAGGGAAGTACAGCCCTGTGACAGCTGTAGGTCATATTTCCAGCCCAGGACTGAGGTAATAAGATGTTGTTGCGATGCCATGAAGTTTGTGGCATTTTGCGACAGCCACTCTGTAGCAGAAACCACAGGCGGCTTCCAAAGAACCTGATCACTTGTCTGGCTGGAAAGTTTGTTTGACTTCCTCTCCCAGGGACAAATGCTACAATCCAAGTGGTTTTGCTTGCCGTTGCTCAAAAATGGAAGCCATGATTCCAACGACCCTCTGTGAGAGCATGGATAAGACACACTTCAACAAATCCATTCAGTGGGATATTACACAGCAATGAAAAACGAACCCCTGTTCCATACAGAGACAAAGCTGCCAGACATTATACTGAGCAAAAGAGGCCAGACCTAGAAATTGAGTGCCACAAAGGCAGAATATCGAGGCTAAAAAGATGCCAAGGTCAGAGGAGTTTGCTCATATAGAGGGGAGGAAACCAGTGGTTTGGATGAGAACGGTTCCCATAGGCTCATAGGTTTGCATCCTGGGTCTCCAGTTGGCGGAACTGTTTGGGAAGGATTAGAAGGTGTGACCTGGCTGGAGAAGGTATGTTGCTGGGGCTGGGCTTTTGGGTTTCAAAAGATGCAGTTCATTCCTAGTGTGCTGTCTGCTTCCTACTTGCAATCAAGGTGTGGGCACTCAGCTGTTGTTGCCGCCACGCCTTTGCTCCGCTGTTACATAAGGAGGGTGGCCCTTTGTTTGTCCTGGCTGCCCAGCTAGCTTACAGCCAAAATAACCATACAGAAACTGTATTAATTAAATTACTGCTTGGCCCATTAGCTCTAGCCTCTTATTGGCTAACTCTCACATCTTGATTTAACCCATTTCTATTAATCTGTATATCACCACGAGGTCGTGGCTTACTGGGAAAGATTCAGCATGTCTGATCTGGCAGCTCCATGGCGGCTCTCTCTCACTCTGCCCTTCTTCCCAGCATTTAGTTCTGTCTTCTCCGTCTACCTAAGTTTTGCCCTATCAGGCCCAAAGCAGTTTCTTTATTCATTAACCAATGAAAGAAACACATGTACAGAAGAACCTCCTACAACATTCCACCATCACGGACTCTACCCCTTTGGAACCACAAACCCAATTAAACACTCTCTTTTATACAATGCCTTGGTCATGGTGTTTTGGCATAGCAATTGGAGAGTGGATAAGACAGAAGCCCTGTGCGGGTGATGCCTCAAGCTAGAATTCTTTCTGCAGCACATTTTATTGTGCACATGTCACAGTGGAAGGTAGCAGGAAAATGAAGAGATGGGACCTACACAGGAGAGTGGCCTCCTAGGGACGCTGGTGTATGGCTCCACTGGCCTCAGGAGGTGGGGATGGGAGGCCAGAGGTGGCCTGTGCATCAGGCCTGAGGTGTTTGCAGCTGTGGGCAGAACTGGAGGCATTTAGTGGGTACTTGTGGTACCATAGAGAGGGCACAGTAAGGAAGGAGACTCTACTTGCTAGCTTGTTTGCTAGGCTCCCTTCAATTCTCATGGACTCTGAACTTCCCAGGGCACCCCATGGTCACTACTCTGCACCCCACCCTCCTGCCTGTGTAGAGGCAAAATGAGGGGCCATTAGCACCTGTTGGAACAAAGGGAATGGACACCCAGCATGGGGAAGAATTTTTGCTGAAAACTCTGTCTCTGAAAGTGATGCAGAGTCCAAAAGGTCAAATTACCAGCCTGAGGCTTCACAGCCTGAAGAGGCAGGTGTGGTTTTCCCTGGACTGAACTCTCGAAAGGGGTATAGTATGGTACAGTGAGAGAGGGCATCATTCTAGACTCTGATTACCTGGGTTCAAATCCTGGCTCTGCCTCTTGTCTCGCCCAGAACAAGATATTTAACCTCTTGGGCCCTTCAGGTTGCTCATCTGCAAAATAGGCTAACAGCATTACCTTTCTCATGCAGCCTGCCCCTGGCCAGGGGGTGCTGCTTTCATGCTTGACATTGGCCTCTCGGGATAGTGAGACTGCAGAGGCAAGGGTGGCTCAGCCCAGGCTTGTGCTGTAAAGCCTTTTAAGGGACAAGATGTAACTTCTCAGGGACATCCTCTTTCCTCCACAATGGTTCTGCTGGAGCAGGGTGGGTAGGAGTGGCACAAGGTAGAGAGTTTTCTTTTGCCCTATGGGACACTGAAGCACAGACTTTAGCTGTGGCTTGTCCCTGGGTGAAGCTACCAGACACCTCCAGTTTGCCGTTGCATTGGTGGGAACCTGCCAGGACTTACCTCAGCTTGAGGCCTGATCAAACCCTGGGCCTACCCTGCAGGCTTCCTTGGTATAGAACATGCAGGGGCTTCTGGGCCATAGGCACACACCCTGCCTTCACATCACACCCGTGTCTAGTCAGAGGGAAGGGGCTGTCTGGTTCTTGTCTGAGTTCTCTGAGGAGAGGGTGGGTGGGGACACCAGGGTCATAGCCAGACACAGGTCCCTATAATGGAGGAAGCACAGTTCATCAGTGGTGCCAGAGCTGGGATAGAGCCTCTGAATAGGAAGGGCAGAAACCAGAGGAGGCTCACCTGCCACCCAGTTGCATTCCTAGAGGGTCCCTGGCCAGTTGGGGGTAGGAGCAGGTATATGGGTGCTGCACTTAGGAGGGTGGCGCACAAGGAGGGTCCAAGACACCCCTCCACACAAAGCCAGAAGAGTCTCTTCTTCCTGCTCCTTCCCTCCCTACTTCTTCAGTGCTTAGTCTGCAGGCCAGGTGGACACAAGGCTGACCTAGACAGAAACCACAGTGTGTGTGTGTGTGTGTGTGTGTGTGTGTGTGTGTGTGTGTGTGTGCGTGCGTGCGTGCGTGCGTGTGTGCGTGTGTGTGTGTGTGTGTGTGGTGGGACCATGAGAGGATCCTTAGTGAAGATCATGGGCGAGCGCTGGGGGCGACTCACTCCGCAGGCGAGTGCCTCTGCCATTCAGTGGCTTCTCCCACTCTTCCTATTACATTTTATGGCATCTAATTTGTCCTACACAGAACACAGAACACAAGGTAAGGCTCAAAACACACTATAAAAAGCAGCTGCAGTAGGTCGTCATCCTCACAGGCTTGCTTGCCCAAGGCAGGGGAGAGCATTTGCAAGATAAGACCTCATCCAGTCCCCACAGTGGTGTGACACCCAGACCTTCCTCTTTTTCCCAGCGAAGACGCTTCACCCATTTCCCTGCCCAGCCTCACCACACACTGCTTCTGGCAACCCTGGACCTCACCGGCCCACCTCAGGCAAATCCCACAACCTCTCTGAGGTCTCTCTCATTTTCGACCCGTGACAGAGGTCACAGCAGGGGCTGCTTTGTTATGACATTATGAGGGTAGACTGATAAATGCGTGAACATGGTGCCACACGTCCCAACATCCTAACGTGCGCATCACTACAGCTCTGCTCCTTCAGCCTGAGGACACAGGGCCTTAAGTCTTAAGTGGGGCTGGGGAGAGGATCAATGGCTGGACTTGGTCCTATGTTTCCCACAGAATACACAAGCACATGGTAGGGAAGAAAAGCAAAGGCGTGCCCTGTATAGAAAGGAAGAAAAGATTGGAACTAAGCGTGCCCACCTCCTGACAACACCCATAACATCTGCACAGGTCACAGGAAAGTTGTGGGCTTCGGCTCCAGCAATGGCTGCATGCAGCTACAAGCTATAGAGGATCTTATATACTTCCCACTTTCCTCAGCTGTGCCGGGAAGCAAAAATGCCCTTCCATTTGTGTCAGGGGTGAGTGGAAACTGAGGCTCAGACGAGCTGTGTGGCTGGCTGAGTCTGCTCTGTCACTGGCCCAAGTCCCTTGATTCTGTGTTTGGCAGGGGTCTGCTAGCCAGGTCCTCTGCCAGGACTCTCTTATCTGTGTATGAAGTAGCTCTCAGTCTCTGGGTGTGGAAGTGCTACCCGTTGTCACACTGGAAGTCTGGCGGAAGGGAACCAGAGTGACCAAGATATGTGCACTGGCAGGATCAAAAGAAAATATTCTCTGGTAAATCAGAGAACCTGTCAGAGAGCAGCAAACTCAGAGGAGACTGGCGACCCCCCTAGGGGGTCAATGGGACCGAGAAAGAGCTGAACTGTTTGTGGGGGACCCAGGAGCTCAGGAGGCCCTCTCTGCCAAGGTGGTGTCTGATCTGAGATGCGGATAAGAGAGTGCATAGTGACAGAAAATCTGGAGCAAATGTCCCGGGGTGGCTACAAACCTGGCAAGAAGGCCTGGGTGACTGAAGATTTACACGAGGGATTGGGAGGAGCACAGCCAGGAGGGTGGGTCAGGTAGGCAGAGCTGGTAAAAGCTGAGCTCTGTGTCTAGAGAGTGTGGGGCCCTTGCAGGGCCACAGCAGCAGGTGCATGGCATGATGCCCCTTTAGGAAGCCCCTCTGGCTGCTGTGGGCATGGAAAGATGCTGCAGATGGTGCCCATGGTGCCCGCCTGCAGAAAATCAGAAAGAACCAGAAAGAAACTCACAGCCCTGTGGGCATTAGAAAGCCTGGCTCCTGGCCCAGTTCCATCATCTCTGGGCTTTCTGACCTGAAGCTGTCACTCAACGTCATTTCTGGTCTTTTCTTTCTTTCTGTAAACTGAAGGGTTGCCATGTTTTTCAGCCTATGAGGTGGTATTTACAAATTGAGGTGATGACACCCACTTTGAACAAAGGGCCCAGTGGCTCACCAACCTCAGAACCGAGTATCTGTCAGTGGAAGTCTGATATGAGCTTTTCTTTTTTTCAGCTTATCTGACCATGACCCATGCTTGTGTCCAGGTATGTCCATCTGTCCATCCATCCCTGTGTGGATACCTACCCAGTTTTCAACCATCAAATACCCATCACCCACACTTCCATCTGTCCATCTACCCAACCATACTTCCATCTACATCTATCTATCCATCCTTCCATCTATCAATCATCTACCCAACTATCCTTCCATCTGCCATCTACCCATCCATCCTTCCATCTATCATCTATCTATCATCCTCCCATCTATCATCTACCCATCCATCCTCCCATCTATCATCTACTCAGCCATCCTTTTATCTAAAGATCTACTTGTCCGTCTATCCATGTTGCCAGTCATCCATCCAGTTACCCAAGCATCTATGCATACATGCATCCATTCACTCAACTATGTACCCATCCACTGAACCATCCATCTATCCATCCATCCATACATATATACACACAATCATCAATCTATACATACATCTATATATGCATCCATTCACTCAACTATGTACCCATCCACTCAACCATCCATCTATCCATACATACATCCATATATACACACAATCATCAATCCATACATACATCTATATATTTATCCATCTACCCAACTCTCCATCCACCCACTCACCAGTCCATCTTCCTATCTGTCCACCTGTCTATCTGTGCCAGCCCCCCCCACTCCATCAGCCTCCTCAAAACTCATCACTACAAATACAATTGCCTTCCATGGCAACAGAGCTTCTCTCAGAACTGGGAAATGTTATTAGGCCTCAATAACATATTAAGAGGCAGGTCTAACCACCCGGGGCCCCTTCTCATGTGCTGCAATATCTGCGTGACAAAGACTTTGTTCTGAGCTGTTTACTAAATTAGGCCTTTCCTGGACAGTTTCAGCCTTCAATTTTTTTTAATACCAGCAATAAAATGGTTATATAATTAGTAGTAAAGCTGGCAGCCTGTTATTGGTGTTTTACTTAGAAGTAAAAAGACTCGTGTGTGTGTGTGTGTGTGTGTGTGTGTGTGTGTGTGTGTGTGTGAGGTTTTCTGACTGCAGGTAGATAAATTATTTGCTATGTCAGCAATTCTGTTCCACAGGCTGGGCCATGGAGACACCAGCCTGGAAGAGACTGGAGTTTGAGTCTTGACTCTATGGCCGACTTGCTGTGTGATCGTAGAGAAGTTGTGCTCCCTGAGCCTTGACTTCCCGTCTGGAGAATGTGAGGGCTGGCCTGGGTGATACCGAAGGCTGCTGGCAGGTCTGAGCATCTGGGAGGGGATGGTGGCTTTAAGTGGCATCTGCGTGTCAATGACTCTAGCAGCTTCTCCCCCTCCTGTGTTTTCAGTGGTCTCTTTGGTCTCTCCAGTGTGGCACACCGTATCCGCAGCGCTTGTAAACCCAGCACCAGGCCCAGCCCTCACCTGTTCCCAACCCAGGAAAGAGCCCCACTCCCCCAATCCCAGGGCTTGGGTTGTGCCCCAGGAGTCACCTGACCCTCTCCTTCCCATGTCCCTCAGCTCCAGTCAGGGTTCAGTGTGTTCTCCCAGATCCAAGTCCTCCTTCTGTTTCTGTCACTCCCCTGGGGACCCCTTACCTTTCAGGGGTGTCAAGCTGTAATGAACTGCTTCAGGGGCTCCTCCCCACTCTCAGAGTGCAGTTCAAGATGTCCTGGGCATCCTTGGTCCAGAATGTTCTATACAATTGTCCTCATTCTGCCTACTGGTTAGAATCAGCCTGGTCTAGTGTGACCCTGACACCTGGGTTCCTACCCTACTGGCTTATTTGATGTACTGAAACTCAGAGAGTTTTGTTTGTTTGTTTTTTGACACAGAGCTTCATTCTAACTCAGATCGGCCTCGAACTCTCAACTCTCTCCTGCCTCAGCCTCTCAGAAGAGCTGCTTGGGCTTCAGATCAGCAGTGCTGCCTTCTCTGGGCCGCGGTCAGATTCCAGAAATTTGGGCTTGGTTCAGAAGCTGCATGTCAGTGGGAGAGTCCGTACTACTCCACAACACCTGGCCTCCCAGCTTCCTCTGGCTCATCACTCAGCAGGGACACTGAGTCCCCACCCTATGGGCTGTCCATTCTCCTGCTTCTGACCCCCGGCTTGCACAATGTTCATTGCGGTACAGGGGTTGGCTGCTTCACTATATCATGGGGACCATGGAGGTCACAGAGAGACTGCTCCTCAGACAACAGAGTCCAGTCATCTCTCACTCCCTGTGGTTACCAGTCCAAAGCTGGGAATTTCCACTCCAGGGGACTGGGTTCTGACTTCATGTTCTCTCAGTGCCCACAGTTAGCGGGGAAACTTTTCTTAAATAACTAGTTCTGAGGCAGATGGCACATGGCAGGAATCAAGGCCATGTTCCCACCCCCACTCAGAGCACTGTCTAGTGTAGGCTCATGGTTCCTAACAACTCCGAGGGACCGCTGTCTCTGGGAGAGCCCCGGTTAGAAGTGTAATACTACCCAGAGGAGAGATGGGGCTGCCCGTTAGTCTCCACCAATAAGCTTGGGGCTTGGGACAGGCTGCTAGGGAACCAAGCCACTCTCTCCTCAGCAGAGCTGGAGCCACGTGAAGGAGGCCTAAGGGGCTGTGTCACACAGTGAACGTTGGATTTAATCAGATGGTGCAAGCCAAAGACGCCCGGGCTGATTGCAGACAAGCAGTAGCTACCAGCTCATTAGCCTAACAACCCTTCACCAAACGGCTAGCCGAGCACTGAGGTCCTAGAGACAGCAGTAGCCAGAGGGTGCCTTCCCACTCTTAGAAACCAGGCCTGTCTTTGGAGACTGGGTGGGCAACATGTGAGCCCCTACTTGTAATACCCCAGCTCTTCACCAGAGGGCAGCAGACAGCTTTGTAGTGTGTTCTGCCCCCTGTCTCTATGGATGAATTGAGGGAATGTAGGAAGGTAAAGGTGTTCTGTAAACCCAGTGGTCTCCCTGGGGCAAGTGGGTGGACAAGACTGCCTAATGGAGCTGTGGCCTCAGCAAATACACTCCACTTTCCTGCCTCAAAATGCCTCTATTCTCCCAAGATACAATGAAGACATGCCCTGGCCCTCCTGCCAACCATGGAAACGGAGGCAGGGGCTGTATTGCCAGTAAGAGGCTGGGACCATGGAGACACTTACTCCAAGCCAGAGGTGAAATGGTCGCACATGCAAGTGTGCACACGTGTGCATGCACACATGTGGGTGAGAGTTGTGCACTCTGCATATAGACAGACGTACCCCAGGCAGTCCCAGGGCCCTGGGTAGAAGAGAAAGAAAGAAAAATACTTGGAAAACTCAACGAAGGTCGATGTCAGGGAAGGAATGGCAAATGTCCACTTTGGGGATAGGTGGAGAGAGGGAGGGAAGGAGGAGGTGCCAAGGAGCCTCCTGAACTATGAAGGAGACAGGAGCTGCCCTGCAGGGCTGCTCATGATCCAGGTCAGCCAAGGGGCCAGGAAATGGTAGCAAATGGCTTGAGAAGCTGAAGGAAAGACAGCGGGCTCCTTGCCTTGAAGGAAGGATGGATCCCACCTGCTGGTGAGGAGCAGGGAAGCAGCTGAACCAAATGGATAGCTGAGCTGGGCCTGGAGCATTTCTGGGTAAAAGGGCAGGGGGGGGGGTTACTTTCTGAGGAGGGACAAACTGGGGAGGGGACAGGTCAACACCCTGGGCAGGAGCAGAGGAACAGGAACAGCAAGAACAGAGGAGGAAGGGGCCCAGGCAGGGACAGCTCCATGGGGACGTGGACAACACAGCCAAGGGCTCTTAGGTGGAAGGATTTCTCTCACAGGTCTGTGGAATTGGATGGATCAGCTGCAGTAGCAGGGAGACTGGGAAAACCGAATCCCTTTCCCAGCATTTGGCTTGGGTTTGGTTTGCATTCCTCGATCAGAGCATTCGGCAGCTCGCTCTCCCCCTTCTCTCTCTCTCTCTCTCTCTCTCTCTCTCTCTCTCTCTCTCTCTGTGTGTGTGTGTGCGTTTGCATATGAGTGTATGTGTATGTGTGTGTGTGCATGTGTGTCTGTGTGTGTGCATGTGTGGGTGTGGGTGTGCACCTGAGTGAAGATACCCATGGTCCTCTAGAAGAGGACATCAGGTCCCCTAGAGCTGGAGTTACAGGTGGTTGTGAGCCACCTAATAGAGGTGCTGGAAACCAAACTCTGGTCCTCTGGAAGAGTAGGCAGTGTCCTTAGCCACTGAACCATCTCTACAGTCCCTGTCCACGGATCTTTTGCCACTAGGCTCCACACAGGAGCAGGTGGATGGTGTGTGGTGGTGGGCTCTTTAAGTCTCAATGCCAGCATAGGTTTAACACCTGGCTTCCTGGTTTCCTAGTCTAATTCCTGGATGGAATCAAAGTCTGCCCTGGTAGTTTTTGGGAATTCACATTTTTAGGCAACTTGCAAGCAGATCACTAAGCAGGTGGTTCTGATCCTGCCTGTTGGTGGTGGCCCGCCCAGCTTTGGCTCAGGAGATGCACAAAGGCAAGTCCCTGAGAGCTCCCCTAAAAAACCTTGACTTTGCCATAGGGACTGGCAGGACTCTCACTACGGTTGAAGGCCGGGGGTTTCCTGTTATGATTAAAAAAGACATCAATTGTCAAGACTCACATATGGGAGGGGCCCAAAGTTGTTCTCACCACATAATTCTCACCCATTTTGCTCGAGGATCTGAGCTGGGAGAGAGGCACAGTTTCACAATGGGCCTGTAAGTGGGTGTGCAGAATCCGGGGTGGCCAGCTCCAGAGAGGCGGAGTTTGATTTTACCCTATTGCCCATGCCCAGCAAGCTCTACACACAATAGGCTCTCAATGTGTGCTTGAGAGGCAAGGTAGTAGTAAGTGACCGAGTGACCACCCAACAGGCAAGGAGCTCCCATTCCATGCATTTGGGGGAAAACAGATGCATCGCTTATGATGGCAACCAGAGGACCGAGGGGCCAAGAATCCCGGCTTCCAAATCGAGGCGGGTACCACATTTTCTTTGTACCCACGGCAAAACAAGCATTGAAGCAAGCCACATATTAACATACACCCTCAGGGGAAGACGTGTAAGGTCTCGAAGGGCCATGGATGCCCGGCTCTTTGGACTGAGCTATTAATGTGTCTATTTAAAACCCAGAAGTGTGTTTTCATTAGAGCAGACTCCAGAGGGCTTCTCTGTAAAGACCATTGTCTGCCTACTTGGAGTGGCCTTGTCCCTCTCCGGGTGCCTTCCCACCTCCTCTGAACACACTGTCCCTTCCACTCAGAAACCCTGTTCCCAGGTCTTTTTTGTCTCGAAGTCCCTTTTGATTCTGGATTCACTTTCAATGCCGCCATCACCACCATCTCCTCGGCCCGACCAGCTGAGTCATCTCGGCCTGTGTCTGAGCAGCTCCTCAGCTCTGGCCTCGTTGCTTGAATGGCTACCTGTATATCCGTTTCAGCCCCACTTCCCTCTTCCCATCCCCCACTACACAGTACCCCTCTCTAAATATCAAGCAGATTCTGGGTGCTGAGGTGGGGAGGATGCACTGATCCCTGGGGGATCCCGCTGCCTGGTGAGAGCACGGGGAGGAAGGGGCAGGTTTGAAGCCCCAACCTCTTTTGTATACCGTGGCTCTGCCGCCTTGGTGACCCGAAACCCGTCAGAGCCATCAGGGACAGTCACTTCCACCCGCATCCCCACCCTGCTCCCTGCTCTCATAGCCTGGGAGGGTAAGGCTGTGTGCTCAGTGCTCCATGGAGCCCCAGGCTGGGCTCAAACAACCAGCTGTTCTCAGCCACGTGGGTGAGAGGACACGTGTCCTCACGTGTTTGTGGGACTCGGAGATCAGGCCCCGCCTCCTCCATGGAGGACTTTGTCTTTCTTCCCTCTGCTCAGTAGCCAGCGTGAACTTTCAGGTCTGGGTCACAGTGGGCAGCAGCCCTTAGTGACTTCCAGGAAGCTGAGGGTAAATTGCTACTTATTTTGTTGTTTCTTATGCCCTGGCCATGCCCCATCTCAGGTAGCCCTTCTCACCTCAGGGTCTTCGTGTTTGCCGGGCCTGCAAATATGAAATGACCCCTGCTTCCTGCCCCACCCACTGATGCATGACTGTCTATACCCAAGTTCTCTGCTTGGATGTCATCTGTGTCATGTAGCCTCCCCCTCCCACCCCCGTTCCTGAGACCCACCCTCTCTGATCAGGAATGCCCTTATTTGCATGACTCTTATTTGCATAGCTCCTATTTGCATGACCCTTATTTTCATAGCTCCTATTTGCATGACCCTTATTTACACGGCCCCCATTTGCATGGCAGAGACTGGAAATTGCTTCGATAGCTTAAACTAAACCTTGCCAAACTGTGCCCTGGCCAAACCTGGCCTGTCCTCCTTGCCATAGTGTGTGTTTTATATCAGGAAACTGCACATGAGGGATTCACCTCAACATCCTAAAATACTTCTTCCGGGGGCTGGTGAGATGGCTCCAGGGATAAAGCAATTATTACGTCAGTGTGAGGACTACAGTCCAGGTTCCCAGCACATGTGGTTACAGTAGCCTGCCTGCCCGGAGTCCCAGCAACCCTAGAGGCAGACATAGGGCATTCTCAGGGTTAGATTATTAGCTGGACTAGGGAAATTAAATGAGCTTTAGTTTAGGTGAGAGACCCTGCTTCAGTGTATAACGTAGAGAGAGTGACTGAGGAAGTGTCACCCTGCACACACATGCGTGTACCCACACAAGTGAACTTACACACGCACACAAACACACACACTGCTTTTTATGGCCCATCGCTTTACACGGTAGGTGGTCCTCTAGCACCTAGTATTAATACTCTAGTACTCTTGCCCTACACTGCAGGGTACTCTCCTCCCTGCCCGGCCCACCCCCTACTCTGGTCTGAGGAGTGAACTCCTCCGCTGCCCACCAGTCCCTTCCCCACTTCCCCAGTCCATCACACACTGAATGGACTGGGACCTCTGAGGGACAGTAACATGGCCCAAGGTGACACTGCAGGGAGACCCACCTGCACCCACAGGAGGCAGGCACCCTCTCTCTGCCCACCAGCTGCAGACAAGCTCGGGGAGCCCCTGGGGCTCCTTGAGGCTCCCCAGGAAATTGTTCTCTGCCGGTTCCTGGTAATATTCCCAGCCTCATTCTCACCCCTCTTTCCCAGCTGAAGAGGAAGCAGCTCAGACAGCTGCAGAGCTGGGACTCTGGGCCGAGATGCATTAATTTGTAAATATCTTCATTTATATGTAAATGCGGAGCCCGGAGCCCCACCACCAGCCCTAATGGGGCCTTGCTGCCTGTCTGGCACCGCGGCAGCTCTTTCTCCACTGGCTGGGCGGCAGGAGATGCTCCCAGCGCCATCTCTTCCTTCACTGTCTCCTGGTATCCCCTAAGCATGGTGGCTCTGCCCCCTGGAGTACCCTCTGCTCAAAAGCCTCTGGTGTCTCGGCTCAGAAAGAAGGCTGCTGAAACCCCACGTGAACACGGGGGAAGAAAGGCGCCTGGGCCCTAAGTCCTAAGACTGGATCAAATTGCTGCTGCTGTGTGACTTTGGGCAGGTCTTGTACCCTTTCTGGGTCTTGTGTTCATCAACTGTAAAACAAAGACGGCACCATGGTCTAGGTGTAGGAAGAGGTGACTCGAGGTCTGACCAAGTTCATGTCATTCCAGTGGGAGACCCTTGACCTTACTGAACTTTGACCCCTTTTATAAAGTAAAATGCAGAGAGGGGGTGTAGAGAGCTGCTACCTTTCCAAGTTCAAGAGGCTGTTGATGAGGAGTGTGAGGTGCAGAAGAGAAAGTGTGCATACAGAGACTTTAGGGGGGTCTGGCACAAGGTGAGGCTTGCCTTGTGGTGGGGACAAAGGGTCGCTCGAGACTCATGCTCCGCTCAACCATGTTTAGAGACCAGGAAACGGGTCACCTGCAGCCAGCATCTGACTTGGGGTCACTGGGCATCAATTTCTACCAAATTTCACAATTCAGGAAGATTAATTTGGTCAGCCTGTTTTCCAGGGGAATGGGGGCAGGCTGGTTTAAGGGCACTAGGTAAAGAGTGGCTGTGCTGGGATTTGAACCCAGGTCTTTAGGTACCTGCTGACTTCCTGAATGCGGGTGAACAGGGATCATGGCTGCAAGAGGTGCATGCGGGAGTTGGGTTTCCTTCTGGCTAAGGGATCATGGTCGGAGTGAGGGGGTGGGGACCATGAAGCTACACCAATGACTGGGAGCTGACTGGAAATGAGTGGGTCTGCCAGTGCTGGGTGCTGGGTGCTGGGTGCTGGGTTACCCACCCCTCCCATGACTGTGTTTAGGGAAACCTGGCTATAAGGCAAGAAGTCCCCTGCTGAGGGACTCTGTGACTCCCAGGGCAGTGCTTATTTTCTTGTCTAAAATGCTTCTTATCTCAGCTCTCATCTTGATGGTAACTGATTTATCCTTGGCATGAGCTGCTTTTCAGAAGGGAAAATACAGAGAGGTACCTGCGGGCCTCCCGGAGGCCCAGGGCACCCTCGCTGTCTGCGGGTACTACAATACAGAACAGCTGGAACTGAGGTCCTAGTTCAGTGCCTGAGAGGGGGAGGGACCTCAGTTCCTGAGAGGGGGAGGGACCTCAGTTCCTGGGGGGGAGGGGGGAGTCGGGACAGAGGCCATCAGGGGCTCACAGCCACCTCCTGAACCTCACTCAGCAGGTAGGAGGTGCCAGCCAGATCCCCATGTGCTGAGACAGTAGTGCCTTTGTCCCATTTTGTAATTTGACTCTCATGCAAACCGAGGCTCCCAAACACATAGGAGCATCTCCAGGGCTTTCTGGGTCCATTCTTTTTGCAAATGCTGTCACGCACTTCAGTGCGACCTGGCCTTGGCAGAGACATAGTGCTAAGAGCAGAGGGAAGGGTAGGTGAGAGTCCCAGTTAAGGGGTGGAGCCTTATCCAGTCAGGACTCAGAAGATTGTGTGACATCACATACTCACGGGGATGCCCCTGCTGCCACACAAACCCAAGTGTAACTGTGTAAAGTGTCACTCAGGCCGTGTGACCTGTTGCTCCCAGCGTGGGTTCTGTCAGAGCCCTGCCTTCTGAGAGCACCGGGCAAAGTGTTTACCACACAGTAGGAAAGAGTGCGCAGGTGTGTGCTTGTGTGTCTGCGCGCGCGCGCATGTGGGCCTGTGGGTACATGGGTGTGCGTGCCCACGTGCGTGTGCGCGTGCATGCATGGGTGCATGCATGTGTGCGTGTGTGTGCCTGTGTGTAGGTATGTGTGCTTGTGTGTGTTCATACCCAGCACTACTGTGAAGCTACTTTACACAGGTCATAAGATCCCCTTCCTGGAGGAGGGTGGGGACTGAGGGAGCCTCGCGATCCAGCCCAGAGAGGTCTAGTTTGCTAATTTGCTGTGGAGCTGGAACAGCCTGAGTGAGGTTCTGAAGACTGAAGAGGAGTTTACCAGGTGACCAAAGGCAGGAGAGGCCCTGTCAGAAGAGACTAACATGCATAAAGGGTCAGAGGAATAAAAGACAATGGGGGCCTTTGCAGAATGTGTAGGGCTGTGGGCACCCACATATGTAGAGTATGTTGGGCCACAGTATAAGGCTGAATTATCTTGCTTCTACAGCTTTTCAGAAAACAGGGGAGGGCTCCTGTTTCCTCGTCCTGCTGCTCCTGACCTAAGAGTCTAGGTGTCCCCACCTGGGGTCTTTGTGACCTTAGGGATCTTGGGGGACAATAGTATGTGTTGCTTGTTTCCTGGCTCTGTCATTGTGAGCTGGGTGACTTTAAGCACAGATCTCACCCTCTCTAGACCTCAGTGTCCTCACCTGCAGATAGAATCTGTGAAGCCTACCTTGTATGATTATAAGAGGAGCTAAGGTCCCGCCTCTTCCCTCTGGGGTGTGGCTCCACTTCTGCAGAGAGGCCCCAGATCAAGGAGGGGGTGGCATCCCCTAAGAGGTCCTCAACCTTCCTAATGCTGCAACCCTTTAATACAGTTCCTCATGTTGTGGTGACCCCCAACCATAAAATTATTTTCATTGCTACTTCCTAACTGTAATTTTGCTGCTGTTAGGAATCTTAATGTAAATATCTGATATGCAGGATATCTGTCATGACCCACAGGTTGAAAGCCATTGCCTAAGAGCATCCAGGGGCTGCTGAGGAGGGCTGGACCAGTATGCCCCCAGGCCGGCCCCTCCCTCTTCCTGCTCACGTGCTTGCCGCAGCCAGCTTGCCAGCTCGGGTGGCCTCACCTCACAGTGGACTGGTACACGAGATCCTCCCGCTTGCGGTAGTTCTCCATGTGTGAGTAGTTGGTGGAGAACATGGCGTCAAAGGTGAAGATCTTCTGCTTGATGGTGCCACCATCTGTCACCTGCCACAGAGCAGAGTAGCCACAGGTGAGTGCCCAGCGGGCCCTGGTCACTGCTTTCCTGGCCCTTGCTCCTCCCTCTGTCCCTCCCTCCCTCAGCAGAGGAAGATTCCCACACAGGTGCTGCAGATGTGAGCTGCCCCGCCCTGCCCCACCCCTCCATTATCCACAGAGGCTGCCAGGCTGATAGCCTTTGCTAGGCCTTCCTGGTCTTTGAGTCCAAGCACTCCACTGACAGTTTTGGCATTTGTGAAAGAGTCACAGGGCCTGCGAGATGGCTCAGCAGGTGAAGGAGCTTGTAGCCGAAGCCTGACAAGCTGAATTTGATTCCTGGGTTCAACACGGTAGGAAAGAACCGATTCCTGGGAGTTGCCCTCTGACCTCCATGTGCACTGTGGCACGTGCATAGACACACATACACACGCACAATAAATAATTAAATAAAGCAAATTAATTAATTAATAAAAAAGGATGGTAGCCTCTGGCCCCGGGAGGCCAAGCCCATTACCTAAGCCATGTCCTAGAGAAGGAGACGGAAGACGTGTGTCCTGATGACAAAGAGCACCCGCCCCACACGGAGCTTCCCTGCTACGTCCCTCCTCCCTCTTGCAAAGCCCTGTGATGTGGAGCTGGGAGGCAGCAGCCAGCCTGTGGGTAAGCCTGGCTCTCTCCCACCGGTGCCACCAGAGCATTGGCTTCTGACCAGGGAGGGGCTGGACTTTCAAGTCTGCAAATGCTGGGGGACCTTCTGAGGCCCTGCAGGCATGGTGGAGCACTGGGGGGGGCTTCTGAGGCCCTGCAGGCATGGTGGAGCACTGGGGGGGGCCTTCTGAGGCCCTGCAGGCATGGTGGAGCACTGGAGGGGGAACTTCTGAGGCCCTGCAGGCATGGTGAAGCACTGGAGGGGGGGCTTCTGAGGTCCTGCAAGGATGGTGGAGCACTGGGGGGGCCTTCTGAGGCCCTGCAGGCATGGTGGAATGAAGCTGGCAGCCTCTCCCTCTCTCCCTGCTGAGTCTTTCCAGGCACCAGGAGCTCCATCCACCACGAAGGCTCTGCTTTGCTGAAATGGCTAATGTGACCTGAGTAACTGTGGGCAGGACCAGAATGGGCTTTGTAGAGTGAGCTATGGAATCAGGGCCTGGTCCCAGAGCCTTAGTCAGTAGAGAGAAGACAGGGGAGGGGCAGGCTAGCTAGTAAGAAGGGGAGAATGGAGGGTCAAGGGACCACTAGAAGGCAAATAACTCGTGGAAAGACAAATAAGCTATACTGCAACTATTTCTGCTTTTTGTGTACTTACTATTATCGTATATGCACACATGCTGTGTGGGGTGAATGAAGAGGTCAGAGGACAATTGGAGAGTCCGTTCTGTCCTTTCTACCATGTGGATTCCAGGCCTGAAGAACAAGTGCTCTTACCAGCCCAAGACATCACAGCCATTTCTGATAAAACCTGAGAGGTTAGGTCCAGAATGCTACAGGAATCCAGAAGAGGGGGATGGGCACTTTCTGAGGGCCTGGAGCACCTACAAGGGCATCTTGGAGGATGTGAAGTCAAAGCTGCTTCCGCAGGAGGTGCAAGAAGAGTCAGTCAGCCTGGCAGAGCAGGGGGTGGGAGCCAAGGGCAGAGCAGGAGGGATCAGCTCAGCTGCCTCTGTGAAAGTGACTGCTTCCAGTGCCCTGAGCAAGAGGGAGGGGGCCCGAGAGGGTCCTGACAACCCAGTGCCACCACTGAGGGCCCATGGACAAAGCAATGTTCCACCCCCTTGCAGATACCAGTCACCCAGGGTCAGATTTGGGTTCTGCTTATAACCTCCTCTGGTCTTCCAGAAGCAAGTCCAAGAGGGAGGCCACACCAGAAGCAGCGACCCAGGGACAGACAGATGGGGTCTGTCAGTACAGGACACTTGCCTTTGTTTTTCTGTAGCCACCCTTGGGACAGTCCCTAGGAGGAGGCCACAAGATCTCCATTCCACCTGAGTGCATGAAAGCTGGAGAAGCAAGGGACCCCGGTGCTGGGGCCCAGGTTGCTGCAGGGTCCTGCTGTTCACAGCTGAGGGAGAGCCAGGCCCATGTGTCTGGGGCTCCCCAGCAGCGGCCGGCCCTAAGCACACGCCTGGTCTCCACCGCCTCCCGCTAATGAAAGTGTTACTCCACACAGCAGCAAGGTATGTGTTGTCACTGTTTCAATTATTTATCTGTTTACTCGGCTGCAGTTTTCCGCTTGTCTCAGCAACTCTATTATAGACCGTGAGCTTGCAGCCTCTCGCCGCTCAGCTGGGCTCCACACTAACAGCCTGAGACAGGGCGGCCTCATGCCTGGGCCTGGGGAAGTAGAATTAACTCCCTGCGGCTCCTCTGGTAGAAGCAGGGGAGGGGGCTGCCAGGGAGGTGGTCAGGGATGGGGAGATGCTGAGAGTGGCTTCCCCGGCATCTGCACCCTCACTCCCACCCCAGCAAATGGGAGGACTGGCCTTATCAGCACCCAGGCTGCCTTCAACTACATGTTGATGGTTTTAGTAAAATACACATTTAGTGCAACCCAGCCAGCTTCTACAGGGCTTCACCTTTGTCATGCACTGGCCATATCTGTTACCTGTCCCATAGACTAGGAGCGACCAAGAACAAGGACACCTCAGTGAGTACCAGTGGTAGGTGGAAGGATGCTAACACGTTCATAGATTTCTGTGATTCACAGTGGGATCAGCAGTAGGACTTTCCCTGACTGGTTTTCCTATCAGCCCTCACCAAGTCTGTCTATGTCTCATCATCATTCTAGACTTATCTAGCTCGTGACTTGGTCCGTTCCCCTCTGAAGTCAGCTATTTTGTTCTCATCTGTGTAGCCTGAGGACACAGAGAGATGACTTCTTGCCTCACCTGCTCTGCAGAAGGACCCAGATTCCAGAGTAGGATGGCAGCGTGGAGGAGGAGAGCTGTGGTGTGTGAGAGAAGGTGGCATCTCACTGGCATGAGGCTCTCTGTGCTGGCACTTGCCCAGGAAGGATGCAGTTTGGGGATACCCGCAGCCTGCTTCTGACGCTGATGCCTTAACCACTGCATGCCCACAGTGGACTGAACCAGACAAGTGCAGGGTCTGAGGGTGAGCGGGGTCAAGTGGCTTGGCTACTTTCAAAGTCAGAATAAACTTACAGTGTAGGTCCACCACTCCCCTCTTCCCAACTCTTCAGGGATTCTTGGCCCCTTAGAGACATCAAGGTACTTTTCAACTGGGGCCTTCAACTGGGAGACAATTTTATTATTTATTTATTTATTTCATCATTTTATGAATATGAGTGTTTTGACTGTCAGTATGTCTGTGTATCATGTGCACGCAGTGCCCATGGATGCCAGAGAGGTCATTGGATCCCCTGGAACTGGAGTTACAGATGGCTGTGAGCTGCCATGTGGGTGCTGGAGACAGAATCCAGGTCTTCTGCAAGAATAGCAAGTGATCTTAATTGCTGAGCCACCTTTCCAGCCCCTGGGAGACAATTTTGACCCCTGGCATGTAACTAACAGGCCAGGGAGACTGCTGATGCTCTTAATGAAGAGAACCTACCTCAAACATTCCTCAACAAACCGTTGATATGCTGGGATTGGCATGGAGAGATAGCTTAATCCCCAGCACACAGTAAAAAAGCTGGGCATGGTGGCCCATGTCTGTAATCCCAGCACAGGGGAGGTGGGTCTCTCTGGTCACTGAGTCTGTCCTAATCACTGAGTGCCAGCTTCAGAACTAAGACGGAAGACACCTGAGGAAGGACACAAGGTTGGCCCTTAACACGTGCATGATTGCGTGCGTGCACGGGTACAAACACATGCACACACTAGACACGTGAACATGTATGCATACAAATGTTCCTATAGACATGCGCACATACCTGCACATATATATATATATAAACATGTACATACTCATGCCTGCACGTACCATGAGCATCTACATACATGTGTACGTGCACACACAGGAACATGCATCCCTGTACACATGTTCACACATACCTGCACACACACGCACATACATGCCAAGGTGGGAAAGCTTCTATCTCATCTGTATGCCTCCCCCCATGCCCTGGGAAGACAGGCATCATGCAAGTCACTTTGCAACCGAAGGCACAGCTGAGGCCTAGCATTCCCTGCCTGTCCTGCCAGGCTGGCAAGGCCGCCTAACTGCCCCTTGGCCTCACTTTGCAGGGCAGCTGCAGCCTGAGAAGGTCAGGCAGCAGGTTCTCGGCAGCCCTCTGGCTCCAGCCTTGCCTGCCTTCAGGTAGAGAGCTTTTGATATCCTTCTGAAACTCGCAGCCCTCATTGTCCCAATCTCAAATTTCACTCCGTTTTTTTTATTACACAACAGAGGAAAAAAAAATCTGTCAGTAAAACTGTCTCCTCAAATTTATTCACCAGGACTGAGGGTTTTATGGCGAGAAAAATACACTCGCCCCCCCCCACACGTCCACACACCCCCACACCTCAGACAAAGCAAGGAAGAATTACCTGAGCCATAAATCCCTGCTACAGGCCGAGGCGCAGGAGAGCCTCAAGGACGAGTCTGCTTTTCTTTGGTTTTATTTACTTTTTTTTTTCCTTTTCCTTTTTCCTTTCTTTCTTTTTTTTTTGAGACAGTGTCTAGCTGTGCTGAAACTTAGTATGGGGAGTCCAACCTGGCCTCCAGCTTCTGAGAGTGACGGGTGCCTCTGCCTACTGAACCCTGAGATTCCATGCATGCACCATCACCCCAAGTTCTTAGTCACAGCCTTTCCACTGGGACAGCATGCAAACTGTCCCCGCTCCCCTTTTTTTTTTATCTTGACTCTTATCTGGGGGAAAGGGACCGGTTGTTTGCAGCACCATTTGCACTGGGGCGCTATGACACTCTCATTGGTCAGAGGTCCTGAGCTGAGGCTGGACCATAAGCCGTGGGCAAGGGTGGTAAGTGTACCACGGGCACAGTTTCCGTCCTCAGGCAAGAGGGAGGCAGGAACTGTGGCACATCCACAGCCCGTTGTGCCCCATTCAGGGTCTGGTGGGGACAGACTCAGGCCATAGCCAACTGCAGGAGGAGTGGAGAGGGCAGGTCTGGGGTGACAGGCATATGCCAAGAGCTACCCTTGACTCTCCTGGGGGTGCAGAGTTCTTGAGAGGAAAGGTGACCCGACAAGCCTTCTTGGAGGCGTGTAGGTTCAGCTAGACTGGACTGAGAAGCATCTGGAAGGCTTAGAGAGGCACATGTGTGGGTGTGTCTGTGAGGGTCCTGGTCAGAAGTTCCCAGAGGATTAACTAAGGGGAAGGGCCGCCCTACATGTGGGTGGTACCAGCCCATACCTAGGTTGATGGCTCCCTCTCCCTCCCTCCCACCTACTCCTCTCCCCTGCCCCTTGTCATCTCCTCCCCTTACAGGGAGGGTCTTCTCACCTCACTTAACCTCATCTAGAAATTCTCTTGCAAAAATGTTCAGAGCTGGGTTTCTATGACGCTTCTAAATCCAGTTACACCAACAGTAAAGATGAACCCTCACACACGGATAGCTGAAATTGTGCAGAGTAATGAATGTCCTGAGCAGGGGCTGAGCATGGTCAGCACTCATCAAGTTCTTACTGTGTGGGCTCAGCATTGCTTGTAAACACAGATTCACACAGATGCAAACGTGTTCAATATATGTTAGGGACAATCGGCTTTCAAGCGGTCACATTGTTGTGTGGACAGGCTGGGCAGCCAGCACAGAGTAGGTGCCTTTAAAAAGGTGTCTTCTTCTGGTCCTACCCTGCCAGCCTTTCTGCTATGAGTTCCCCAAGTTATTAGCTATAAGTTGCCTCTATGCTGTTCTTTACACAGGCCTCAGTTTCCCTAAATGTTCCATGAGGAAAATGGGGCCTGGTGGCCTCTGGAGAGTCTGTCTACCTGCATGGCCTCACTGCTGTGTCTCTAGAGGTGTGTTCCCAGTGCTGTAGCTCTAGAGAGCAAGCTCTAAGTGACCACAGCTTGTCACAACCCTCCACACCCCCTACCAGCAACCCTGGTTGGGGCAGATGGATTTACCTGTGGACTCACAGAAGCATGGCCAACGGATGCAGTCCAGCCAGCATCAGGAGAGCCTACTGGTCAGCCAGCCACATTTTAATTTGAAAAAACAAATAAGTCTTCAAAGTCAGCCTTTTCACCAATGCCCCTAGATGCCACCATCCATAAAAGGGAAGAAAAAAATGAAGAAAAAAATGGGGGATCACCTCTCTCCTCCCCCAGCCTTTCTCTTTGTGTTCCACAAAACCAATTACAGGTTGGAAATGGCTGTAATAAACTTGATATCCCACTTATGGGCCAATCCCGCTGCGGCCAGGAAGTGTAATAGTGGCGGAGAGTGGAAACTGCAGGTTTGTGGAGCTGTTTAAATTGCCTGCCTACATTACTCCACTCCTCTCCAGCGGGGAAGGAATTCGCTCTCCTGGAAATGGAGCAGCTGAGGTCTCCATGTCCTGGGTGGCGCGAGGGAGTGTTTGCAAGGCAGACTTTAATGAACTGATTAGATGTGGAAGAGCGGAAGGCCCCTGGGAGCTTACATCAGCCAGGCACAGGTTCAAGTCCCCAGCAAAGCCACTCACACTCCCTGGCAGGGAACGCGCAAGAGTGAGGTTAGCCTTCTAGCACCACGGAGGGTGAAAAAAAAAACAACAGGTATCAGATAATGCAAGTGACCGAACATGGAACCAGACTATCCCATGGCACAGCTCTGAACCTCAGTGGATAGAATGCCTGCTGGTCATGCATAAAACTCCAGGTTGGACACCTATAATCCCAGCACTCAGGTGGCAGAAGTGGGAGGATCAGAAGTTCAAGGTCATCCTCAACACAAGGAGTTGGAGGTAAGCCTGAATACATGAGGCTGTGTCTTAAATGTTGTAAGAAATAGGCACACACTTGTAAAACATGTAGGGAAGTAGATACTGCTACTGAATTTCAATTCTGACCGTTGCAGAAGACAATGAAAAGCGATTCTAGAAATTTCCACCATGTGACTGTTATCTAGTGGTCCTTTCCTCACGCCACGCGACCCTGTATGTCTGGCATGGAGACAAACACAGACTAGGTCCTCAATATACATTTATTAGCTAAGTGTACCTCTCAGCAAAGGAAGGCATGGGCTCTTCAGGGGCCTGGTCCTTAGCTACCACTTTTGGTGCTTACACCAAGAGAGCTGAGCAGGGACCCAAGACGACATCAATCAGGTCAACACAGCTTCATCCAAGGACCACTCAGGTGGAATTGGGCCCAGGGCTGGAGCCTGAGTCCCTCGTGTGCCTAAGATTAGCATCTGTCTTGCAAGGCTGGACTTGCACTGAGGCAACCATAGCCAAGCAGATGTGGACAGTGGGGACTGGCTTCTCACCATCTGGCTCCGTGTTTACTGTTTCCTCCAGCAGGGCGGCAGCATGGAGCTGGTATTGTCTGCTGTGTGTGCTGGTGGGGGTAGGGTGGGAGTGAATGAGGTGTGTCAGGGGGAGGGGCTGTGAGTTCATATTCTATAATAGAGTCAAGCATGTGGCAAAGACTCACTCAAATTCTAGAAATAAAACTGCAGCCAGAGAAGGAATGTCAACTGTCCAGGCTGCCCAGCTGGCACCAGGTGAAGTGGACATTTGAGCATGCATTGCGTCTGACTCTGAGGATTCTATAGAAAGGCCTCAGGATGGGGGTGGGGAACTGAGCCAAGGCCAGGACTAGGGCCAAGAAAGGGACAGGTATTTTAGGGGAGAGGAACCTGGACAAAATGCCTGGGGAGGGAGCGAGAAGCCCAAACGTGAAGGGAAGCCAGGGGACCTTGATGGAGCCACTTAATGATCCTCTGGGTTTGGGAGGTCACAGAGTTTCTAGTGGTCTTATTGCCATGGCGACCCTGGACCACTCTTCCTGTAAAGCTCCTGCCCACCTGCTCTCTGCTCTGGTGGGGAGCTGTAGCCACAGATGCAGGCATGAAGGAGGATGGGTGACAGCCAAGGAGGAGAAGTCAAGAGCCACCCACCTCCCTGGGTACCGACTCCACCCTCCTGTGCCAACTCCGTAAGCTCCCGCTCCTGCCAAGGCTGGGCTGAGGTGATTGGCTTCCCTGGCGTGTGTGGGAGATCCGGTGTTGACAGAGACAGCTGGTATCATAAATTGCCTTGTCTCATCTGGTTATGGTGTGATGGCAGACAGGCGCTCAGGGACAGGACTGGGGGGTGGTGATGAGAACGGTAGAGGAGGAGAGCAGAGTGACTGCCGGCTTCCTTGTGGGTCCTGGGCTTGCCATGCGGGCAGGTGAGCGGACAGGTGTGATAGCTGTACTAACAGTAGGGGTGGGGAGATGGTAGGGGCTGGGGAGCCAGCTCAGTCAGGTGGGCATGTGCAGGGATGTGAAAGCCTATGTTCTGGGGCTGGTGGGGATGTGTCTATGTGTCAGACGTACTGAGCTGCCAATGACGTGTGTGTGTGTGTGTGTGTGTGTGTGTGTGTGTGTGTGTGCAAATGTTTGTACTTTTAATGGGGAGTGGGGTATGTGCATGTTTGTTTGTGGCACATGGTGGGTGTATACTCTGCCCCCACACAGTGGCAAGCCCAGTTGTTACGTTCCCTCCTTGATCTATGACTCAAGGAGGAGAAACTGGAGATAGCAACTGTGGCAGGGTATGTAGATTTCTGACGACGCCAGGCTGTTTCCACAGGAGTGAAAGGGCACCAGGCTGGCTGTCCCTACACCTCCCACACCCAGCAAGATCCCCTAAGCCTTTAAACTCCACCAGCTACATGAGGGTCGCAGGTCACCTCCTGGGTACCCTCCTCCCCATTGCAAACAGGAAGCAGGAGACACAAAAGGTGCCTCAGGACTGAGGCCAGGCCCTGGGGTTCCAGAGTCCAGCACAATCCCCAGGATCACGTGGGAAAGCTCAGGGCGTCAGCTGGAGGGCATCGCGACTCCCAGGATGTGGTGTAAGAGCCTGAGCTGCAGCAGCCCTAATCCACACTGCAGAGCCGAGTGAGGGCGCACTTCTAGATCCCACCTCTCCCGCCTTGCTTTCCTTAGCTGTAAATCAGGGGTAGGAGAAGCACACCCCGAGGGCACCGGAGGATGCTCTGGGTTCTGTGTGGTGGGTAGTCAGGCCTCGGGGAGAGTGGGAATCTGACTGTCTGCTTCGGGATGTGGCACTGTTGGTATTGTTTTTGCCACCGAGTGGAGATGGGGAGCCCCCAAAAGCATTAAAGAGGCCATTACAGAGTCCGGGGATACCAAATAGTCCCCCAAACTGCTATAAACACGGTGGATCTCAAACTAGTGCCCAGACCTGGGGAGAGGTTGTGAGAACAGAGAAGAGATCATTTTCTGTGTCTTCTTCGGGGCCACGAATTAGATCATCAGATCTTATGAGCAGGCCAGGTAAAGGGTTTAACAGAGCCCTGGTTGGGTCCTAGCTAGTCCCAGGATTTGTGTATCTGTCACAAAGCCGTGCTATGACACTTCTACAGTTTCCCAGTACTCAGCCCCCAAAGCCTTATGCCATCTTGTCTGAGAGCACACCTGTGTGGACACTGTCACCAGAGGACAGCTGCCTGGCTTGAGCTAGTCAGGACAATTGGTACCAGCGGGAAGGATGCCTGTCCCTAGGGAGAGCCCTTGTTGGGACAAGGTGGCTGGGTCCCCATGCTCAGTGGTGCTGCAAACAGTTGGGCCACGTCAGCAGGTTTGGCTGCCAGCAGATCCATGGCCGTGGCCATCAGCAGCCCATGCCAGCCTGTGCACCTGCTATACCAGGGCAGCTACACTGCAGACAGTGTTGGCTGGCATCTCCAGCCCTGTGTAATTAACACGGCATCGTGGGCAGCTCAGCCAAGCGGAGCCCGTCCGCCTGTCCATCTGCTGGTTGCTTCCGGGGACAGGCCCTTTACCACAAGCTCAGCAGCCTGCTAGGGAGAAAAGAGTTCTGAAGGGATCGCTGAGGACCTGGGATTGACCTCCGTTCAGACACTGGCAAGGCACGCTGGGAAATTTACATTCTACCTCTTGGCCTCAGTTCCCTCATTTGTCCTGTGGAACTGGGATGGCTGGTTTCTTTGTCCTATCTGGCATAAGGAGGTTTGAGCAGTAGGTAGACTTTGGGCGGCAGGAATCTACAGTTAGGGGCCACATTGGAACTTGCAGGTTATCGTCACTTATTTCTCATTCAGCAAGGATGCCCTGGGTTTCTACTCTATGCCAGAGACTGTTTTAGGAGCAAGGGACATGGCTGTGTGGCCTCTCTTCTTCCAAAGTCGGTGCTGTAGTGGGAGGAGTTGGACAATTAATCAAATTAAAGAAGATGGAAGAAGCCTATTAGGTAGGTAGGGAGGGAGGGGTGTCCTCATTTGGCATGGATGGGTAAGCATGGCCCATCAGAGTGGGTGACTGAGCCGCAAGCTCAGGAGAGGAGGCTGGGGTCCTCTAGAGTCAGTCCTGGGGATAGCCCTGGATCAGGGGTGCCCTCCACACTGCTCAGATGGGGATCTGAGGTGCTGAGCTCTGGGTGAGGCCCTGTGACTTTGTGTTTTGGTTGCTGTTCTTTGTGTCTCAGCATATCCAAACATCCAGTAGAGTGTGAGGGATGTAAAAGCCAGCCTCGGTCTACCTGGCCCCTGGCCTTCTGAGACAGAAGCCTGTGGATGAGTCTGATCTCTGTCTCTTCTGATATCCACCTGCCTCACTCACCGGCCCCACTGCCTGGTAAGTTGCATACATCAGTTCACTTAGCGCCTAAATCTCCTGCATAGATGTCACAATTTAGAGTACATAGTCCATTAACGAGTCTTCTTTTCTTTCGAGATGATATTTACGTAGAATGAATTGCAAAAACCTTAAGGGCCCCTTTCAAGCTTGTATGTGTGCAAGCGTGTGCATGTGTGGGGGTGTGTGAGTGTGTGTGTGCAAGTATGTGCATGTGTAAGTGTGTGTGTATGTGAGTATGCACACCTGTATATGTGTGGATATGTGAGCCCAGAGGGAAGCCTTGGGAGTCATTCCTCAGTCTATCTGTCTTGTTTATTGAGACAGGGTCTCTACTGCCTGGAGCTTTACCAAATAGGTCAAGTTGGCCGAGCAGAGAGTGTCTAGGGATCTGCCTGTCTCCATCTCCCCTCTTACCATCCCTGGAGTCTCAGGGGTGCACCACCACACAGGTCTTTGCTTAGGTTCTAACAGTTCAAACTCAGAACCTCACACCTTACCAACTGAGCCATCTTCTCAGCCCAGACAGAATCCTCTTCGAGGTGGTCCTTGTTGACGTCTACCAGATACATTAAGAAACTTGCCTCATGGCACGACACACAGCAACACACTGATTATGAAGTTGGCCTCACCCAGAATCCCTGTCTCCCTACCGGAGCCCAGAGGGTGACCCTTGTCTTATAGACCACAGTGGCGATGACTCCCAGTGTGGGTCTTTGTGGGGGGTACACAGAATTCCCACTGTCCCTCTGCTCAGCAGGGGGCATGTTCTTCTAGTGAGAGGGGAGAGAAAATTGGAGAGTTGGGGTGAATTCTTATTATAAGGATGCTGTCCAATAAAGATCACTCAGCATATTAAAAAAAATCTTTACCTGGCTTTGAACAAACACTTGGTATTATTACAACCAGGAAAAAAAATCCCATTTTCTTTTCATTATCGGTCTGATGCATTTTGTTTTCTTGTTCCAAGAGCTGCAGGTCTGCATGGACAGAATGACTGAAGAGAGGGCTCAGGAAACATGTCGGATTAGGAGTCACACAGCCTTGGGCCCACATTCCAGATGGACTGGACCACTGAGGGCTGCAGAACAGGCATCTACACCAGGAGCTTCAGGTTCCCCATCTGTAAAATGGGGTGTGACAGCTCCCTTCCCAAGGTGAGGAAAGGACAAAATGTGTGGCCAGTAGTCACTGCTTTGTGTGACCTCTGGCCTCAGGGGCTGGTGAGAGACAGCTAGGCATGCCTCCAGCCACCAGAGACCTACAGGCAAAGGGAACACTTAGTGGGCCCCACGCTGGAAAGCAAGCCGCCGAAATAGTCAGATACAAGTAGGAGATGGCCTGTGGATTACGTTTAGGGAACACGGGTCTTCCGTAAAACCTGGGTGGTAAGAGGGACGGTGGGGGTAGGGGGTCAGGAGGGAAAATAACAATCAGAGCAGTTGTCAAGGTCCGGCAATGGGACACAATTGTCTGTACTGAGCCTGTACTGAGCCTGGTGACAGAAGGAGTTGTGGTAGTATCTGGAGTCAGGGCACATGAGGTCCTCAGTGTGGTAAGGAAGTTGGATTATGTTCTTGCTGTCATGAGGAGACACAGGGAGGTTTAAAGCAGAGGCCTGTAATGTGTGGCTAGAAGATCTCTTTAGCTCTTAGTGGGGAAGGAACTGTGGGGTGCAGTGGGGGCCAGAAAACCTGATCAGGGACTCCTCCAGGCTGGGAGCAGACAGCAGCTCCCACCAAGGCATGAGTGGGTGGTCTTGTTGCTTCATCCTGCATATCCCTGTCTCTGAGGAACTTCAGTGACTGTCAAATGCCTGGTGGGACCTGAAGGTTCAAGTGCAGCCAGTGTCTAGCTCTAGGTGAGGGGAGTATGAGGAGACCCTCCCCTACGTCAGGACAGTCAGAACTTGACAAGAACTGGTGGAGTCTCTGCTCATTGAGGTTCAGTATCCCCTAGATCACTCAACCCATGCCAGAAGGTTCAGAAGAGAGCTGGTCTGGTCACATAGGCATAGGACAGCAACAATGTCGTGGTATGGGCAGCAAGAGTGCCCTCTAGAGAGGGAACCAGAGGCAGGACTCCATGCACAGTCTCTGTATCCACTCACTACAGCTCTCAGAAATAAGATCTGGTTATTTATAGGTACATATATTAAGGCTGTGGCCATGTGGTGAGAAGATGCCACCAGAGAGCCCCACCTTTCACAATGGCCCCATGGACCATCCTCCCCAGCCTCTTATGTGGCTGTATTTCCTTAAGGCCCAGAAGTCAAGGAAACTCACAAGTCTCAGGAAGTTCCCCAAACTTACAAGATTCCAAGGCCCCGCCCCAAGGTTATTTCAGCAGGATCAGCTGCTACAGTAAGGAGACTTGGGAAGAACTAACTGCCTTCAGTTCACACAGGGAGCTCCAGGGATGTGATTCTGGGGACAAACCATACAGGTGGGAGCCGGCTCTTTGGTGATGCCAGAGATATCCTGTAAGTAATGCCAATAAATTCTCACTGGATTCAATTTGGATTGTTTCTTTGGTTTGTACCCTGCCTGGAATGTACAGACATCTGTTTACACCTCTCTAGAAAGTATTAGAAACCACCTCCCCTCTCATGATGCCTTCTGCCATGCCAGGCACTTGCTGAACCTGTCAGGGTCATTGGTGACCTGGGATATCTTTTTTTTTAAGATTTATTTATTTATTATGTATACAACATTCCTTCCATGTATGCTTGCATGCCAGAAGAGGGCACCAGATCTCATTATAGATGGCTGTGAGCCACCACGTGGTTGCTGGGAATTGAACTCAGGATCTCTGGAAGAGCAGTCAGTGCTCTTAACCTCTGAGCCATCTCTACAGCCCTGACCTGGGATATCTTACAGTGACCCGTGGATACCTGTCCAGAGCCCCAGGGGGCAGAACTATCTCCATACAACACAGGGGCCACGGGCTTCCATTAAGGCCTCATATGTGAGGTTGATGGGGCAACCATTGTGATTATGGACTGGTCATCTGGCCACTCTGGGTGTGTGGGGAAGACAGAGGTGGGAAAGCAGCAGGATGGAGATGGGTGCAAGAACCCAGAATAGTTTGGGATGGAAGTAGTGACTAGAGTGTGGAATCTTCACATTTAGAACCTGGTAGACAGGAAAAGGGAGATGGACCAGGCAGTAAAGTGCCTGTCATACAAACATGAAGATCTGAGTTCAAATCCCTTGCAGAAGCTGGACACAGTGGTGCAAGCTAGTAGTCACAGCCCTGTGGGGATGTTAGACTCCCTGGGGCTTGTTGACTACCCAGTCTAGCTGATTCAGTGAGCTCCAGGTTCAGTGTGAAACCCTGCCTCAAAATGTAAGGTGGGGGGGGGCTGGGGAGATGGCTCAGCAAGTAAAGGTGTTTGCTACACAGATCTGACAGGCAGAGCTTGGTCCTGGATCCCAGGGAAGAAGGCAAGAACTGACTCCCAAGGGACACGAACATGCCTCCATACAGACACAGGCACAAGCAAATAAACTAAAGTGGAGAGCAATTGAGGAAGAGCCCTGATGTCGACCTCTGGCCTCCACATGCATGCTTCTACATGTATGTACACATACACATACAGAAAGAGAGGGGGGAGGAGAGAAAAAGAGAAGGAGGGAGGGAGGGAGAGAGAGAGAGAGAGGGAGGGAAGGACAGAGAGAGGGAGAGGAGAGGGAGGAAGGGACAGAGAGAGGGAAAGAGAGAGAGGAAGAGAGAGAAGAGAGAGAGAGAAAGAGAGGGGGAGAGGGAGGGAGACAAGGAGGGAGGGAGAGAGGGAGAGGGAGGGAGAGGGAGGAAGAGAGGAGAAGGAGAGTGAAGAGAGAGAGAAAGAGAGGGGGAGAGGGAGGGAGACAAGGAGGGAAAGAGAGAGGGAGAGGGAGGGAGAGGGGGAGAGAGAGAGGGAGGAAGGGAGAGAAGGAGAGAGAGTCATTCACCCAGGAGCCTTCTGAACTGAAACTGGAAAAAGCCTAGGCAAGCTGTCACGAATTAGCTACCTTAGTGCTATGTCCTCCATGAAGCAGAGAGGGTGACACTGGCGTGACAGGCGCCATTGTATAAAGGCACCGCTTCTGCATAGCTGTCAGGAACTCAGAGACGGAACGACAACGACGTTTCTGCTAACAGATACTGCATGCCAGTCCGTGGAGGCTCATTCTCCACCTCCAACCACACGAGGCAGGCAGAGGAGCCATCCTTCAGTGCTTGCGTGGACTCAAGGACCTCTTGTTCTCACACTTTGGCATCTTTGGGGCCTAGTATCCCAGGATGATACAGCCCTCGCTTTCTTCCAGGCCTATTCTGCCTGCAAAGTAGAGCCTGGAAACCACCCTGCCCTGTCAGGTAAATATTGAAGTGTCGAAGGTACGGCCTCAGCAGGAGAATGAGGTGTGATTGGCAGGAGGGCTGCTGGGGCGTCAAATCCACACAGGCCAGCGTGGGGAGCAGTGACTGACAGCTTTGATGGCACCAGTTGGGGCAGTTTCTTTCTCTTTTGAAATCTGATAGGCATGACATGAAGGGGCCTGGGATCTGCATGGAAGGCGAGAGGAAAAACCACCTGTCACCAGGTCCGGCCTGTTTTCAGTGTGGCTGACAGTGTCATTCCCATTCCTGCCGTCAGACACTGATGTGAAGTCATTGGTGGACTCTAAGCAACCGTGAGTGGAGTTCAGCCTGGCCCTTCTTGATGGTGGAGACACGTGCCAGCTCGGGGATGGGATCCTTAGGTAGGTGGGCAGAAATGGTGACTACCATCCTGGGGCATATGGAATCAGGGGAGGACGTACCAAATATAGAGAGCTCTGAAGGGGGCACAGGTAGCTGAGGATGCTCTCTCCTCTGCCCCTCTTTGTTAGACAAGCCAGGGTTTGGAAAATGCATTAGTTTTGTGTGTATGTATGTGCATGCTCATATGTGCTGGGCTACACGTGTGTGTGTGTGTGTGTGTGTGTGTGTGTGTGTGTGTGTGTAGGACAGAGATTATGATGAGGGACATAAGTAGGTCTTTCCTCCTATCCATAACATGTGAGTCAGGAGTTCAGAGAACCAGAAGGAATCTTCCAGGACATTAGACAGCCCCTTGGCTTATGCATGAGGAAAGTAAGTCCCAGAGAACCCCACTGACAGTGCTCAGGCAGCCTGGCCGAGCACGCCAGTGTGTGCAAGCCAGTGTGACTGGCAGAAGGCAGCTGGTACTGAGGGACAGGATGCCAATGCCCAGATGTGCTCCCAGATGGCTGGAACACTATGTGTCTGCCTAGATCTTCCAAAGATGACCAGTGCAGGTCAATAGAATAAGGCCCAGGCACAGCTCAATGTAGCTACTGCTGACTTTTCATAGCTACTGCTGTGAACAATATCTGAAATCAGTGACTTAGAGGAGGAAGGGTCTGTGCTGCTCGTGGTTTGAAGGTTAAGCCCATGATGGTGGGGAAAGAATGGTGGCAGGAGACGCTTGGGTCTGTGGCAGTAGGAACCGGAAGCTGCTGGCTCACAGCCTGGCAGACCAAGAGGAAGAGACGAGTGTTCATGCTCAGCTGACTTCTCCTCTCCCCCTTTGTGTTTATTTTGGGAACCAAGCTCATGGGAGGGGGGTCTTCTGGTACTCCGCTAATCCTCTTTAGAAACACAGATACACTCAATGGTGTGCCATCATGAGCACTCTGGCATTTCTAGATCTATCCTGGCTGACTGTAACTCAATATGTAGTATGACAAGGTAGCCCCCATTTTGAAACTCCCAGCAGGTGGGGAAGGAGGCCAGCTCACCCATCCTGCTTCTGGCCCATTGCTTCAAGCACCTATTATGAACCAGGCATAGAGCTTGGAATTGCACCCAGTTGCTGGTACAGCAAAGAAAGAGGCCCTCCCACCCTGTAGCTCCTGTCTGCAGCCAGCCAGACAAATGTCCTCATGGGAACCAGAAAGTACCTGTCTGAAGCCCAGCAACCATTTCACCTGCTGTGGTTGACACTAGAGTGACAGGGAGCAGTGGTGGCTTTCAAAAAAACCCCTTCCACGAGATCAGGGGGGACGTCCACAAAGGTGGGGTCTATGGTTGCACAACTGAGGGACCCAGGAGGGCCCAGACTTTGCAAAGCTGAAAGAGCAGAGACCCTTTGTGATGTGGTGAATTGAGACCCTGCTTCAACTTTTCCCCCCTCCCTGGCCACACTCAGTGTCTCTCCCTAGAGAACCATTCTCTGCTTCCTGACCGAGTTACTGGCTGGCCATGGAACTGGAAAAGATGAAAAAGTGACCAGAGGTCACCAAACCTCTCTCAGCCTTCAAGGACAGCACACAGGGCTTCCGATATACCCACAGGAACCTGTTGAGCTGTCTGCTGGAGGCCGACAGGGGACAGGGTTGAGCCGCTGCTGATGGCTCTGTAAGGCCAGCCTGGGTTAGCCAGCAGTCAGCCAGCCCTAGACATGTGAGTGAGCACAGCTGCCCCAGCATCCCCCCAGACGGGTGAGCACAAAGCACCCATTGCTATTGCTGCCTGCCCAGGAGGCTCCGCAGGCATCTGCTGCACAGCATTACCATGGCAACAGATAATGACACATGGGTGGTCGAGAATCTGGGTTCTAGAGTCCAGCAGCCTGAGATGGAGCTCCTGGCTCCCCCAGAGATGGGCTGTGTGACTTGGAACAACTTACCTACGCCTCTTTGAGCTTCCATCTCCTCAACCGTCTGATAAGAATTAGCGACAGGCACCTGGCAAGGTGTCGCAAGCATTGAGTGATGGGGGCACATCAACTACTTAGAATAGGACTCGGCACACAGCCAGCAGCCGGCAGCATTGGCTAGTAATGCCATGCTACTGTAGAACCTATGGTGTACATTTCAGGGTTGCCTCCATGAGGGCTGCATAGCCTATAAGACCGGGACTCCCTCTGCTAATCGGGCCCCATGAAATCCTTAATGCTCTCTCCTTCCAGCTCTTCCTCTCTAGCTCAGTACAGAACCCTGCTAAGAGAAATGCTAGGGAAGGTCCAGGTCTTAGACATAGCTGATTGGCTGGGGACCTCCATGTCTGCTGCTCTGCAAGCTTTAGGATGAGGCAGTTTGCGGGGGCGGGGGGACGACTTCTGTTTTGAGCTCCCTGACTGTGTAGATCTGGTGCCCAAAAAAAAAAAAAAATCTGTGTAAAGAGCAGAGGATTCAGCCAGCCGTGTGTGGTGTGGGGGCGGGGCGGGGTGGGGAGGCAACAAGCATGCGGGTGGCAGGCAGGATGGACACCCTTGCCTCCAGCTGCAGGGTGGCACCGACAGGCAAGTGGGCAGTTCCAGGCAGCACTAACCTTGAGCATGGAGGCTCAGTGTGTGTGTGGGAGGGGTTAGGACTGCAGCCTGAGGGGGAGAGAGGTAGCAGGGTGGGGAATGAAACTGTGGGCAGGTGAGACTCTTCCCAGACATCATCAGATGCCAATTCACACCCACATCTGGAACTCAGGGAGCCAGGAGCATTCCAGAACTCAGGCTGTAATCCTGAGTGGGGAATACACATACACACACACGCACACAGGGGAGGGAAGAGGGGAGGCAGAGGGCTTACTCTATAATCGCCCACACTAATATTTCTGCAGCTGAGCATCTGGACGACGGTGGCATAAGTGAGATAAATAGAGACCACGAGAAACCTCCCGTCGCCAGGCTGGGCTGACGTCAAGTGCAGCAAGCTGGGCTCAATTTTGCCACCAGATGCCCCCCTCCCACCCAACCATCTCCCTAACACTCTGCCTTTCAGTTTTTAGACTTTTGGGGGCTTCCAGGTTGCAGGAAAGGATTCAGGCTGGTAAAAATAGAAGAGTTTTGACATATGTCAATGGCGAATCACATTTACTGGCATTCACAAGACGTCTGTCACAGGGTAGCTGCCGCTCAGAGGCTGGATGGACAGCTGCCCCCTTCCTCTGGCAGAGGAGGGGAAAGTGGGGCGGTGTGTCACAGTTGATCAGAGAGAGGTATGGAGGAGGCAGGCTGCCCTCAGAACCCTCTGGAACCCAGGGCCTCTCAAGAGATGGCTTCGGTTTATGTTTCTCCCAACACAGGGCCACCTGTTGCAGACGTAGCTTCTGTCTGTCTCCAGATTAAGTGTCCGAGGTCCACAGACCTCTGATTCTCTGCCCAAGTGTCACCTATCCTCCTGTCCTGTCACGAGGTCCCAGGAGGACTCTGCTCATGTGCTCTCTGCCCGTTTCATAGCTGGAAAAACCGAGGCATGGTCCACAGCACCTAGCAACCACACGGGACACACGCTCCGCCCGCAGAACATCATCTGTAGTAATGGCAAGGGATGCTAGCTGGGCATTTTCTCTATGCTGGTGGGGTTCATGCAGGAGCAGGCATACTACAGGTGGTCCATAAATGCTTCCTTCTTGCTGGTGGATTTCAACACAACGCTGGTGGGAGGCAGAGATGGACACCCCCCTGGAGATGCTAGGAGAGGGGAAATGGACCATCCCCTTAGAAGGGAGGGAGGGACCCCCCAGTTCTCAGAATTTACAATAACGAGCAAGGAAAACAATCACTTTATTTAAATGAGTGAAGGAACGATTTGGCCTCTCCGTGTGAGAGGAAGCAGTTAAGGGGTTTATTTTATTTTGGGCCCTAATAATATTACAATCTCCAGGCCGGTTATTATCCATCACTTTTCAGGGAAGATTGAAAAGAAAATGGTTTTATCCCCAGCAATTGTGAACCGCTCTGTCTGATGAGTTGTTGTTCCCACTTAGATAGTACATGCAGCCCTGTCAGGTGACCTGCCCGGCTGGGTGGCTTTGTTTAACTGGGGGAAGAGGAGAAGGAATAGAGAAGGATGTGCAGGGAGTCATGGGGGATGGGCAGGCGGTAAGAGCTGAGAGCATCCTGGGTTTTGTAAGGGGACTGGCTAAGTAGTCGGACTGGGTAGGCCCTAAGGACATTGGAACCTACACTTTTAAATTAATTTTAAAAAACACTTTGCGTGTGTGTGTGTGTGTGTGTGTGTGTGTGTGATCTATTCAGTCGCAAAACTGACTGGACTTGAGATGAAAAATTTCAATGGGGATATATATATTACTGTGCACCTACTATGTGCTGGACATGTCCACTAGGAGGCTTCTCTCCTGAAGTCCTCCATCCTCAGAATGAATTTCCATCAGAATCATTTCGGTTTTAAGGATGAGGGAACTGAGGCTCAGAGAGTTTACAGACTTGACCCAAATCATATAGGGACAAACCAGTGACAGGATTCAAGTTGGGATCCTTCGTCTCAGACACAGGAGGGGCTGTCACCCCTACACAGGTCAGCACAAGGCCCCCACCAGAGGCAAACATCCCAGCAGCTCTCCTCAGCTTACACTGGAGTGGGGGACAGACACCAGCTGGTGGGGCCTCCCAGGGGTGAGGTCAATGTGGCTCCTGGGCCCTCATCACCTGGCAGGGCCCAACCTGGGAGTGTAGCTCAGTTTTGGTTTCAGTGCTCTTGTCTAGAATGTTCTTAGGTTCTAGGTTCTTAGGTCCGCTGAGTCAGGCTCTCTAGAGGGAAGTTCTGGAATGCTCTTCTTCTTTTTTAAAATATTCCATTATTTTATGTGCATTGATGTTTTGCCTGCACATATGTCTGTGTGAGAGTACTAGATCCTTTGGAACTGGAGTTACAGATGGGTGTGAGCTGCCCAGTGGGTTCTGGGAATCGAATCTGGGTCCTCTGGAAGAGCAGCCAGTGCTCTTAACCCCTGAGCCATCTCTCCAGTGCCTGGGATGTTTTGTAACAGGCCTCCTGGGGGTGATTTTTAAGTGTAGTGAAATTGGAGCAGCTGCACTAAGACAGCTCTGGATGCTACCCTGGGGGCTCAGCAGCCACCCCTACCTAACTGGCATCTTCACTCCCCCCCATGTCCCCCTATCCCCTGCTTCATCTATCTGGTCTACCCCCACAGCTCTCTCTCTGGATCACATCCAGAATAAATTGCTGATGCTCGGGTCTCCGTCTCAGAGGCCAGCAGCTTCATGAGATGCCCTCCTTCAGATGAACACACTCAAGCCCTTCTTACTGTACCTTCTGAGACCACAGGGCAGGGTCTCTGGAATGCTGCTGCTGACAGTTCTTCTCTCCCCACTCTCCTCCTCTTCCTCCCCTCCCTCCTCCTCATTTCTCCTCTTTTCGTCTCTCCCTTCCTCCTCTCCCTCTCCTTCCCTTCTCCTCCCTCTTCATTCTTTTCTCTCCTTCTTCCTCCTCTCTCCCTTCTCTCATCTCCCTCCTCCTTTGCCTCCCTCCTCCCCACCCTCCTCATTACTCCTTCTCCTCTTCCTGTTCCACCTCCTGACATCTAAGAGGTGTGCCTTCCTCATGTGTCACCTCATGTAATTGTCCAAGATCCCCCGAAGCACTTGTGGTCCCTATGGGCTTGGTGTGGAATAGATGCAGGAGTGGAGTACGAGTGAAAGGAGGTGAGATGGCGTAGGGGCCCCTCTCTGTGCTCTAGCTGCTGGATCAGCATGTATGACTGAGGATATGGCTCTAACAAAAGCCAGGCTGCTCCCATCACTAATGTAAAGGACCCCATGGAGTCCTCAGCCTTGATACCTCCCTCATACAGGTGGACATGACCACCAGCCAAGGCCAGGATGGGTTTCCATGGTGACCAGGCCATAGTTTTGAGGAGGCCTGGCTATCTTTCCAGCGTCCCTGGATCTCTTGGATGCTTTCTGGTCTTGGGTCTCTGGACTGGTCACCTGCCCTTTCCCATGATGCCAGTAGGAAGTCCTTTTAAGATGCCACTGCAGATTTATTCCTGAGGGTCTTTCTGGGCCTCTGTTCATCCACTTTGCTCCTTCAGCCCCAGTAGGAAAGGTTATCATGGCAATGAAAGAATGCTCCATGGACCACATACCTTCTAGGTGCTTCTCTGAAACACTCAGCTATTAGTGATAGTGGGTGGGGAGTGTTCTTACAGCACCAGAGAAGAAAGGAAACTGAGGGATGGAGGGGCAATCACACACGTCTAGCCAGTGACAGCTGGTATTCACACACAGAGTTTGCACGGTATCCAGGCATCACCCTCCCTGGCACTGGGGCAAGCCAGGCCTGTCTGCAGGGTGCCTCCTGCAGGAACCCTTCCATCATCCTTTTCCATTTATGGCATTACAGGGTCCCTGTCTCTTCATTTCCTTCCTCTACCTCCCCTCCAATCCCTCTTTATCCATTGGCCCCCTCCCTCTGCCAGGAATGGGCACACATGCCAGCATACATGTATACAAATTCATGCACACACACACACACACAGGCGCGCGCGCACACACACATGCACATACAGTGCCAGTCCTTCACAGTCCTGTCAAGAGAGAGGGGCACAGAGGCAGCTAGAATGCTTGAGGTTCTGAGGAGGGCAAAGGACACTCACAAGCAAACTGTCAGTGAGGGATGAGTGAGCATCATGTCCTGGCCCTTTCTGTTCTTCACTGTCATCACAGAGGACAACAGTTTCGGACACCACCACTTCTGTGCCACAGTCCTGGGGCAGGGTCGAATGCCAGCTTGTATTTGACACCACTGTGTGCTTGCTGTCTCTTTGAATCTGGCAGCTCTTTACTCTAATCCTAACACCGTGAGATGGGTGTGGATCTGCTCACTTTATGGTTGAAGAGACTGTGGTTCAGAGTGGCCCCACTCCACACTTACGATGCCAACCCCCCCCCCAGGGCCTGCTGGCCCCAAGCACAGGCTCTTTGCAGTACTCGAATGTCACATTCCTGGGCCTCCAGGCAATCTGGCAGGCACCCAACCTGGGGTGATCTTTTCCCTTTTTTGCTCTTTTATTTATTCGCCCAGAGGCTCAGCAGCCACAGCCATCTCCCTTTCTTTCAATATTTATTAGCGTTTTACCTGTTGTCAAAGGGACCCAGCAGAGGTAGAGGGGAGGGAGGATGGAGGAGCCGAGCCTGGCTCCTTGTGTGCTCTGCCCACTAGGAAGTCAGAAGAGCTGCGGGGGCCCTAGCTCCAGGAGATTGCTGTTACAGGACCTGTCGCTGGGAACGAGGTTGTGCTGGAGAGACCACGGTGAGTTTCGGTTTGGTGCCTACTGTAGCTTTTATTTGCACACATCTCACTCACCGACATGTGGTGAAGCTTGTTCCCTCTCATGGAATGGGTTCCGGGCCTGTGCAGGCACAAACACAGGCTCCAGGATACAGCACAGTCTGAGTCAACCTATACTACCTCCCTCACGAATGGGTGCTCTCCCAGAAGGGTGAAGCCAAGGCTCTGGTAGTCTTCTCCTTTCCCAGTCCAGTTCCTCTCATCATCCTCCCTGGCTTTGCCCAAAGTACCAGTGACCAAGGTCAAGGTCACTGGAAGCTCCAAAGCTAGAGACCACCTCACCTGTCATGCTCTCTGGGCCCATCCTCCTGTCTCTGTGATTACATTCCTCAGCAAAACAAGACAAACCGAGCCTGGTAGCTTATATTTGTAATATTAGCCCTGAGGCAGGAGAAACACATTGAGATCAAGACTAGCCTGCGCTACAGAATAAAAAAAAAAACCTAAACAAAAATCAAGTGAGCAGAAGGGAAGCAATGGGGTGTAGGTGGGATGTTGTACAGGAGGGGAGTCTGGGGAGGGAGAGGGGCCCCCAAAGAAGAACACACCCTTTTGGATGCTCTCTTGTTGTTACCTGTGATCCACAGCAAGTAGCTCTGAGTGGTGTCCTGTGGGATTGGCACATCGTAGGCCCTCAGGGAAAGGGCCTGTACCACAGAGTGGGTCAATATGCAGTGTTTGCTGATGGGAACTGAGCTGTTAGTCAAGACTTCAGTGGAGTCAGAGTTGGCTGGTTTCAACTCCAACCAGGGCTTGATATTAGATCTAGGAACCCCCCTGCCCGCTCCCTGTCTTCACCATCACCCAGGAAAGGGAGCCTGTCCTAGCAGCAGTTGCTCCACAGGGTAAGTCCTTCCTTAGCTCTGACTTTCATCTCTCTCCTGCTGTGGTTTGGTGAAGGGGTTACATTCCAGGAGGCACAGGCAAAGGCATCCTGCATGACAGTGTCACTATTGGTCACAAGGAGTATGAAGATTAAAAATAATACGTATGACTTTTTTTTAAAAAAAAAAGCCTCCTTCTACTTTCAATGGCTGCTCAGAATCAACAGTGTAATTTGCTTGACTGCCTTGGCCCATTGGCTTATCACCGAGGGCCTCACAACTCCAAGAGGGGAGGATTATGCAAATAGAAAATCAGCTTGCAAGAAAGTGGGCTAATCCAATATTACCGAGAGCAAAGAGAAGCCACTGAGACGGTGGGCTGCAGAGACAGCTAGCAAGTCCTTTCCTGGCAGGAACCGGAGCACCAGAGCCAAGGGAGGGGGTGGTTCTGCTGGCACCCATGCTGGGTTCGGGAAAGGGGAGCTGGCCTCCATCTCCCGCCTATCCTGAGAGGTTGGGGGAGCAGGGATTTGACGGGCTTTGTTCGAAGTCTTTAGGAAGTAATGTTTTGCTGGGATGGCCTCTCCTTCCCAGAGGCCTGGCAGACAGAATGGAAAGAAAGGGCGAGCAGCAGGCGAGAAGACTCTCTGTGAGCTTCCACAATGGACAGACTTGAAACACTCCAGCAGGATGGACAGAGCTTAGAAGGTCACAGCAAGGCACTCAATCCTGGAAGGAGCCCAGGGCACTGGATGGCAGTGTCTGCATAAGGCTGCTCTTCTGTGACCACGGAGCGTGGGAAGCACCATGGACAGCCCTTGAGCTACTCTGCTGGGATGGCAGGCAGTCTCCATACCCAGCTTTGTGGCCAGGAATCTAAACGCAGCATAACGAGCACTCGACCAGCTGAGCCATCGTCCTAACCCTCCATCCACTTCTCTACTGAAAGAAGGACTGGGGAATAGAAGTACAGATCTGGGCAGGACCTGGCCTGTCACTTTCTCTGGGGTCACTGCAGGGCACTGATGAAGTTTCAGGGCCAATGAGTGAAGTGAGTTAACTCTCCACTGTCTAGAAAGTTTCAGCTACAGTGCTAAGGGCACAGGGGAAGGAGCCATGCTCAAACAGAGGTACAAGACAGGTGCATAGATGCGTGTGTGGGGGTAGAGGGTGAGTGGGAGGATGGATAGATGCATGCATGTGTGATTGGGCAGATGGATGGATAAATGGTGGACAGATGGATGTTATAGAGGGTGGGTAGATGGATGGGCGGGTGGATGGATGCATGGATATGTAGAAAGACAGATGAATGGCTGAGTAGATGGATGGATATATGGAAGATGGATGGGTGAGTGGGTGGATGGATGGATGGATAGGTTGATGGATAGATGGGTGGATGGATGAAATAATATGTGGAAGGATAGATGGGTGGATGGATAGGTGAATAAATAAATGGATAGATGGGTAAATGGATATGTAGAAGGATGGATAGGCAGGGGGATGGTTGGCTGGGTGGGAAGACACATATCTGAGTGACCACTGTGCTCTTGTGGGCTCTAGTCACAGACAGAGTCTCTTCAGAAGATTCTAGAATGAGGTGGCACCATGAGAGACACCTTGCTGGACCATCTATGTTCCAACATAGTGTGGGCAGCAGCCTAATTGATGGTCAGTGAGGAATTCTCAGAATTAATGAAACTGAAGAGATCATCCAATAAAGAGTCCTTTGAGAGGGATTTCGTATTAATGGCATCTATGAAAACAAGAAGAATGGAGATAGCTAATAAGAGACAGGTCCAGGCCAGGCCAGTCTAGGTGGGAGGCCTAGCTCTGTATACTTGAGTGGACAGAGATGGTCTCAGGGGAAGTGAGAAGCGGGGAATGGAGGCCAGTGGGCTTTGAATGCAGAGAGCCTGCCTCACAAATGTGCCGTTCCCAAATCCTCCCTACTCCTCTCCCCACTTTTCAGCCTTGGAGTTGACAGCAGAAACCCTGAAACCACCTGCCTATCTCCAGCAGTAGCCAGAAGAATGGCTGGTCGAACTGACCTGGGCCTCAGTTTTCCCACCTGCAGAATGGTGACAACAAAGCCAGGGTGGTCTGACAGATCACAGGTCATATAAAAAGAACTTAGCACAGCGTCCAGGGCATAGAATAGCCTGATTGCCATTCTAGATTAGCTGCTTTGGTCCTGCCTTTGCTTGCAGGGTCTCTGACCCAGGTGTCTGATGTCCCCTACCCTCCAATATTTGGCTGAAAACTTCCATTCAGAGAGCTTCTCTGAGTTCCTAGTTCCATGATACCTTTCTCTCTGTGGCAGAGACACTCCCAGGGGAGAGTGTCTTCTGCTCTCTCTGGAGACCAGAAGGAGGCAAGGCCCTAGAGACTGCCCATAGAGTCCCTTGCTGGAGTAAGCACGCGTGTGGGGGAGGAGTGCGAGGGGGGGTGGTATTGTGGACTTATTGCCCAAGTCTTCCCTCCAGACCAAATGTGGGTAATAAAGTCATGTTGAACTGCCTGGCTCTTTAATTGGTACTTTGGCAAAGGATAGATTCCCTGTGAAGCATTAAAAGGCTTTAAAAGTCTCTTTATTGAGCTGCCTCTGAGTGCCCATGGATAACAACGGGGCAGTAGGGTCCAGGCTACAGCTCCCTGAGCATGGCCGCAGAGCTGGGTAGGGCCCACACAGTTTCCGACGGCTCATGAACTATTGCCAGAATTCTGGAACCTGGTTCTGTCTCCAAGGACAACTTTCTCTCTCCCACATCCACTCAGTTTGACTCAGGACAAACGTCAGAAGCCTCTGCCCTTTTCGAGACAGGATCTTGATGTGTAGCCTAGGCTAGACTTGAACTTGAGATCCTCCTGCCTCAGCTTCCAGAGTGCTGAGACTGTGGGTGTGCACCACCACACTCACCAGTGCCGCCAGGGAGAATGGGCTTGTTAGGTGACTCTGGGAAGCTTGGTTTTCCTGCGGCTCCTGGGGTCTCTGGCTACGGGTCTGAGGGTGTTTAGTTATACCCAGGCCTTATGGCTGCACAGTGGAGGGTGTGTGGGAGAGAAGCCCTCTTGAGGAAGGGTCCTATGTCTTATGTTCATCCTGAGTCATGAAGGATTTGACCAGGGTAGAAGCCTGGAGACCACCTGCCCGGCTCCAGCGGCACCGGGCAAGGCAGAAAGACATGGACAATGACAACAGCAGCACTGGGACAAAGAGTGGTTTGCAAGCTTGAAGGTGACCCATGAGGCACTTAGTTCCTGGGACCCAGCATAAGCTGATCTGCCTTAGTATGGAGGGTGTGAGGAGCTGGGTTGCGGCTCAGCGTCCCTTGTCCTTTTCCTAAGTCCATTCTGGGAAGCTTTCCCTCCAGTGTGAGCATGCCCTTTTCACAACCACTTGAGGCTGGCATCCCCCGCTCCTTCCAAAGAGAGGTCTGGGGTCCAGGGAGAGAGAGAATGAGAGGGTAAGTAGGCAAGATGAGGAGGTCCTATTATGGCCACAGGACCAAGCACCCTCTTTCCCTTCCCTCAGGTCTCAGAGAAGACGCTTTACTCTCAGGAATTTCCCCGGCTGCTTGTGCCCTTGGCCTTTCTGAAAAAGGAGAAATTTGAAGCTTACTACATTGCATGGGAGACACATGAGACGCCCAGACTCAATCCCTGTTTAGACACTGACCACCTCTGCAGCAGGGGCAAGTCCACAGTCACCTTTGGGGTACTCCTTCCCCTGACAAATGCAGAGAGAAGACATGAACATCTCTAAATGCCACTCAGGTGCTACACTCTAGGGTTTATGACTGTCACAATTGGCAACCTTTCTGGGAAAATATCTCTGCCTATTGACCTCACAGGAGTAGAGAGAAGCCATTTGGGGAATTTGACCTCATCCCACAAAACAAGAGGACAATGTCCCCCCCCCCATTGTGAGGAATTACTATAAGAGTTCTGCAGAGTGGAGCTTCCCAGTTAAGCATAGCAGCAGGTGCCCAGTGATACTGAACATCTGTCTGCCTCCCCACGGCCACCAGTCACATGCAGTCACCATCAGTCCCAGCTCTGGAAGTCTGTCGGATCCTCCCAACCGTCCTCCCCACATCCACCACTGACCTCATCACAGATGGAGCTCTGAGCTCACCAGATACCACTGTACCAGCTTCTACCTGAGCAACTAGGAAAAACCATATTTTCCAGACTCCCTTGCAGCTACTGCCAAATTCTGGCCAGTGGAATATGAGCAACAATAACCTAAGCTGTTTCTGGAACCACAAAGCAAAATGCAGCTTTCTTGTATTTGTGTGACACCGTTTTCAGATGGCCTCTGTGCACACTGAAAGGGAAGATACATTAGTTGGTGTCTTTGTTAGGGTTTCTATTATGTGATGAAACACCATGACCGTAAATAACTTAGGAAGACAGGGTTTATTTTAGTTTATAATTATCAGGTCACCCTCCATCACTGAGGGAAGTCAGGGAAGGCACATAAGGCAGGACCCAGAGGTGAGGACTGAAGCAGAGGTCATGGACTGCCTCACTCTTTATGACTTCCTCAGCCTGCTTTCTTACAGCACCCAGGACTACCAGGCCGGGGGGGGGGGCACCACCCACAGGAAGTTGGGCCCTCCCATATCAATCATTAATTTTAAAAAAATGCCCCACAGGCCAATCTGGTGGGAGAATTTTCTCAATTGAGATTTCATCGTCCAAAATGACTCTAACTGGTGTCAAGTTGAAATAAAACTAGACAATACAGATGGAATGGATCTCAGGGCCACTTCACTGGGGACAGCTGCACCTCTGATCTTGTCAATGAGAAGTGAATGCTAGGCCTTGCCACTGAGGTTGGGGGCTGTTTTGTTAACGTGGCACCGCCTTTACCATCCTGACGCACAACCCCTCGTTGTCCAGGCTCTGCCCCACTGCCAGAGAATTCCTTTGGAAATGTAAGTCAGAGCCTATAAAATTCTTCCACACAGGGCCTGGGGTGATGGCTCAGTCCATGAAGCGCTTGCTGAACCACCGTGGGAGTCTGTGTTCAGATCCCCAGTTCCCACATAAAAGCCGAACAGTGGCACCTGTCTGCAACCTAGCACTGGGGCTAAGGCAGGGACAGGAAGAGCGAGGTTCACTGGCGGCCAGTCTAGCTCAGTTGGTGAGTTCTGGGTTCAGTGAGAGACCCTGTCTCAAAAAGTGGAGATCCGTAGAGGAAGACACATGACCTTTGGTCTGTGTACAAACACACACACACACATACACACACGCACCCACACATGCATGCACACACACATACGTACACCTGTGTGCATGCACACAGAAGCATACGCATGAACACATGCACACACATTACAAACCTCTTTAGGAAGTCCCCAGTCCCACCGTGTTAAGGATGGACTCTACCAGGCCAGCTGTGAGACAGCCAGGACTCTTCTCTGACTTAAACTCTTTCTCCTCTGCCCCTCCATGTTCCAGGTCCAGGGCTTGAAGTCAACAGTACGACCAAGCTCATTCCTTGGTTAGGTAGCCCCTCTGCCGGGCATGCTCTCTGCCATTGTCAGTGCCAGCTGTCAACTCGGCAACCTCTAGAACAATTTGGGAGATGGACCCCTAAGCCGGCCTGTGTGGATTATTTTCATCATAGGTTAGCTGAGGTGGGAAGGCCCACCCACTGTGGGTGGCGCCATTCCCTATCTGGGATCCTGGACTGTGTAAGTGGGGAAAAGGAGCTGAACAGCAGCAGCAACATCATTCAACCCCCCCCCCCCGTGTCCCTGGGTGTGGATTTGACGTGACCATTGTTTCACACTCCTGCTGCTGTGGCTTCCCTGCCACCGCTGTCATGACGGACCCTGCGGTTGAACTGTGAGAGGGAGTAAAGCCCTTTCTCCCGTAAGTCGCTTTTCTCAGGGTGTTTTATTGCAGCCACAGGTCCTCAGTCTGCGCATGGCTCCCTCCTTCTTACCATACAGTCCAGTAGGTGTCAATGTCACTTTCTCCACTGCCTTTTTTCTGGCCTTGCCATCTAAAGAACGCTATAGCTATTCCCCATCACACCATCTTCAATTATCTGCACTGCACTTATCACCGCCTGCTGTTTTCTTGCTAATTACTTAATTAATGGTCTGTCTCCTTACCCCACTAGAGGAGGGATTCTGTTTGTCTTATCACAATTATATTCTGGTCCTAGAATAGTTCCTGGCATGTGGACACATTAGGCAGGCTGTAGACAAGGAGCATTAACTTCTCTCCCTCTGTGAAGCGCCACCCTGTACCAGAACCAGAGGACACGGAGCCCCCACAGAATCCCAAACCAGCAGTGGCAGAGCTCAGATTTCAGCTGACTGTGACTGGCTTTGTACCCATCTTTCTGCTTTGTAAGTTTTGAGCCTCTTTATAATGGAATTAGAAAAAATTGTACATGTGTGTGACAGAGTTGTGTGCTTGTGTGTGTCAGGGTTGCACTGTGTGTGTGTCAGGGTTGTGTGTGTTTGTGCGTTCACCAGGGTTGCATGTGCATGCATGTGTGTTTGGCAGGGTTACATTGCATGTGTGTGTCAAACTTGCATGTAACTGTGTGTCAGAGTTATGTGTGTGTGTCAGAGTTGCATGTGTGTATCAGAGTTGCATGTGTGTGTGTATCAGAGTTGCATGTGTGTGTGTATCAGAGTTGCATGTGTATATATCAGTATTGCATTGCATGTGTCTGTGTCAGAATTGCATATGCATGTGTGTGTGAGGATTTTATGTGTGTGTGTGCTTGTGTGTGTGTTGGGGTTTTATGTGTGTGGGGGTGAGGGTTTTATGTGCATGTGTAAGGGTTGTGTGTGCTTGTGTGTGTGTCAGGGTTGCATGTACATGTGTGTACACCGCAATCAGAGGACAACTTTGAGTGTGGATTTCGGGAATGGTTCATCTCCTCTGAGACAGTCTCATTGGTGAGCCTGAAGCTCACTAATTAGGCTAGACTGGCAGACTGCTGAACCCCAAGAATCCTCCTATCTCTGCCTCCGCATGCTGAGATTTTTACGTGGGTTCTAGGAATCTAACTCAGGTCTATTTGCTTGTCAGGCAAGTACTTAACAGACTGAGCCATCCGTGGTGGTTAATACTGACTGTCAACTTGACAGAATCTAGAATCATTGAAAAGACAAGCCTCTGGGCACATTTGTGAGGAAGTTTCTAGACTAAGTTAACTGAGGTGGGAAGATCCATCCTGAATGTGGGTGGCACCATCACATGGGCTGGGGTCCTGGACTGAATACAATGGAGGAAGTGAGCTGGGTACCAGTCTCTGCCTCTCTGCTTCCTGACTGTGGATGCCATGCCTTCCCTGTCATGATGGACCGCGTCCTTAAACTGTGAGCCACAATAAACCCTCCAGTACGCTGCTTTTGCAACAAGACAAGTGTTTGATGCACCATCATCTCCCATCTCATCAGCCTTGAAGGCAAGGTAACCGGGGTTTTGGTACAACACAAAGAAAGGAAGGGTTCTGTGTTTAGCAATTTCTGCTACTTCATGCAGCTCCTGCCTTTAGGGGTTCCCAGACTGAGGGAGGAGTCATGAGCCTCTTCTCCTGAAGGAATACCCACACAGACACCAAGAGCAGAATTTCAGCGCCTGGGAGCCACGGGAGTGGTTCCAAGTCACTTAGATGCAGCGTACAGGATGGATGGATGTATCAGGTCATAGAGAATGAAGAGGGGAGAAATGAGAAAGAAGGATGAAGGAACAAAGGAAAACAGAGACTGAATGAGCATTAGGTCCTGTTCCTTCCCTAGGCAGTAGGAGGACAGCGCACTCCCAGAAGAGTCAGGAAAGGACTCTGAATCCTCCAAGACCTAACTGGCAACAGGAAGTGAGGCTGAGGCCACAGGAAGTGCCTGTGGTCAGGAGTGAGTGTGGCAGGGATATAGGCTCAGATCAGCACCAACTCACCTTATACAGGGCTGCTGTATCCTCAACCCCAGGACAGGCAGGAGGGGAACAGACTGAGCAAAAAAACCCACAAAAGAGGCGGCTGGCTGCTTTGTCAGTATTTTCTCAGTCCTGCCCTCTGACCTTCTAAAAAGCCACAGCAGCGAGCTTCCCGGTTCTAATGGAAAATCCCAGCACCACTTTCTACAGAGGCCACTATCAATCAGGCCACCAACCTCCACCAGTGCTGAGAGAAGCCAGCCTCTGAGAGCTGTCTGAGCTCTGGAGCTGTGTGAGTGCCGGAGACCCGAGGAGGCTTTCACTCCGGCAGCTTTGCTGGAATCTCCCCAATTGGCCAGCTCCGCCAGGTCCTGGGGTGTGCACAGATTCAGCCACCCCCAGGGGAGCAGAAGAGAGGCTGGTACATTTCAGCCTGGGAAGCTTTTAATCCCAACAAACTGGCTGGGTTTCTTCTTCAGGTTCTGTGGGCAGTTGTGCCCCCTCACCACAGTGTCCCAGGTCTCAGAGACAGCCCTGGGCTTTTTGGTTTTATTTCTGTCAGCTACTGTACCTAGGTGTATAGGAGAGAAATTAGGGGGTTGGGACAGGTCTGGCTGTTTCCTTAACTGTCCTGGGTTTTGAGTTCATGGCGGTCAACTGAAGACAGACCGAAGACACATCAGGCAACAATAGCTGTGTCTACATTGAGCACATATGTACTTTTCCTTCTTCCCGTTTTTCTTTCTAAAGATTTTATATTTATTTATTTATTGTGTGTGCGTGCGCATTTGGGACTGCATTGGTTCTGCTGGAGCAGGAGTTACAGATGCTTGTGAGCCGCCCTAAGTGCATGCTGGGAACAGAACGTAGGTCCTGTGCAAGAGCAGTAAGTACTCTTAACTGCTGAGGCATCTCTCCAGCCCCTTGCTGTTTCTTAAATAAAGTATAATAATATGAACTAGAAACACAGTGCTTAATTATATTGTCAGCAGAAGTAATCAAGAGGTGACTCAAGCACCTGGGGACTGTGCTGGTTAAACACAGATGATGTGGCGTTTTACATGTGTGCTCATGTTCGTGTGTGACTGAGTGTCACACACACTCCATGGTGCACACACGGAGGGCATAGGCTGGCAGTGTCGGTCTCCACCTTCTGTTTTGCTTTGAGACAGGGTCTCTCTGTGGTTCACTGCTGTTCCCATGGGCTTCTGGGAATTTTCTCGCTTCTGCCTTCCACCTCCCTATGGGAACGCTGGGAGGATGAACCTAGGCTGGCTTTGCGTGGATTCTGGAGCTAGGAGCTCAGCTGCTTACACTGGAATGGCCAGTGCTTTATGCACGGAGTCACCTCCCAGCCCTGTTGTAGACGAGACGGGAAAACTCGGGTCACAGAACACGTCCTAGAATGTGTCCTGAGGGCTAAAGGACAGTGTACATGCAGACACCAGGCCACCGCAGTCAGCTCACAGTTATTCCGTCTTGACCTGAGTCTTGGTATCGCCACTGATAAATGGAGACAGCGACATCACAGAACCGTCGAGTGGGGTGATGCTTTAATGACCAGATGTAGGTCAAGTCTCAGAGAGTTCCTATCACCCCTGCTACAAAGGGGAAGCTGTAGGAGGCCCCCCCAGAAGGATCTCATGATTCCCACAGTACCACACATGGGGCTTCCTTCATTTCCTGAGAAAGGGCCTCCAGGGACATCTGAGGGACCTCACCTGTGGCTCCAGATGCTCACACCCCACTCTGGCAAGGACTCTGGGAGCTCGCTATCAAGGGATAATTGATGCTTTCAGTCCAGGTAGGCCCCCTCAGGTGTTCACACCCCATTCTGGTGAGAACTCCGGGAGTTCATGATTAAGGGATGATCAATTTTCTCGGTCCAGGTCACCACCCAGATGAGCAAAGTGTTCACTGGGTGGGGCTTTGCATTGAGTCTTCCAGGCAGGGCTTTGGCAGCACTGTGGAGGAGGGGGTTGTGTCTGCTGTACCTGTCCCAGGATAGGCCAGTCACTCAGATGTGCCCTGCCAACCTGGCAGAGCTAGCCCTATCTGACCATTGTGAGGGAATGAGAAGATGGCTAGAGGGAGGCCTGGGGTCAAATTCCAGCCAGGTGACTTCTGAGAAATCATATCTTATCCCTGAACCCCAAGTACCCCCAATATCTTATGGTGGGCAGGGTTAGGTGAAGCCCAGGTAGTTCTTAGGGCTCAGTCTCCCCTCCTTGAGCAGGAAGCAGCTTCCTACCTTGGCTCGAATGAATTTGCTACTATGTCCCAAGAGTCTGAGACAGGGGGCTGCACCCAGGAACCCCCTGAGCCTGAGGACTCGGACAGCAGCCCTCTGCTGTCTGTCAGGTACACCAGACATGCTGCCTCATACCCACACGGGAGTTGGACTTGAATGAATGTGAGCTGTGCTGAGCACAGGGCCCAGCGATTGTAGCAAGCATGGCACCAGCCACCTTGGCCCGCCTGGCCAGCACCCTCTGTAAGGGTTAACTCAAGAAGCTGGCAGTGAGTTGTCAACCACCATCTTTGGAGGAGACAAGAGAAATCCAAAGGGCATCATCCAGGAGCGGCTGTGAGAATCAGGTAAGGGTTCCAAGAATAATTAAGACAACTGGGACTGGGGGGGGGGGATGACAGGACCTAGGCTGGCAGGCACGGACTCTGGGGAGAGGAAGAAGCTGGTCAAGAGTGATGGGATGGAGAAGAACCGAGATCTCACTGCACCAGGAAGTCCGGGGCTGAGGCAGGAAGAGGCAGGTGGGCAGAAGAAGTCCCGGTGGACATCGAGATGCCACCAGTCCCAGAGGTAGGAGAGAAACACCAGAGAAACCCAGGACGAAGCCAGGCTATAGTTCTCAGAGACCATTATGAAATTTTAAGATGAGAACATATACCCGCCCCCAAGTCGTTGCCAGTTCTGGCCACTGTGATTCCAGCCTCAGTTTCCCCTCTGGGTCATGGTTAAGTTACTCATGTCTCTCAAAGAGAAAAGGTACCACCCACAAGGAGGGGTCTGACCAGAGGGCTAAAAATGTTCGAGTCCTGACCAGCCTCTCAGTGACCCCTCTTTGGATCCTTGCCCTCAGTAGAGCAGCTGAAGAGATGCTTGTGTTGCCGCTCTGTCCTGACAGGGCAGGAGCTGGGGTCAGCGAGCCCGGCCCAGAGCCTGGCACACAGAGGACGTTCCTCACACTCATGTTCAGAGAAAGCCTCAGGAGCGAAGGGGATGGCATCAGCTTGGGAAGACAGGGTGCTTGGACTAGCCAAGGGGACAGACGGGAAGCCAAAAGGTCAAGCGTGCCTCATTTGTAGACTAGATAAAAACCACACACAGAAAATCAATAGTCTCGCATTCTTACATCCCAGAGACCCACAGAAAAGCCAACAAAACAGGCTCCATTTGTAATACTAATAAATAAGTACCGGAGAGTTCCTTTAATTTGGGGCACTAGATATTTGTTTAGTGAAATTATAAAAACCCAACAGAGGCTCCATATTAGGGAAGCCATCAACATAATCCATCCCATTAGTAAATTAAAGGAGAAAAACCATATGATTACTTCAATAGGTTCTTAAGGAACATTTAATTAACTTTCCTTATTAAAAATCTTTAGGAAAATTGAAATAGAAGTTACCTTCCTACGCATGACCAAAAAAAGTATTTATCAGAAATCGGCAGTAAATATATGTAAGTTAAATAATGAAATCCAGGAAAAGTTTTTTTTTTTTTTTTTTTTTTTTACAAGAATCCAGGAAGTTTTAGACAACGGAATAAGTCCAAGAAATGACAAAAGAAATTCAGTAAGTCCAACAATCCTGCTTACCTAACAAGTCAGTTACTTTTCGCCTGATGTGACACCATGGAGAAATAATTTAATTGAACTTATGGTTTCAGAGGGTTAGAGGTCACGCTGACAGAACAAAGTCATCCTGGCAGGCTAGCTGAGGGCTTACATTCTTAATCCGCAGGAAGGAGGCAAAGAGACTGAGAATGACATTGGCATCTGAAACCTCAAAGGCCCCCCCCCAGTGAGGTGCCTCCTCCCACAAGGCCACACCTCCTAACCCTCACAAACAGTTTCAGCAGCTGGGGACCAAGTATCCAACTATGTGAGCCTATGGGGGCCCTTCTTGTCCTAACCGCCATAAATAGTAAGATTTGTTTCTGAGTTTGTATGTATGTGTGTGTGTGTGTGAGTGTGTATGTGTGTATGCCTTGTGAGTGCTGGTCTCCTTGGAGGCCAGAAGAGGATGTTATGACCCTTGGTGCTGGAGTTCTAAGTGACTGTGGACTAGCTGATGTGAGTCCCGGGAAATGAGCTCAGGTCGTCTGGAAAAGCAGCGAGCACTCGTGACCTCTGGGCCATCTCTCCAGCCTGCCATGCAGAAACTAGGGCACAGAGAGGTTAAGACACTTGCTAGAGTCTCAGAGAGTCTAACAAGAGTCGCAACTGGAACCTGAGTGCCCTGGCTACAGGACATGAGCTTTTATAACTTGGGAGACGATGCTTCCTGTGTTGGGAAGAGAGGGAGGCCACCGCTGTTTTCAGGTGATGGAATTACAAAACGATTAGGAAAAAGCTGAAAGGGCGCCTACTAATAAGTGTTCTCGTAACATCTGTCTAATAAGTGTCCTCGTAACATCTGCCTAAATGATTGCCCTGTACACATGGGTAGTTTTCTTCCTTCCTCTGGGTCCCCAGTGTGCTGTGAGGGACACAGTAGGCTTCTGCAGCAATTTGGTAGGGGATGGGGACAGGCCAGTGGGGCTGCAGGGCCGTCTGGGGAGAGCTGGGGGGTTGTTCAGCGACACTGTGGACCCCTCTGAGGCTCTCTTTCCAGATCAGCCTGCTCCAGCCACAGGGCTCCCTCTGTGTATCTGGAAGCCCCACCCTAAACCCTCCAACCACCTACCTTCCACCACCTTCCAGCCGTGCTTCAGTGTAATGTGAGAACTCCCACCTGGGCCTCTTGGTTTTATTCTGCAATACCAAGCAGTTCTAGGGGTTGGCGCTGTCCTGACTCAGATGCTGAAAGACTCCATGGTTGCTCATGGACATGGACTTGGGGACAGGGAGGATGAGCATGGAAGTAACGGTGCAGTTAGGGGGCAACCCACTCTCAGAGGTGACCAAGGCTTCCTTCCATGAGAGATGGATTCATGGAAGGTGTTTAGAGCTGACCAGATGGAGGATATATGGGTGGGACAGTGACAAGGGAACCCAGAGGACAGAAAATACCCTAGATTTCTGGCTTAGGAAATCTGTGGGTGATGATGTCATTTGCTATGATGAGGGACAAGGGGAGGAGTGGGCTGAGCTGGGGGATACAGAGCTTCACGGTAGCCCTGCCAAATGGGAGATACTTGTCAAATATCTCTGTGCAAGGACAGCAACTTTATAAAATTGGATGGTGGCATGCCTCCTGCTCTTAGCCGTCTTGGATCACCCCTCATGGATTTTGTTCAAGTCCCACAGCATGGCTGCTGAATTTTGTGCATCCTGCCCGTCCCTTCCCTCCCCAGCCCCTCACTGAGTACCCAGCGGAATTGAGGAGACGAACCATCCTCAGGCCCTTTGCATCTCCCTTCCCTCAGTGTGACACATCTGTCCCAGCTCTATACCAGGCGCTCCTCCCTATCATCGGGACTCCATTATGTGTCCCAGAAGAGTACAAGCGGGGACAATACCTCTGTGTGAAAACCCAAGCTCTCTACTGATGCTTCTTCTCCACCAGGAAGGATGAGGGGGTGAAGCAAGGAGCTGGGGGACCACCCTGGTTTCCAGCTCACAGATGTGCTGGGCTTCCCTCCTCTGTCTCTCCAGGTTCTACCTTGAGTGATCTGATATTCAACGAATAAGCAGGGTTAAAGGGGACTGTGTGAACCACTTAAGGAAATAAACAACTTCCCAACATCCGCAATTATTTTGGAAGCACCTGCTCTCATATAATTAATGTGCCAATTAAAATGATTATTATAGCCGTTAAAGTATATCCCCCAAGAACCGTGGCTTCGCAATACTTGTTTACACTCATTGGAGTGATTCCACCACCTTGCAGGAGAATAATAGCAATAACAACAACAACAATGCGGCTTCAGCTGCTGAATCGTCTCCTGAGTGGGCTTTCTGTTGACCCAGGCTCCCGCCTCCTTCCCCCCGGGGGTGGTTGAGGTCTCTGTGTGTGTTGTGCCTCCATGAGGAGTCAGCTCTGGGCAGTCATGCCCAGCATTTTCTAAAGGAGCATCCAGCTTGGAGGAACCTATGAGGACAGGAAGGGAGGGGCACATTGCTACTGCTTCTCCACCCTATGCTCATCTCAGGCTAGGTGAACCATGCCGCCGGTGTCTTCTTACAGGACGGCAGCCACGTCTCCCCCACATCCTTGCTTGAAGTTGACAGCTTCTTCATGGGTCTGTGCTTCTGCAGACAGGTGGCTCTAGCCAAGCAATGATGACAACAGCCTGAAGCCTCTAGCCAGGTCTGTACCCCCGCCCGTGTCCTCTTCCTGGCTGTAGTGTGAAAGCAAATGACCCAGAAGCCTTGGGAACCTGTCTGTGCACAATGGCAACCAGACAGGCCAGTGTTCAGATCTCCCTGGAACTTGCTGGATGTGAGACCTGGGGCCAGTTAGTTTGCTTCTCCAAGTCTCATTGTCCCCAGCTCTGGAATATTCATTCACAGGTGGCTAGCAAAACACCCAGCATCACCACAGGTGACCTATGCTATGGTGGTGGCATCAGTGCTGGCTATGAGGGAGTCGGGGTTTGAGCCCTGCCTTGTCAACCTTCAGACTCCTCCTCCAGAAGGTTCAGCACTTCCTAGGACTCTAGCCACTTGGTTGGGGGTCGGTCCTTGCTTCCCCTAGCAGTGGATCTGGCCTCTGGGGCTCCCAGACCAAGATTCCAATCAGCCATTCTCCAGTTTATAGTCTGAGCAAGCTGCTTCACCCTCTCTGGCCTAAGTTTCCTCAGCATGGTCCTTGCTCTTTCTTTGGGAGCTCCAGGAGGCCTCTGATACTCCAAACTTCTGTATCCATGGAAGAAAGAGCTCACAGTGAGGAAGATGGGATGCAGACTGGGATTGGGTACCAATGGGCTATGTCCCGAGACCCGTGGATGGCACTGGATTGGCTTAGGGTGAGTGCCCCAGACAGAGATAAGCTTTGTCAGGGCCACAGGTTATGTATGAGTCCTTGTCTGTGACAAATTCCTTCCCTTCCTGTCTCCTTTCCTCTCAGCTGCTAGGTATGGCTGGTCTTAGCCCTGGATGTCCACTCAGGGGACACCCTCTCTGGATAGGTCTAGCCAAATAATCCTGGTTGCCAGGGCATGCAGAAGTCCCTTTCCTAGGGGGTCGGGAGCCATACAGACACCTGCTTTCTACAGAACACTGTAACCATCAGTTAAGTGGCTAGCCTGCCGTACTAAGCAGTGGAGCCTGAAAAAGTCCAGAGCCCCAGATCAGAACTACAGGGAGTCACTCATTCAGTGTTCAGCTGGTTAGGAGCCTTCCCTATCGCTATGCTGGCGGGTGGCCACTCTGACGGGTGCTCAGACACCTTAAAGTAGGGAACCCTCCCATCCCAAGACACCCCATCCATGGTTGGACAGCTCAAACTGTAATAAAATTCTTTGCTTGATCAACTGAAAATTAGCTTTTACATTTCCCCCAGAACCTCCCTCCTCCCTCCCTCCCTCCCTCCCTCTTTCCTTTTTTCTTTCTTTTTGGCTCTGGAGACGTGGAGACAGGGGATCCCTAGAGCTCACTGGTAGGCAGTCTAGCTGCACCACTGACTCCCCCGTCCTTGGCCAGGCTCAGTGAGAGACAAAGGTTGAGAGGGCTTGAAGAAGACACCTGATAGCGCCTCTTCTCCCCCTCCTTAGCTAAGCCACGTGCTCAGGACCACACTAGACCTCAGATGAGAAGATACAGCAGGATACAGCCCCAGTGAGCCAGAAGGCTGTAGTTTGAACGAGTCATTTCACTGATCCAGTTCATCCCCTGAGTTCAAGCACAATAAGGAGGTGGAAGTGCCGAGACAGGCAGGTCCCAAGCGGAGGGGATGGCTCAGCTCACCCAGGGGCAGGTCTTCACTTCCCCATGTGTGCAAGAGAGAAAAGCCAGGATACTGGGCTGATCATCCTGATGTGTGGCCTTGGGCCTATTGCCCCCCTTCTCTGAGCTCTCAATCAAAATACACTTTCCCTCCTAGCGGCAGTTGGGAGGCTCTAATGCCTATGTTGAGTCATATGGCAGGCAGCTGAGGATCTACCTCTGACAAGGTCGAGGAAGAGGATGCAAGGAAGAATGAAGGATGGGAATCGGTCCCTGGGGTGACCCTGAAGCTGAGCCCTGTGGGAATGTCAGCATTTGCCAGATGGAGTTGAGGGAAGGGCACCCACTGTGGCAGCAGATGCAATGCAGGGAGGTGGCGAGGAACATTGGCACAGCCAAGGATGAACCATATGATCATCCAGCGGTGTGCCCACTGGGAACCTTGCAAGTAGCCAGGCTGGGTCTAGAAAGACCTGGCAACTGGGTCAGGTGACCTTGAACTTGACCCTGAAGGTGATGGAGAGCCTTTGTGGGACACATGGGGCAGAGAGGGCAGCAGCGCACCATCACGTACATGTGTGTGTGTCTGCGTGTGTGTATGTGTGTGTGTTCTAGAAGAGCACCTGGCAGTGGCTGTTGGTGTAGTGTCGGGAGGGATATATCACACATCGCCAGTGGGGCTTTGCACCCAATGAGAAAGAATGGGGCCTGGAGGAGCAGGGCCCTAGGAGGGAAGGAGCTGGATGGAGCCGGATGGAGCCGGCTTTCTGAAACACCTCAGGTCTGCTGTGGTGTTTTATTTCTCTGGTGTGCTGGAGTGGAAGTTCGCCTTTAATCCTCCTCTGACAAGTGAAGTCAGCCCCTTGTCATTTAAACCCAGCAGGGCGTGAGTCGGGCAGAGACACTGAAAACCACACTTAGGGCTTAATATGGCTTGGTTTTCCACCAGCTCGGAGGCCCCGAAGCCGCTCAGGCCAGGACTCCCACCTCCAAAGGAAAGCCACGCAAACCTCACCTTGAGAGGTGCCCTGGCTAGACAGCCTTGCTTCTTCCTTTAGCCCGGGTCCTCTGAGACAAGAAGACAAAGCAGGGGCTGCCGGCAAGGTGGAAAGGAAGCAACAGTCTCTGTTATCCACCTGGGATTAACCTTCAGTTTTACAGGAAGGATCCTGAGGCACAGAGAGGAAGTGGTTGGCCCAAGGCCACACAGCAAGATACTCTGTGCCAGATGCTGGCTCTTTTCTCGTGGATGCAGTGGGTAAAAGCGAGGACACATCCCAGACAAGCTCAGCCACCCTGTTGGCCTTGGCGTCTCTAAAGTGCAGTCTTCTCTCACCATCCAATAAGAAAGTCTGTTGTTTGTGAAGTCCATGTGTGGGCCCATAGAATGTCCTGATATGTGTGAGTCCATGCCAGCGGTTGGCTCTTCCTCTTGGCAGCTTGGGAGCCAAGAGCTCTTATCAGGCCCATATGGGGCAGGGAAAAGATCTCGTTGCCGGTATCAGGAACTTGATCTTAATCCCCAGGAGCAGAAGGATTTTTTTTTTCTGGTCAAAAATTCCTCTCCTGGTGCCAGAAAGGGCAGTGATGAACTGCCAACATCAAGCTGCTCCTTTTTCTTTCTTATCTCCCTCCCCCGGCCAGGAGCAGCCGTGTGCAAACCCAGGCTGATGGAGCCGGGGCTCTGGCAGCGGCTCTTCCCACCGTGCTGATTAGGGCACCCGCCCCTCCCCGTCTTGGTTCCTGGAAAACTCACCAAGAGCGGCTCTCGCAGCCTTACCGATCCCACCTCGCCCATGTACATCCTGAGTTTGGACTTCAGTGACCCACACTGCACATTTCATGTTCACTAACCACCCACCCAGTCCTGGGTGTTCCTGGGCTTTGTATGTGTGTGGGGGGGCATGATTAGGAACCTTTGAGGATCTTCAGTCTCTTGGCCCCACAAAATTGTACAACACATGCTAGGGAGATAGCTTAGTGAGCATGATGCTTGCTTACACACACACACATACACACACACGGCACACCCACACGGGGTGCACTCACACATGGGGAGCACAAGGGCTCAGCTGGCGTACTCTAATGAATGCCATTGCCATGAGAGGAGGTTAGCAGTCACAGGATTGGGTTTCTGATGGAAGTATGCACTCTGCCACTTGCCCTCTTGGAGGTAGATATGGTCTTGCCGCATGAGGCAACGAGAAGGGCCCCTCCAGATGTGGCCCCATAGCCTTGGGCTTCCCAGTCTCCAAAGCCATGAGTCCAACAAACAGTCGTTTGTCAGAAACCTTGGTTTCTCAATGACAAGGGTTCATCAAAATATGGTTCTAAAGACATAAAAGTGGAAGAGATGAGCAGGGCAACAAAAAAGACAAGGGGCCTTATGATTGTATCACCTCTCAACATTGCTGCATTAGGGGTTAGGTATCAACTACATGAACCTTGGGGGCCTCAATTAGCACCCCTAGGCTTTCCCAGAACTCCTTCTGCAGTGACAACTCCATCACCATGTCTTGGAGGTACTTCAACTTAACGTGGCTGACACAATTCTTGGTATTTGTCCCGCCAACTTTCTGTCCGTCCTCCCTGTCTCAATGGACAGCAACCATGATTCTTACACAGCTGACCAAACCCCATAGCCATGAGCCATACTGAAGCCCCCCCGCCCCGTTCACCACCAGTTGCACACATCAGCAAGCTCCAACCCTACCACAAATGATAGGCAGAAGTTCAAGGTCAAACTCCTATGATGGTCACAACCTCAAGACAACACCCTAGTGGGTCCCATGCTTCCTCTTGCCCATAATGTATAGGATGAACTTGCTTGTCCATCACTATCATGGTCCTCACCCAGCTCCAGCGACCTCTGACATCAGTGACCTCCAGGGTGACCTCTCTGCTGCTTCTCTTACTGCTCCATTTTATGTTCTGCCAGCAGAGATTGATAAAGCAAGCCAGCTGCTGGTTGTTTTTGCTTAAAATTTCCAGTGGTGGGCTGGTGAGATGGCCAAGTGGGCAAAGGCTCTTGCTGTCAAGCCTGAAGACCTGAGTCCAGTTCCCAAGATCCACATGATGGAAGGAGAGGACCAACTCCCACAGCTTATCCTCTGACCTCCACACGAGTATCACAGCATGCATGTGCCTACACACACACACACACACACACACACACACACACACACACGTACAAACATAAAAAAATAAAGCCTTTAGTGTTTCCTTGTGGTCAGAAACCACCTGGAGACTTAGCTCTCTGAAGCACAGGCTGGACATGAACTGTCCCTGCCTTCCTCCCCCAAGCTTGTTTCCTGTTCTCTGACAGCCCAGTACAGGCCCTCGACTTGTGTGCCTCACTTCTCTGGAATATTCTGCCTCTTTCCCTAGGCATAGGGACTTCCTCGCTCCCCTGGCAATCTCAGTTTCCTGGAGGGTCTATTCTTGATCACAAATTCCTGTCCACCCTACAGCCGATTTTAATCATATACACCAAACTCTTTGATGCCTAGAATCCTTCTTGCTGGTGTAACTCTTAAACTCGTCTCTCAGGGAGCTGCATGAGTGAGGAACTATGGTTCCACATCATGACACACCCTCAATGCCTAGAACCATCCCGACTCCAGTGCCATACCCCACGGCGAGTGAATGTCGATTACACAAGCAGAATAGATCCCTCTTCCAAAACCACCAGAGTCATTTGTCAACCCAAGGGTGCCACAGTCAGCTGGGGAACTGGTTACAAAAATATATAGCTGTCCTGGGCTCCAGCATGGAGAGTCTCAGATCCACAGGTTGGCTTCACCTTGGGCAACTGCTTTCAGGAATGAGGACCTTTGAGCTCACAGCAGCACCACCAAGGGACAAAAGGTGGTGTCATTGAGACTGTGTGGAATGAGCCCGGGGGTGGTAGTCTCCCTAAACCCCATCCATTCTTATTCTAAAATTACCTTATCTGGACTTCTTAGGTCACCAGGAAACATGGTAGAACAACGGCTACCATTTATAGAATAGATACCACGGTGAGTCTAGTATCAAGTATACCCATCTATGCCCAAGAGCACACAGGGTTTCTCAAACATGCACCACCAAGTTCAAGTCCCAGAACTTACTGTAGACATTCAGCTACTAGTCCTTTCTTTGTCTCTGTTGCCTTTCTGGCCTCCAAGCTCTGTGCTTTCCCTCTCTGTCTGTAAGTAGAGGGGAATGCAGGGCCAGGTGATATCATTTGTACCTCAGAACAAACACACCCCAGCCGCCAGCATCCACAGCATCCACGGGTGAGGTGAGATGAGAGGATGCAGAAAGGGGCCAGAGAGATGGAGAGATGGCTCAGCAGCTAAAAGCCCTTGCTGCTTTTGCAGGGGGATGGGTTTCATTTCTAGTAATACCTGTTACTCCAGTTCTGAAGCATGCAATGCCCTCTGGCCTCCTTGGGCACCTGCAGATATGTGGTTTACATAAGCTCACAGAATTGAGCATACATACACATAGCAAATAAATAAATAAATCCTTAAAGAAAAAAGGCTGCAGAAGCAGAGCATTACAGCCACGTGTCCATCTCCTTCCCCCTCCACCTCCTTCTGTGGCATTCTTTCCATGGCCCTGTAACCTGTGCTCAGAGCAGATCTTGGGAATAAATAGTGCAGGAAGAAGGCAAAACAAAGATGCGATGATAAAAACCGCCATGAAAGGTTAAATTCCCATGATTCCCTGTGGTTGCTTAATGGATTCCTATGATATAAACAGACCTTTGGCTTTGCCTGCTGGGCAGGCGACCCCCAACTAAATGAGTTTAGACAGGGTTTTCCTAATAAGAAATGTGCCTGGTGCCCACATTCCACCAAGAATCTGCAGAGATCTGCACGTCTCCAGACAGACAGGTGCTAGTCTCTGTGGATACATGTGCTGTGCGCTGTGCGCTCAACGCAGAAGACTACATGGATGGTCTGTGAATGTGTGTGTGTGTGTGTGTGTGTGTGTGTGAGAGAGAGAGAGAGAGAGAGAGAGAGAGAGAGATACAGACAGACAGACAGACAGAGACAAAGACACAGAGAGAGAGAGAAAGAGAGAGAGACCGCATGCACACATACATGTGTACATTCATGTGCATAAATGTGGGCACGTGCCTATAGAGTCAAGCTCAAGTATTGGCCTTGGTCTTTTATCTTGTTTGAGATGGAGTCTTTTGTGACCTTCTTCTGCCTTTCCTGGGCTAACTGGCCCTCAAGCATCCGGAGATCCCCTTGTTTCTGTCTACCATCTCCCCATAGGAGCTCTGGAATTACAGACGCTCATGCTACCACACCTGGCTTAACTGGGTTCTGGGGATTTGAACTTAGGTCTTCACACTTGCGTTACAAACTCTTTTGCCCATAGATCACCTCCCCAAAGTCCAGCCTCTGCTAATTTAACCAACATTACCAACGTGACTTTGCAGTAGCTGCCAGAATCACGGAAACAAGATACATCATTTACGCCCGAGGCGCTCAGAGGAGGGTGTGTCTAAAAATTTCTGGAGAAGTTGGGGGATGCAATAGGACCTGAAACCCAATATTTTGACTATCCCTGGTTTCCTCACTTGAAAAACAGAACTCACAGTATTATTTGCCTCACAGTGACAAGATGAAATTGAAGTGTAAAGCCCTTGACCCTGTGCCCAGCTCCCAGGAGTGGCTCAATGTCATCCACTCAGGTTAGCACCGATCCTATTTCTAAACAGGACCCCAGGGGACAGGAAGGACAAAATGAACTTTATTGTATAATACTCATCCAGAACAGGTTCTTTCTTGGGCCCTAAGGTGGGAGGGTTCTTAGATGAGCAGCTCCTACTGGCCGTGTATGGAACTGCATCTTTACACGGTTAGCTGCTGTAGGTTGCTGAGAAAATAGGGAGAACTATGTGCTAGGGCTTGCAGATGATACTGGGGGAACTCCAGTCTAGGAGATGAATCCATACAATAGTGGAAAAGTCCCAGGGAGATGAGAAGGATGCAAGGCTTCCTTAGGTCACAGGACAGACACCGCAATACCTGAGACCCCCGGGCCTGACCATTTCCTTGATCTCTCTCTGTTTTCAAATGTATTTTAAGAGGGATGACCAGTTCCTTCCTCCCACCCTCCCTCACCACAAACACACATGCTATAATGATGATAGGTCACAAGATCAATACAATTCACTTTGCTGGAACTCACTGTGGTGTGAGTTTTCCAGGAAGTGACTCCGTGAAGAGCCAGCGCCATGCCTTTCACAGGCAAACACAGTATATTCTAGAGATTCTAGTGGGGAGGAGAGCTGAATGTCAGAGGCATTCTGGGTTCCAACAGACCCGCACAGAGACAGGAATGTTCTATTTTTGTTCCATTGCAATATGATGCCACTGGCTCTGTGTGGCAAGTGCTGGAAATGGCTTGTCTGAGTGAACGGCGGGGGGGGGGGGGAAAGCATTTTGCTCTTTAGTTTAAATCAGAACAGTCATGTGTGACCAGTGTCAGCCACATGGATAATGCAGATTGGCATTGGGGAGGGATTGGGGGATGTTCTGACCACTTGTACTCTCTTAAGACTATCTGGTAGTTTTGGCATTTTCACCAAGCTGGCCTGAGTTCCATCCCTATTAGCCAGACCTCAGGCAAGGTATCCAAGTTCAAGCTACTTCTCCATCACTTTTCTTCCTTCCAGGCTTTCCAGATGTCTAGTCAGAGGTCAGAGAGTATTATTGACTCACCAGTCTCCTCAAAAGAATCAATCTAATCTATTCTCTATGCTTTGGAAAGTCTTTGTGTGTGTGTGTACGGGCGCTTGTGCATGCGTACATGTATATGCGTCTGTGTGGTGCTAGGTATTGAACCCAGAACCTTGCACATGCTAGGCAAGTGCTCTACCACTGAGCTATTCACTCAGGTTTCTATGCCTTGGGGAAACTGATGATCTATTGCGCAGACGCTTTTCTAGAGCACAGCAGAGCGGCAAGACTTAACATACTCATTGGACTGCTCAGTGCCCATTGGGCTGAGCAAGCAGGGCAGTGATGGCTCGTCACAATGCCCCTGCTTTTCCCTTCTGAAGGGATTGGAGGCCTGGGCCTGGCTGGGCCTGTGGGATCTATTCATAGCTTTCTAAGCCAGGCTCTGTAAACTCATTCAGGAGTTGGGGGAGGCAGGAGGAGGGAAGTATCAGGGGCCTGAAAACAAAAGGCACTGGGCAGTTTGCTGTTTGTAGCCAGGCTTCTGGAGTGGGGGCAAGATGGAGGCAGGCTAAGGGGGCTGGTCCCGTGTGGGGGAGGATGTTCATGGGACTTTCCTTGCTGCCTCTCCCATGCCCCCTGGAAACCCTGCCCAGACCCAGGTCCTGGAGCCTCCACCTAGGTCAGTTCTTATCTCTCTCTCTTCAGCTGTCTCTGTGAGAAAAGAGGAAGGCCAGAACGGCAGCAGTCAAAGGGGAGAAAAAGCTAGCAGCATGGAGCATCTTTCCTGGAATTTCCTTCTGCCCCAGCCTCCATCCTCCCCATCACAGGCAGAGCATGTGGGCTCCTCTGGTCCCCAGGAGAGCAACCAGACAGCTGAGCCACCACCCTGTCCAGCTCCAGAATTAAAAGGGCCCCTGGCATTTGGCTCCACTGGGTAATTTGCATGTGATTTGCATACATCTGCATCCTCCCATGCCAGAGGACTTCAGTCAAAGGATGCGAAACAAAATAAAATAAATTAGTACACTCTATCATAGCCCTGTACATAGGGCCTGACACCCATCGAAGATATAATCAATTCTTTAAGCAGTCAATCAGTCAATGCAGGGAGTAGATTGGGTTCGGCAGAAGTAAGGTGGAAGCCCCCATCCAGCCTGGAGACTCAAGTTATACACTGTGCCTCAAGCTTATGGAGTCACAGGGACACTTCTGTGCATGGGTCCAGCCTGGCCTGGTGTTGTCTCTCCCCTGGAAGTTGTCTCTTGGGGAAGACTGTCATCTCCTCTAGCATGTTGACAGCTGGGGGGATTACATAGAAGGCTATGGGGCCCCTGGACTCTTCCAAGCCCCAACTCTACCCCACCTTCCCAGGGACCATTCCTACAGGTCCATAATGCCTTTCTTCTCTCCTCTCTGGTTCTACCCCGGGGTAAGGGCGGATGAGATGCGACCTCAGTGTCAGCCAGCAGCTGGGGTTATTCTCTCTCGGGTCCTTGATGTTTACCATCCGTGACAGTCAAGCAGCCCCCATAGCCTGTGACTCCACAAATGACAATACAACTCAAGGCTAGGCTCTTGCAGGTCTCCCTCTCCTAGGGCTGGGGACCGTGGGTCCAAGCATGCAGCTCACACTTGCAGGGCATGGGTGGAAGGCCTTGGAGCTGGTTCCAGGCAGAAGGGGCCATGATGCTGAGATGGTGGACAGGCTTGGGTTCAAAAGAGTGTGGGCAGAGTCAACAAAACAACACTCATCAGCAAATGATGAACCGAAGACCAGAAATTCAAAATGGATGGCAAGGAAGGCACTGAGCAAGATACATGAATGATGGAGGGAGGTGGTGGCAAGCAGCCTGGGTAGGGCATTGAGGTACCCAGGACTTCTTCTTCCTCTCCCCCCTCTCCCCAAGTTTCCAAGCTCTGTGGGTGAATGCCAGGCAGAGTAGCCAAGAATGCTCCTGAACTTCTGGTCCTCCTGCCTCCCCCTCACAGTGTTGGGACTACAGGTATGCATTGCACCAGGTTTTTTGTTTTGGTTTTTCAAGACAGGGTTTCTCTGTAGCTTTTTAGAGCCTGTCCTGGAACTAACTCTTGTAGACCAGGCTGGCCTCGAACTCACAGAGATCCGCCTGCCTCTGCCTCCCAAGTGCTGGGATTAAAGGCGTGCGCCACCACTGCCCGGCTGCACCAGGTTTTATACAGTGTTGGGGTTCAAAACCAAGGCTCCCTAGGTGTCAGGCAAGCACTTACCCACTGAGCTACACACCCACCCTTTTCAGAATGCTTTCTATCAGGTATCTTTAACTCTGAGGCAGGAGTCCACTTCACCCACATTCTATTTCCACATGGCCCACGAACAAAGCACGGATTTTACTGTTTTTAACTGTTTGATAAGAGGGAAGAAGGGATTTTTGGGACACGGAGAAAATCATACAAAATTCAGCTAGCTGCTGGCTTCCATGCACAGCAGATTTGGGGATGTGGCGTGCCCTCTCACTCACACATTGTCCCCAGACAGTGTGAAGGAGCTGTGACTCACACTATATGGTTGGCAGAAAGGAACACGTTTACAGCCTTGTTGGCTTAACCGGGAAATGATGCCCAGGCTTAGATCCCAGGAGAGGAATCGTTGGGGCATCCCTGGTTATGGTCTCACAGACCAGCCTCCAAGCCTGCCGACCTTCTCAGGAGCCCAGCTCCTGCTCCTTTAGGAGATACAAGGCTGGGATACCCCATTCAGACCCACAGAGCTTCATTCCACCAAGACCCAAAGCTGTTCTTCTCACGGTCATCATTGGCATCTGGGTGTAGTGGCATTTCATTTGTATTTTAATAAACAAAGCTTGACTGAGGGTCAGAGGTTAAAATAGCCCCACTGGTCAGCCTTACAGACCAGGCAGTGGTGACACACACCTTTAATCCCAGTAGCTACATTAGTTTGCCATAGAAACTGGGAGGTGGTGGTGCCCGCCTTTTATTCCAGCCCTGGCGTGGAATGTAAACCAGGAGGAGACAGCTCTCAGACATAGTCTCATTCTGAGGATTCCTGGAGACAGCATCATCATTTCAGCCAGTGACTGGCTGTTTTGCTTTTCTGACCTTCAGGTTGAATCCCAACATCTGTCTCTGGGTTTTTATTAGTCGTGCTACATCCGGGCACCCGGGTGACTCCTGTACATCTTGGGCCACTTCCATCCTCAGGCCTAGGTAGCTGATGCCAGGCACCAGACTGGGTCTCATGCAGTAAACTGAAGTGGCAGAAAATATCCAAAATGCACCATGCTTTTTGGTTGTTTAAGACAGACTCTCACTATGTAGCTCAGGCTTGCCCTAAAACCAGCAAACCTCCTGCTTCAGCCTCCTGAGCTGTCTGTGCATCATCCCACTTGACTGAAAGGCATCTCGAAAGACAGGAAGCCTTCCTGTCCTCTCTCACATTCTGAAAACATGGCACCCTGCTTAGTAGCACATGAGTCTTGTTCCCAGCCGCACACGGTCCTTAGGGCTTGCACTTCCCAGTAACTTCTCTGGGTCACTGATGGAGTCCTGGGCTTATCAAAAACACAGAGAAAACCAAAGAAAGAAAGATGAGCCAAGGGCAGCTTAGGGATGGCCAGAACTGAGGATGCAAGCTTGCCTGTAGACTCTGTCACAGTCCTAGTTCACAGAGACAGCCATAGGGAATGGCCACTTACCCGGTACCACACGATCTCGCGCATGCGGCCGTCTGTCTTGAAGTTGCACTTCAGGGTCACTGCATCCCCAGCCACCACAGGGGGAAGGGGCTCAATGTTCACTGTCAGGTAGCCTGCAGAGGGAGGGGGAGAGGGGGTGAGACAGGCAAGCATAATGGGTAACTTAGCAACTCAGGACCACCGCTGCCTACACTGAGCTACACCCTCAAGCTCCAAAGGGTGTAGTAGGCAGACCACTCCCTCCTGGCATCCCTTAGCAACTCCCTGTCAGCGACCAAACACATCCAGCCCTTCCAGCCTGAACTGACTTTAGATGCTTGCAGTAAAGGCAGCCTATGCTAGAATGAACTTTGAAGGGAATACCCTATGTTCCATCTATGCTTATGCATGATTGGCCATGCATATGATTAGAATCATAGGCTTTATAGGAAAGGACATTCATGTGAATGAAGGTGCCATAGTCCACGCCTGTAAATCAAAACAGAAAACTACCCTCACCCCACCCCAAGACTCAGCTCCCTCCTTTTCCTGAACCCTCGGGAATGACTCACCCAGAGCCCTGCTCTCTTGGCCTGCACTTTCACGGTACTTCTGAATAAAGTCCCTTCCTGTTTTGGTATTTATATGCAATTCTTCAGTTCTTTGAGTAAAGACACCGAGAACCTAACAATATGTAGTTGGGATGGTGACCACTATCCTGTAACAGGAAAGTGAGGAGAGCCGCTGAAAGGGGGGCTGGGCCTCCTGCTGCAGAGGTCACCCCTGAGTCTTTAGCCTATGAGAAGGGGGACAGAGTTGATCTCATGATCACTCCCTCTCACTGGCAGGTCCTTTCTGTCACTTCCTTGGCTCCCATAGATCCCTCTTGCTGAAGAATTTTCTCCACAGGTCAGCCTTTTATATACAAGACGCACAGCAGGCCAGCCAGGTGGTTCAGAGGGTAAAAGCACGCACTTGTGCAAGCTTGACAGCCCGAGTTCAATCCCCAGAACCCACAACTGAAAGAGAGGACAGACTTCTGAAAGCTGTTCTCTGACCTCCATACACACCATAGCACACATGTATGTACACAAACCACATACACACACACACACACACACACACACACACACACAAGTTGACACAAAACCACAACTCTGATTTCAAATGGGATAAGGGATAATTTATCTGAAGCCAAATATGGGTGACCGTGGCCTGTGAACACAGATTTAGGTTACCCTAAATTCCATGTTCCAACACAGAAGCAGTTTTTATAGTAACAGAATAAAGGAGAGTCATGCGTCAAGGCACTTTCCAGACACCCTGGTGGAGACACCAGAGGGACTTACAGCGCAGGGGACCCTCTGTTGGGGGCAGATGCTCTCTGGCAGTCCTCTGAGCTCTTTGGTCGGCGGCGGAAGCTCGTGAGCTGCTAAGTTAACGCATTTTCCAAAGGTTTCACTTGATATTTGGTCAGACACAGAAGCAGGAAAGGGCAGGGAATAAGTGGGGGGCTAGACACCCACAGGGGAGCTGTAATCAGGCTTTGGATCTGCGACATCCCCACCTCTCCACCTTGTGGAAGGTTTCATTTCTTTCTGGAATCCTTTGTTTAGACAAATAAGAAATAAACATTTGAGGCCTTCTAAGACCAAAGGAAAAGGCTGGGGTCCAACAATCTGGGAGTAGGGACATGCCTGGCTGGTGATTGCCTGTGGCTCTAGTTACTGTAACTAAGCACCTGAGGGAGGAAAGGCTCGCTTTTTGGCTCCTGGACTGAGAGGGAGTCCCTCCAGAGCAGGGTGGCGGGGTGGGGGTGGGGGAGGAGGAGCTGGAGTCCACTGAGGTGACAGGTTACAGCTGTTACTTGTCCCATGACACGGACCAGGAAGCAGAGGGCTTCAGCTGGAAGTGGGACCCGGACTGCAACCTTGAAGGTTTCCCATTCCAGCCACCCACTTCCTCCATTCAGGCCCTGTCTCCTGAAGATCCCACAAACACCCTCGAAACAGCACCACCCACTACCGACCGAGGGTCAAACATGAGCCTGCATGAGATAATGGGTTTCTAGAACCTGCAGAAGAGGGACCACACTCACCCCGGTGTCTCCAAACCACTCCGCCAGGGGGGCCCCTTCTGGGACCCTACACAGGTCCCCGAGGCACGATGGGATCTGGTCCACCCACCCCTGTTCTGGCTCCAGAGTCGCTTACTCCAAGGAATAGGCCCTGAGACACCAGCCCTGGCCTCTTTAACACCCAGCAATTGTACCCCATCTGCCTAGACACTTAAGGTAGGGCAGGTCCCATGCTTGATCTTGGGGGAGCCCACTACAAGGTGACTGGTTGGGGAGGAGTTTGGGGTATCTATAAGCACTTCAGTAGCCACATCTTGGGGGTACTTCTGCCTCCGCACCACCACACAGTCCTCTGTGAGACCTCCAGCACATGCCTCTGCCTCCCCACCTCCAACTCAGAGGGCCGCATGCCCACTGCAACTTGGTGGGGACTTCATTCTGGGCCTGACCACTCAGGCTCGTTTGATGGGCTTCCCACTGCTGATGTCTGCCTATTGATTGACTAGATCAATCCAGTCCAATCGCCTTAATGAGAAAAGCAGCCAGGATGGGCTGGGATTTCAATTGTGCAGGCAACCTGAGCAGATCGAGCCCCAGGGGCCTGACCCCTGCATGTAGCTTAATGGTTCCAACACTCGGAGAGGCAAAAACAAGAACGGACCTCAGAGATCAATGTGGAAGTGGGAATCAAATCGGACCTGCATGGCTACAACTCCAGAGTGGGGGTTGAAAGCAGGGGCTCACTCTGGGACCCTCGCTAATGTAAGCTGAAGTCAGGTTCACGGAGACCCCCTGAGGCCATGGGGTCCAAGAAAGTAGCCACCATACCACTGCAAGGCTCATCTCTGAGTTGTCTTACAACACAGTTTTTCCTGTGTGGCCTGAACAAGACGTGGGCCAGAATCTGAGAAACAGGGTGGTACAGATGGGCCCATGTCCTCTGAAACATACAGAGAAGAAAAAGAAACATCACACGTGCTCGCCACTCAGGATCATATAGAGGTGGGGTCAGGAAGGCTCTGAGAGGGACTGGGCACTGTGTATGTAATCCAGGCCCCAAACTGTGGTCAACAAGGAGGCCTCCTTCATCCAAAAGGATTGCAAGCAACTGGGGTGCTCCTGGACAAGCCAAATCTGTATGACATGGTTAAACGTGTCACACACCCCCAGCATGGCAATTCTCAAGAAGAGTACCCTCTCCAACACCTTACAGAAGAACAGAGAGGTATTGTCCATGTAGGGCTGAGTCAGCCCCTTGATGTCAGTACAGGGCGCACCTAGATACCAAGGTCTCAGCACGGAGGAGATTAATTACCCTGGAGGGACAAGCAAGAGGATGGGGGTGGGGCTGCCTCTGGATCGGACACAGGCAGGCAGCAGGTGTTTTTGCAGCGGTGGGTTTTTAAGGAGCAAAGAGGGGAAGTCTGTGTTAGAATGAGTTGGTAAACCCTAAATGGACAAGCTAGGCAGTATAGCCAAATAATGAATTTTGATTGCTGGACCTTAGTGTTTTGATAGATGGACTCTGGTGATCAGTCTCAGGAATGAGTCAGTGGTCAAATAAGGGAATAGACCTTAAGGGCTAGTTTTAGGAATGCAAGCTAACAATTTAGTAAGGGAAAGGGTAGAACCAGTCGGCACCATATTTGCCATGCTCAGCCCTGCTAGAAAGCCCTTCGGTCCTAGTTAGGGTTTCTATTGCTGTGATGGAACCCCATGACCAAAAGCAAGTTGGGGAGGAAAGGGTTTATTTGGCTTCCACTTCCAGATCATAGTTCATCATTGGAGGAAGTCAGGACAGGAACTCAAGCAGGGCAGGAACTTGGAGGCAGGAGCTGATACAGACAGAGGCCGTGGAATGGAACTGCTTATTGGCTTGCTCACATGGCTTGCTCAGCCTGCTTTCTTATAGAACCCAGAATCACTAGCCCAGGGATGTGAGCATCCACAATGGACTTGGTCCTCCCCCACTAATTAAGTCACTAATTAAGAAAATGCCCTACAGCCAGATCTTATGGAGACACTTTCTCAATTGAGGGTCGCTTCTTTCAAATGACTAGCTTGTGTTGACATAAAACTAGCCAGCGTATATGTTAGCTGCCAGGATCACACAGTACAGCTGGGGTGCACACCCAGTTCCTCTCCACTCCATGGCACGTCCCACCCCATCACATCACAGACTCTCCAGGGACAGCAGAGGTGCAAGCAAACTCACATGACCCCGCAGCCTGTATTTTTCTTTGTCTGGAATTCCAGGGAGTAGGGGCGCAGCCAAGGGAATCACAGAGCAGTCAAGTTACCGATCCCACCAGGCATGGCTTGATCACCCAGCCCTTTTCCTCAGTTTTCCCACCTTTGAAGTGTAGACAGGTGATGTGGGATTCCCCTCTGAATGCTGTGAATACCATCAGTTAATAAAGAAGCTGCTTTGGGCCTATTGCAGTGCAGAATAGGGCAAGGCAGGAATCCCAAGCAGATAGAGGAAGAGAGAGTAGGCGGAGTTGAGGAGATGTCATGTTGCCAACGCAGGAGACAGATGCCAGATGGAACCTTACCAGTAGGCCACAACCATGTGGTGATACACAAATTAATAGAAATGGGTTAATTTAAGATATAAGAGCAAGCTAGGAATACACTGGAGTCATAGGCCAAGCCGTGTTGCAATTAATATAGTTTCAGTGTGATTATTTTGGGTCTTGGCGACCGGGAAACAAACAAGCAGCCTACATCTCCACACAGGAGCTGAGCACCACCAGGCCAGGTTGGCGATGGGCTCCAAACCAGATGTGGAAGGAAAGGCCTGTGTTCTTGCATGAGTGAGTGGATAGAACATGGGCAGTTGGCCAGGGAGGACCACCGTTTGCTGCTGAGACAGGAGAAAGGTTGTGGGTGGGGATGAAATGAGGATAGTTGCAGATCTGGAGATGGGGCATCAACACCAGCAAATGATGTCAGAAGCCACGGGGATCCCTGGGTATGACAGAGACCAACCTCCTGCACGGGCACGGCATATGACTGTGACAGGGAAGTGCTGTACTAGATGGACACACTGGCACGCGGGTCTCATGGATGGCTGGGAGTCTCTAGTGATGGAGCTCTGACTCCCACTTCAGGTGGCCGATATCTGCAGCCAGCTACTTCTGAGAAATGATTGGCCAAGTAAATAACAACACCTGACTCTCCTTGATGGGATGACTATGGGGTTTGTGACAGTTGGGAATGATTGTTAACTTGACCGAATCTAGAGTCACCTGGGAGATGGGCTTTTGGGCGTGTCTGTGTGGATTATCTTAATTATGTTAACTGAAGTGGGAAGACCCACCCACTGTGGGTGGTACCATTCCCTAAGCAGGGGATTCTGGGCTGTAGAAGAGTAGAAAAATCTAGCTAAGTGCTATTATGCATTCATTCCTTGCTCCCTAATGACTGGGGATCAATGTGACCAGCTGCTACGAGCTCCTGCTGCCTCGACCTCACCACTTGGATGGACAGGAAGCTGGAATAAGTAAAACCCTTTTCCCTTAAGCCCTTTCTCACACACAGCAGCAGGATGAGAAACTAAGACAGGCTGGCCCGCACTAAAACCAAGACAGCAGCATCTCCCTCCATCACGGGGCCAATGTTCTAGCAGACAAAGCCATCATTGATTATCAATGGAAATCCATCAGAAAGCGATATGTGTGGGGAGGAAGGATCTATCAGGGCAATGCCAAGGAGAGGAATGGGGGAGAGCCCTTCAGAACAGGACTTCCCAGCAAGCTTCTCTCGAGAAAGCTGAAATAATGGAATATGCGAGCCAAGTAGGTATCTCGGGGAGAGCATGCAGAAGAGGACAGAAACACAGCAGAGGTGTGTGGGTGGGCTCCAGGCTTGGCCCATGGTGGGAAATCCTAGTGAACAGCTTACACACTGGAGCAAGTCTCTGGCAGAGCTTCATGTGGGACTAGGGTAGAATAGAGTAGACTATGGCAAGTGAGAGGCGGAAGGTAAGGGACATGCATAGCACAAGTCTAATTGGTATTAATAATAAAAACCCAGAGCCAGATATAGGGGTTAATGCTGAAGATCAGAGAGGCATAGTGACCAGCAACTAGAGAGTTCTTTCACCTCTACCAAAGCTCAGACCAAAGGGGTGGTCCTGTCCTCAGATTGCACTGAGCTCTTTTCTCCTCTCTTCTTATATTCCTCTCTCCACCCAGCCATATCACTCCTGTATGCACCTCCCTAGTGCTGGGATTAAAGGCATGGGATCCCAAGTGCTGGGATCACCTTTGTGTGAGCTCTTTCTCTTTTAGACAGATTCGATCTTGTGTAGCCCAGTGTGATCTTGAACTAACAAAGATCCCCCTGCCTCTGTCTCTCAAGTCCTGGAATTAAAGATGTGTGCCACTACTCTCTGGCCTCTCATGGCTTAGCTTTGCACTCTGATCTTCAGGCAAGCCTTATTTGTTAAAACACAAACAAAATATCACTACAGACATGCCCTCTTCTGGTACCATAAGGGCTAGTGGCTTATTAGTGCTTCTCCCAGGCTCTTAGCTGCTGGGCCCCCTCAAGTCCAGGCACACTGGGTGCTGAGGGTGCTGGACTCCACACTCTAAGGAAGGCAGACCTCCTGTGCAGAACTCTTTGGAATTTGCCCAGCATGTTGGTTCTCCCTGTTCCTATTGACTGGGGCAGCAGTAGGAACACTGTAGGTAACCACAACAAAACCATGCTAGAGTGGGACTGTCCACTGCCTCTCTTTCTGGTTATCCCCAGGGCACTAAAACAGGATGATAATGAGGGCAGATTTTCCAGTTTTCATAGCTGCTCATGCCTCTGTCTGCACAGGCTGTGCTCTTCGGAACTGGGAAGCACTTTGTTCCATGATAGGTGCATGACAACGGCAGGGTGGAATTCGAACCCAGGTCTAACTGACTTTCTAAAGCCAATCTCTCCCCCCCTCTCACCCCTTGCCACCACCCAGAGCAGAATCATGGGACTTAACCAGGTCCACCAAGACTGCCCACCCGCAATTTGCAGCTTCCTCGGTTGCTATGGGATCATCATTGGAAGCCAGCTTCAGACCGGCACACAGCTAGTGCAGGACCAGGCCAAGCATCATTTCTTACCACAGTGGCTGGCAGGACACGGGGCCTCTGTGGAATACAGATAAAGGGGCCACTGAGCTCAAAAGAGCAAAGACAGGTGTTGGCCTCACTCTCCCCAGTTACTACCCATGTGGGAAGTGTAACCAACCCTTCTGGCCTCTGACCTCTGACCTCTTCTCCCTCTTGGTCAGTCCCAGGAAGGAAAGACAGAGCCCAACATCTTGGCAATAGTGTAAAAGAAGATGATGCAGTGGGGCTCAAATGGTCATTCATGCCTTGAGATCTGCATCTAGGGGCCTTGCGGAACCCCCACCCTGACCTGGGCTGGATGGGGTGGGGCAGAAGCAGCTGAGCAGGTGGGGTATGGACACAGGCTCATCCACCAGCCCAGGGCATCGAGGACAGAGAGAAGAGTGGAGGGATCTGTATCTGGTCCCAGCCTTGCTGCTAGAACAGCTCTGGGGACCTCGGGCATGTGCCGACTGACTCCAAATTTCCTCATCTGCCAAACAAGGGATTTTTAGAGCCTTTCTGCTCTGCAGAATTCTTCCTCAGATGCCAGCTCAGCCTGATCTGGTCTGGATGCAGAGGCCTGACTGGAGCACATAGCCACCTTCCTTCCTACACACTTCACATCACTGGTCTGACAAGTGTATCCACCAATTACTCAGACACCAGTGGTAGACGGAATCCGTGATGGCGAGCATTAAATTCCCTGTCAATCAGCTCCCATGCCCGAGTCCCGCTAAGCCCAGCATCAGGTGGACTGGGAGCAGAGCTGGCTCCATCCTAAGTAGTTCTTTACCGAACACAACCATTGCTTTCCCCTGACAGTGACACAGGCAGATTAGATGAAGATACATTTAGTGGTAGTAGTGCACACCTTTATTGCCAGCACTCGGGAGAAAAAAGGAAGGTGGATCTCTGTGAGTTCAAGGCCAGCCTGATCTACACAAGGACTATGGAGAGAAACCCTGTCTCAAAAAAACAAAAGCAAAACCAAAAAAAGAAACAAAACCAAAAGGACACACTCCCTCCACCTCAGTAGGAGATGACTGTAGCTTCCTTGGAAGCCTAGAAGCATTGTGGAGTCACTCTCTTGAGTGCCAGGCTCAAGGCTGTGACCAGACGTGGTTTAAACCTGACTCCACATGGGATGAGTCAGCAAGGGAACCCAGTGAAGCAAGGCCAACTTTAGCCTGATACATGTCTGTCCTGGTTGGTGCAGGACCAAGGATAAGGGGCTTTGCACGGGAAACCTGAAGAGACTTTTGCAAACTGTTGAGTTGGTTATCCCAGTCACACCTTCACCTGGTCCATGAGTGAGTGACCCTAGGTAAATTACTACAAGCTCACTTTCTGGTCAGGCGTGGTGGCTCATGCTTGCAATCCTGGCACACCAAGGTGGAGGAAAATGGAGGATCAGAAGTTCAAGGTCATCTGTAGTACTTTGTGAGTTCAAGGCCAGCCTGGGTTACATGAGGCCCCATCTCAGACAACACAAACTGACCATGGACTGTTTCTGTCTGCCATCACCAATACTTGGAGATCTCACAAGAACAAAATGAATTGTCTTTCTCTTTGACTGTTCCATAGTGAATGAGGATGAGAAGATCCCAGGGGCCCCACCAGAAGCGCCTTGCCCCTCTAAGTCAGGACTGCTGGTGTCCTCAAGTGTCCTCCAACCTGCCTCTGATCATGTCTTCTGGGACAGGTCTGTGACAGCTGAGCACACAGGGACTTCTCATGGCTGCAGACCGAGGACGCCTTTCCAAGGAGAAAACGAGCCCTGGATAGTGAGTGCCTGTCCAACAGTCTCTCCTCTTCAGAATGCTGCACAACATGGCTATAGGGTCAGCAGGAAGTGCAGGGCAGAGAAGAAGCTAGCGGACAGGCAGTGGGACTCACCTACAGCATCCCAGGAAAAGCTTTCAGCATGACAGGCTGGGGTCAGGGAGCAGTCGTGACTGCTTGAGGGGTACGACAGGTCAGCAGACACACGGTGACAGGTGACGCTACCTTGCGGTCCCTAATGCTACCCTGTAGCCCCCAGCAACCTTGATCTCGGCCATAGTCCAACTTCTCCAGGTAGCTCTTGCTACTGAGCTCCTGACTCCACACACTATCTCATACCTGTGCCAGGAGCCTTTGCCCAGAGAGATGAAGTCATCCCCTGTGCCTACCCCTGGCAACAGAAGACACAGGATGACTTGACACATGGCTTGAATGCCTTCTATGCCCTCAAAGGACAAGGCCCCAAGTGATGGGGTGCTTCTCCTGTTTCTCAAGCACCCACTTCTTCCTAGCACACCACCTTTCTCTTATCCAATGAGACAGCAAGGCCTGGATACTCTATATAAAACATACAGAGTCCAACAGCCTCATCCCTCCATCGCCACCTCCCTGGATCTGGCACCACCACCCACTGACTACTGTAGCACACTCCCAATTGGTCCCCTGGCACCAGCTCTGTACCTGCCTACCACTCCAGCTTTAACCCCCTCACCCTTCACTTGTTCTGTGGCCTTTATTCACAAGAAGCACTGCTGATGTTTGAGCCCACTCAGCATGCTCCCACCTCCACCTCCCAGGGTAATGTGGCCTTCCACACACAGCCCCGTGCCTCAGTTTTCATCCATGCATGCACCTTCTCTTTTAGAGAGCTCTTTCCATTGACATCGTTGTGTATGGAATCTCATCCTTTCTCTAATGCTTGACTCTTATCTGTTTTTTGAAAACATACATCCCTGCCTGTCTCCATTTACTCGTTCGTCATGTTAGCATCACTGCCCACCCCCATGGGTATCGCCATCTCTTCTCCCCCATTCCTAACATCATCTCTCCTGATGTCTTCAAGCTCCCTGGTCTCTCCTTGTGATCTCTATTCTCTCCATCTCCAGGATCTCTTATACTATATTTCTTTGAGGAAGGGAATCTAGGATTTTTATTTGGGAGCTGGAAAGTTCTCTGAGCATTTAAGAGTACACAGTTTTTATAGAGGATCTCAATTTCATTCCCAGAACCCATGCTGAGCAGCTTACAACCACCTGTAACTCCAGTTCCATGGGGTCTGATGCCCCTTTCTGGTCTCCAGGAACACCTGCACTCATGTGCACATGCGCACACATACACATCTAAAACAAAAAAAAATAATCTTTATAGTTTCCATTTGGTTATTTCTTTGCTTAGTGTTTTAAAAGAAAATGCTTGTTTTAAACTCCCAAATCACTTGTCTCAGCATTTTTAAGAATCAGTATCCACAATCAGTGGCTTTCTCATCACTATGACCAAATACTTGCCCAAAGCAACGTTAGGGAGGGTTTCTTCAGGCTCACAGTCTGAGGGTGTATCCCATCATGGCAGGGCAGGCATGGGCACTGGAACTCCAGGCAGGTGGTTATAGTGTATCCACATTAGTGTATTAGCCCTTTTCTGATGCTATGATGCAGTGTATCCACAATTACTGTATTAGCCCTTTTCTGATGCTGTGCTACAGTGTATCCATGGTTACTGTATTAGCCCTTTTCTGATGCTGTGATACAGTGTATCCACAGTTAGTACATTAGCCCTTTTCTGATGCTGTGATATAGTGTATCCACAGTTACTGTATTAGCCCTTTTCTGATGCTGTGATACAATGTATCCACAGTTACTGTATTAGCCCTTTTCTGATGCTGTGATACAGTGTATCCACATTAGTGCATTAGTCCTTTTCTGATGCTGTGATAGAGTGTATCCACAGTTACTATATTAGCCCTTTTCTGATGCTGTGATACAATGTATCCACAGTTACTGTATTAGCCCTTTTCTGATGCTGTGATACAGTGTATCCACAGTTAGTGCATTAGCCCTTTTCTGATGCTGTGATACAGTGTATCCACAGTTACTGTATTAGCCCTTTCTGATGCTGTGATACAGTGTATCAACAGTTACTGTATTAGCCCTTTTCTGATGCTGTGATACAGTGTATCCACAGTTAGTGCATTAGTCCTTTTCTGATGCTGTGATGAAACACCAGGGCAACTTTTTGATGAAAGAGTATATTTGGGTTTAGGGTCCAGAGGATAAGAGTTCATCATGGCCGGGAAGCATGGCAGCAAATGACAGGCATGGTCCTGGAGAAGGATGCTGAGATCTCACATCTTGAACCACAAGCATGAAGCAGAGAGAACAAATTGGAACTGGCTCCAGCCTTAAACTCTCAAAAGTCATCCCAAGTGACATGCCTCCCTCAGCAAGGTCACACTCCCTAAATCTCTCTGAACAAGGCCACCAACTGGGGACCAAAGAAGCCTATGGGGGACATTCTTAAGCCACTTAATTCAGGAAGCAGAAGGCAGGAAGAGGGGCTGAGCTATCAAACTTCAATACTTGTCCTTAGAAATTTACTTCCCCCAGTCAGACTCCACCTCCCTTCCACAGCCTTCCTAAATGGCACTACCAGCTGGCGCCAGTATCCTATGGGAACACTCACATTCAACACATGAGCCAGTGGGGGCACTCACATCCAACACATGAGCCTGTGGGACACTCACATTCAATGCATGAGCCCGTGGGACACTCACATTCAGTGCCCGAGCCCGTGGGACACTCACATCCAACGTACAAGCCTGTGGGACACGCATCCTAAACAGCAGCAGTCACCTTCTGCTCATTGCTACCACACAATCCCCTGAAGCCATTTCTAGACCAATGACTTTGGCCTTATGAGTGCCAGTCACCCAAACCATCACTCTTTGACTCCAAGCAAGTCATCAAAGAAAGAAAGCAGCCTGAGCTGTCTGTTTCTCCACCCCAGGACAGGGACTGTGTCTGCCAGCAGATGAGGGGATCTTGGTGGGCAGGGATTCTCTCCACTGTTCTGGGCAAATGGGTGCTGAATGATGCAGATGGTTCAGAGACGACCTATTCTTTGGGGAACCAGCATGTACTATACTGTGACTCAAAGTAAGAGGACATGTGGACTGGGGGTTGTTGGACCTCCACCTGCTGGATTTAAGGCTGGTGGGGGCACAGACCATGGGAATCAGGGCCACATCAATTCCTGATGCCCCTTCCCCTGATGAGGTCTGGGATTTATCTCCACATGGCAGCGAGAGAGCCCCATGTATTACCACTCATGAGGAAATGAGGTCACCCCTATCTCATGAAGATAAATATCATATTGCAGAGCCACCGACAGCCTCCCTGGGCTCCTGTGCTGCGTAATTACTGTCGTAATAAATATTATTACAGGGAACCAATTACTGCAAACACACCTTACAGACAGGTACATGGGGTTCTGTGAAATATGCCCTTCCAGGTGGACTCACAAGTGCCCCCAACCATCGTCTCTGACTGCAAAAGAAAAGAGAGCCACCCAAAACAGAAAGCTACCCATTCAGCAGTCTCGGGACGGCTGGATCAAAACTGCCTCTCGTGTTCTTTCTGTCCCATTCTACCTCCGTTTGGGAACATCATTCATCAGGATCCTGCAATGCAGATTTCTGTTCTGTAACCTGCAGATTTGCTAATCTCACTTACCTCCACCCCTGGTGCTTCAGATAGTTCTAAAATGCAAATACTGATGCCCTGTCTCTGCTTAATATCATTCAATTTCCCCGCCCCATTGCCTTCCAATTCAGGATCAAGTTCAGAATCTGTCAAGGCCAACTGGGCCCCTGATGAGCTCCCCTCTCCCAGCCCCTCCAACTCAATCAGTCTCACATCCTGCATTCGCTATCCTGAATCCCCGCCAGGAGTCCTCCCAAGCCTCCGCCTCTACCCTATTCCCCTTCCTCCTGTGGGGTTTCCTTCTCTGAGCTCAGCTAAATGGGTCCAGTCATGAGTATCTAGGTTCTGCACTATGCTCTCCCTGCCTGGTTTACACCAGACTGATGCTCCCTTTTAGGAACTCAGAGTGGCTCACTTGGCATCTCCACAGGAGCCTGCCGGAATGCCACTGGATATACCATGTGACTCTCCATCCTCAGACATGGCCAGCTTTCTGTGTGACATGGGCATGTAGTGGCTGCACCAGTGTGATGTTGAAGGACACCTTCTCATCACACAGACACACACACACACACACACACACACAGAGTGTGCATGTGCCCTCATGATCTGTATGACTGGGAACAGCTCTTAAAATGTCAGGGCTCCATACCAAGTCCTGCTTTGATTTTCCATTGATCTAGAGATGAAGCTATAGCCCCAGGAAGGCTCATCTGCCTCATCCCCTGCCCGTCCTTGTCCTCGGCCCCTCTGCCTTTTTTCATCCCGAAACTCGGCCACCTTGAATTATTTAGGCCCCCCACCCCATACAACAGGCTTCCAGCAGTGAACAGATCTCTGCACCTGCCATTTCTTCTGCCTGGAAAAACATTTTCCCATCCCAGTCACTTCACACTTTACCATGCCTTCAGGTCGTGGCAAAGACACTATTTGTCCTAGAGTTCCCTGACTCATGCCTCATCTTCATCCTGGGCAGAGCCTCTTAAATCTGGGTCAAGAGTCCTCCCACCGCATCTACCATGACCCCAGAGCACAGCACATTGACACCCTTTCCAGCCAGCCACCCTGTCTCCTATAGTTGACTATTTGCCTTCTCGAGGTCAAGTGAATGTCCCCATTATTACGTCATCATGCTTTGCAGCTACTGGCTAACCCAAGACAAATTGTATGGCCAGGGCACAGTGGTACACATATGTAAACCCAGCTCTCTGGAGGTGGAGCCAGAAAGGTTGTGAGTTCAAGGCCAGCCTGAACTACATAGTGATAATCTATCTCCAAGTAGATGACACCACAGATGAAAAGACATTTTCCAGACCCCCTTGCTGGGCAGCCCCACCCATACTATGTGATTCTGTTAAGGCCTAATGTTTTTTTTGTTTGTTTTTTTATTTTCTTTTCTATTCCCCCTTCCCATCCTGGTCAAACTCACTATGTAGCTGAAGTTGACCTTAAATGTGTCATGCTACCACCTCCATCTTCCAGGTACTGATATTGTATACTTGAACCATTAGGCCTGGCTTATGCAGTCCTGGAAATCGAACTCAGGACTTTAGGCTTGCATGGCAAGCATTCTACCAGCTGACCCACATCCCAGCTTTTTGGGCACTGTGTTTGCCATTGCTATCTTATTCTAGGTAAGAACATCCAGAGGAGAAGGCACACCTTATCCTACTAGACTCCTGGTCCCTGGTATCCCAGAAGAAGGTCAGGTCAGCTCTGGACCCCTAGGGACCAAAGCACTTTCCGTCTTCTAGGAATGTGCTTGATACCCTGGACCCTCAGTACTTCAGCCTCCTCGACAGAGCCCCCTCCCTGTGATTGCCAGCCAGCTCATCAAGTACCCCACGTCAAAGGCAATAGATGTTTGGAAGCCTGGGTGTATTAATGTATTATTCATGGTGTATGTATTATTTATCATTAGTTTGTTTATTTATTATTAATTTGTGCTTCATTATTGATAATGATGTGGTTATACTATTAATAAGGAGACCCTGGAGCTGTTCACAGACACCTGAGGCTCCTCCATTTCCCCACAGAAGCTAAAGTGAGGGACCTCCCTCCCCATTTTACAAATAGGAGATACTGAGGCCAGAGGGGGCAGGCCTTGCTCAGTGCATCCTCCTGCCTCTGAGGTGTCTATCAGGGAACATGGATACCTAGGGAAACTCTTTACAGGGCTACAGGTGCAGATGCCTACATACTATAGCTGCCACCCTTGGCTCTATCCAGACCCTGTGGTCTTATGTCCATGCCAGGCTCTCTAACCCAAGTTTATGTTGGGATGTTCACACCTGTCTTGTATGGAATGCCTATTCTGTGGCACACATGTGCATTCCTGACCCACACAGACTGTTATATGCCTAAGTGCTTGCGCGCTTGTGCTTACGCACGCACCAGTATTCAGTCAGGAACACTTCCCCAGTGTTCCTTGCAATTTGGCTTGGCTATATGAGCAAATCCTAAGTCAGGGCAATGCAACCACCAGGCCTGTGTCTGAGAACACGCAGTCCCACAGGTTCTCTCTTCATTGCCACATGGATGGAAAGGGCTGGAAAGATGAGGAGGAGGGCGTGGCCACAGCACGGAAGGAGCCCAGGCATTTGTGTGACTTCCACTAGCAGTGCACACAGCAGGTGTTCAATAGCTTCTTGGTGGGAGGGAGGAGGAAATAAGACAATTAGTAGACAGATAGATCTACTCTGTCCTGGGTCAGGACTCCTCAACCTGCTTCCCAGCCTCTAGGGACATTTTATGATCCATGTGGGAATGCTGAGCCCAGAGCCTCGGAGTCACACAGTGGCTTGCCACTGGCATCTCTCTGACTCTTTCATGTGAACCACCTGTTTTCCCGAGCTTTCCTGTGTCGGAGGCAGATAAAGACCGCCATCTCTTCATCTCAGGTCAGGTGAGGGGGAAAGACCTCCTCGGATGTGCTGCAGATGTGCTTGTGAGCAGCCGTGGTCACCTACGCTGTCTCTGTGGTGTCTGAGTCCCAGGGTGGGGCTGTGCATAAGGCTGGGGAGGCAGCTGGACACAGGAGGCTGTGGGTGGTGAGGAGGGAAGAAGAGAAACTGCTCAGCTGTGACACAGACGACCAGACTGGACTGGCCTTTATCTGCTGTGCTCAGATGACACATGGTTACTCCTCTGGGCCTCAGTCATCTCAGATGAGAACTGGGCCAATGGTGTTTATTTCTCAAGACAAGTGGTGAGGCTGAGAAGGGATAGGATGACCTTCTGTATGTTGTTAGGGACTCTGGTGCCAGAGAGGATGACCTTGAATTTGGGAACGAGACAAACCAGTGACAGCTTCTGACTCTTCCATGGGCTGACCATGCAGCCCTGGGTGAGTCATTGTGAGGATCCATGCTTCCGTGTCCACCTCTATCATATGTGGATGACTTTCTGTTTCTTACAGCTGGCAAGGGAGAGGCAGGAAGATAAACAGGCAAGCTGCCCAGGGCTGTGCCTGGATACAGGGACTCGGTCAAGACAGCGGAGCTGGCCTTCACAGCTGACCTCTCTGTGTCTCCGTTCTCCTTCTAGATAGATGCTTTATGGATTGGCACATGAAGGCTCCAAGGAGGGTAGATCCAGTCTCCTGAATATCTCAAGGGCCCATAGAAGTTACACTGTCCTCATTGGCTTCCCGCATAGAGACGCCCAGACTGTAGGTGATCTATCCTACATCCTCAACTTTTGTTTGCATCCTCCACCTTCCCCTGCATCCTCCACCCCCACCCATCCTTCACCTTCGCCTGCATCCTCCACCCCCAAATGCAACATCACAGGGACTAACTCATGAGCCATGGGGAGGCGTCTCCAACTTGAAATAATAAGTTATTACAGAATATCTTAAAAAAATAGTTATTACTCAAGAAACACAGAATAAGCTAGGATATAAACTGGCCTTAATAAGTAAAATGAGGCAATTTAATGGAAAAAATACAATTTAAAATAGGCCTCCATTAAATAATAATGCCTCATAAACACAGAAGTCCTTCAGCATATAAGAATTAATTGCCAGGGCTCGGGAGCTGAGGGCAAGGGAAAAGGATCTTTCTTTAATGTTTTTGTCTTTTTTTCTCTGTCTCTCTCTCTCTTTCTCAAAAAAAAAGCAACTGGCATTGCATGGGATTACCTCATTCTTGCACCAAAGGCTTAGAAATTTGAAGAGTTTGCTTGGTGACAATTCTGTTTCCTTGACCCTGTTATTTTAAGATGTGCTCTGAAAGATGCAGTTTGCGTCTGTTCCAAATGAGCTCATGTGACCAGAGTATCTTAATGACCAATGGTAATGGGCCTGCTTTTCTGATTCTCTCTCTCTCTCTCTCTCTCTTTCTCTCTCTCGATCTCTCTCTCAGTGTGGGTATATAGTGTCTGCATGTGTACATGTTTGTACATGTGCATGTGTGTGTTGGGGGGTGATTGCGCGTGTCAATATTTTCACATGGATATGGAGACCAGAAGACAATGCTCTCTACCTTCTTTTTTTGAGACACACCTCTCACTGAATCTGGAGCTCTTTGATACAATTCAGCTAGACTGCCTGATCAGGCATCCCTAGAGATTCATCATCCAGCTTCTGCCTCCCCAGTACTGGGGTAACAGACACATGCCACTGTACCCCACCTTTACATGAGGACCAACCGAAGGCCTTCATGTTTGTACAGAATGCACTTTCACTACTGAGCCATCTGCCAAGCTCCTAAATTGGACCTCATCACTGAGTGCCTGACCCTTCTGCTCTATACTGCAGTTGACTGAAGCAGAGTGGTTTTCAGGCAGGGTGAGTTCTGGTCCCCAGATGACTCAAAAACACCCAGAGGGGCAGTATTCTGTGAAATAGCTCATGGGATGCAGGACAGACCCAAATAACAAACAGTCACTTGGCCCCAAATGTCAACAATATAGAGACTGAGAAGCCCAACTCTGAAGGAGGCAGTAGACTTCTGGGGTGGTGAGGGTGTGGAGTCAGGGGTCCCCTGACACAGCAGAGGGTCTCCAAAACTCAGGGTCAGCCAAACGTGGACTGCCCAAAATTCATCATAGAGAGTACACACCATCAGAGCTTAGGCAAACTCCTCCTCCACCCAAGTGGATCAGCCCCCACCTCCCGTAGGGGCACCTATCCCGACCTCTGAATGTGTAGTGATTCGGCAATCTGGGAATGCTGTAAGAAATGTCCTTTGCAGTCACCTTTGACAGAAGGCGTCCATTCCACCAAGAAACAAGCCCACTGGGACTCCCTCCTACAGGGAGCATCTGAGACTCTGTCCTCCAGAGAGCACCAGCTCGTCCCTCCTCTGCAATCACACTCAGCCTGCTCGATGGGAGAAGCAATCTGCTCTCAATATTAATACTTTATTAGGCGCACGCAGCCTGCAAGATAAACATCAACCTATTATATTTGCTCTACGATAGAGCGCTTGCCTGCCGCTGGAGGTTCCTCAGGTCCGAGCTGGTTGTCACTGGACTTCATCTTGCTAAAGGCCAAAGTCCAGATTGCAGATGTTTCGCAATGAAGGGGACAGGCCTGGAGTGGGTGGGCTGGATAGGTAAGCTGGAAATATTTGGTCCTGTCCTGCAGGATGTAGACTGCCTGCTCCTAGTGACATCTTGGGGTTCAGACAAGGATGCTTGGGCCAAGTCTTGAGCTGAGGATGAGAATTCAGGGGCAGGGCAGCATGCACCAGCAGCCGTCCCATGACACTTGGAATTCTATGGACAATGAGCCTACTGTGTGGAAATATTGGGGTGATGGGTGGATCCAGACTAGCCTGTCCTGTGATGGCCACAGGCTTGGGGTGGAGCTGGGGTCAATAGAGAAGTTCCCTTTTCGTCTACTAACTGGGTGCCCCATCCCATTGCCAGAGATTGCAGACAATGCCACTCACCCTGTGGCTGTGGTAACCACTTCTTATTGGGCAGAACTGACAAACCCAGAGGGCCAGCTACCATTAGGACAGCCTCTGAGACCATCCCCCCTCCAGAAAGTTCTCCTTCCTCAATCCCCACAGCTCCCATTGCAAAGACAATGATCTCTGTCCCCGCTGGTCATTAAGTCCAGTTTTTTATTATTGACCCCATGTAAACAAAGTCACACAGCCTGGAACCTTCATGGGCTGGCTACGCTTTCTCAATGGCATGTGCCTGACATTCCTGCCTGTGAGGAAGTTTCTAGACTGGGCTCACTGAGATGAGAAAACCCACCCTGTATGTGGACAGCACCACCCCACAGCCCGGGGTCCACAGCTGACTCTACAGAGAAAGGGAGCTGAGCACCTGCATCCACCTCCTACCCCTGTCACCATGCCTTTTCCATCATCGTGGACCATATCCTTCTTAAACAATGGGCCCAGAAAACCTTTCCTTCCTCCTTAAGTTGCTTGTATCAGGGATTTGTCACAGCCCAAGAGAAGTGACTGTGTCAGCAGCCCTGGATGGGGAGGCCACCACAGGACCAGGAAGGTGAAGGTTGCTTCTGCCATACCAGCCCAGTTCCATCCCTCCCTTGGGCAGGGGAGGGGAGCACTCCACCACCTCTGCCATCACTCAAGGCAACCCCGCCTTATATACTAAAGCTTCCCTTAGGGACATGCCCATAGGCCTTTTGCCTTTGATAGGAGAACCCTGCCCCATCTCTCCCAGGAACTCCAAAGCCAATCCCACCACTCCCCCAGACCACGCACTGCCTCTGACCCCATTCTATCTCCCTGAGTGGCCGAATCCACGTGCACTGTGCCTGGCATTTTGCGAAGATTTTGAGAATGTGAACTCAGGTCCTCCTGCTTGCAAGGCAAGCTCTTTACAGGGTACAGGCCTGTACCCGCAGAGAACTGAGCCATCTCCCGGGCTCCTACAACAACTATTGACACAGTATGCATCAAGTAGCCTAGTCACCTGGAGATGATGTAAAATAGACAGGAGGGTGTGCACAGGTTATGAGAAAAATCCTGCAGCACTTTGTGCGAGGGACCCAAACAGCTGTGGTTGAGACCGGGTCCCTGTGGCCAACCAAGGACAACTGCCTGCTGTTTTATGTGGCCCCAGCTTCCCCGCGAGATGATCTTTTCTGTTACTGCTTTTTACCCTTCAGGCTACACACACTCCTAGACATGCAGAAGTGCTTGGGAGGGCCCAACAGAGACTGGCATTACCATCTTGACTTTATAAATCGAGATTTTCTTTCTCCACTTAGAGAAACTTTCGCACGTGTGAGTCCCTTCCCTGTAAGCGACACTAGGCCATCTGTGGTGTGTGTGCAGGCGAAGTTCTCGGCCCCTTTCCCAGGGCTCTACACTTTCATCATGAAGTGGTGTCCTGCCACGTGTGTTCCACCATCTATCTTTGCTAGGGAATAGTCCTACCCTCAGTTGGCAGGTCTTTCCCCCTCAATAGACAGTGATCAAGATAATCTCCATATTCAGAGGTCCAGCTTCCAGATGATTCTCGATTCTGTAAAAATTAACCCCCACAGACTCGGTCTCAAGCAAAATGATTGAGGGAACACCTGATGCAGATCTCTGGCTTCCACAACACATAAATGCATATGCACCTGTGCATGCACACACACGCACATGCGCGCGCGCACACACACACATACATACACACACACACACACACACACACACACACACACTTGCATGCATGCAGACACAGTAATAGGGTCATAGGGGACCTATGTGACCGGATCAACCCACTTGAAAGTGGACAGCGTTCTTCCCCTTGGGACACAAGGGGAGGCCAGAGAGATTCAAAGTCCAAGGGCTCAGCATACCCTCTTTGGACACACAAAGAACATCCAGCAAAGGAGCAGGGGTTTCAGGCCTCTACCCACAGAGAACTGAACTCTGCAGTGACCCAAGTGGGTTTGCAATGGAATTCTTGCTCAGAGCCTGTGATGAAAGCCCCTGAAGCTAACACAGGCTTGATTTTAACGCTGTGAGACCAATAGCGGAGGACTGAGGGGAACTCTTCCTGACTTTGAATCTACAAAGCAGTGAGATAACAGACAGGGCTTCTTGAAGTCAATCTGTTTGGATATGTCAATCTATTTGCTATGGTGCCACAGTGAACTAATACGCCGTGTTGATCCAAGGTGGGAGCACTCTGTTGATGGATCAGTACGATTATGCTGCCCTAGTTCCAGGCCTTTAAGTAGCTCCCATCATATTGAACAACCCTGGTAGTGTCACAGCTTGCACATCAACCCTACTACTGTGTGGGTGTGTGTGCTCGCACATGCGCGTGCACATGAAGGTGCAGATGTATCTGCTCGTGAAGACCAGAAATCAACATCAGGTTCTCCCCACATTATCTCTTTTGAGACAGAGTCTGTGGTAGTTAGTGTCATTAGTCATTTCCACAGAATCTAGGCTCGCCTGGAAGACAGACCTCTGGATATGCTTAAGGGGATCATATTGATTACTGTCAATTGAGGTGGGAAGATCTGTCCACTATGGGTGGCACCATTCCCTAGCTGGGATCCTTGACGGTATAAGTGAAGAAAAAGAGTGTTCGTATGCATTCTTGGCTCTGTTCTGATTGTGGAGGTGACATGACTGGCTCCCTCAAACTCCCGATGCTGGAAATTTCCCCAGTGTGGTGGGCTTTATCCTTAGCCCCTTTCTCCCGTAAGTTGATTTTGTCAGAGTATTTTATTGTGGCGACAGGAGAAGGAACCAAGACGCGGTCTCTCACTGAACCTGGAGCTCACTGATTAGCTATCCTGGATGGCCAAGGAGCTCCAGATACCTGGCTGTCTCGACCTCCCCAGCGCTGGGACTCCAGGCACACCGGCACAAGTTTTTACATGTATGCCGGGGATCAGAACTTGTTTCTCATGCTTTTGCAGCAAGGCCTGACTGAGACAGCTCCCCAGCCTCCTGATCCCAGTCTTAGTTACTGTTTCATTGCTGTGAGGAGACATCATGACCAAGGCCACTTATAAATGAAAGCATTTAGTTGAGGGCTTGCCTACAGTTTCAGAGGGTGGAGTCTATGATCATCATGGTGGGGAGCATGGCGGCATGTAGGCAGGCATGGTGCTGGAGAGTAGCTGAGATCTTACATCTAACCCACCAGTAGGAGGAGGCAGTGGGGTGCAGTGGGCCTGGCATGGGCTTTTTTGAAATCTCACACTCCAAGAGACACACCTCCATGCTTCCTAATCCTTCCTAAACAGTTGCACCAACTGGGAACCAAATATTGAAATATATGAGCCTATGAGATCCATTATCATTCAAACCACTACAGCCTGCTCTGGCCACTCCCTCCATCCCAGCTCCATTGGCCTCATTGCTCTCCTCAACCACCTCAAGCTCACCCTCCCCTCAGGGCCTTGGCAGGTGCTGTCACTGCCCCTCACCCCAGCCACGCACACGGCCCACTCACCATGTCCTGCTCTCTCTTCAATGTCAAGTCCCCACAGATGTCTTGACAGCATGTCTCACCTGACTTCCCGCTCCCAGAAATCGCTTTATTCTTTATGATGTCTCTGCCTGACTGTACTTTAAGTTTATCTGTTGTTTATGGCCAATTACGTACACGCTTCAACCCCCAGCTAGAATGTCAGTTGAGAGGGATGGGCCTCATCTTCCCTCACCGCTGCATCTCTGCTTCGGGGAACCATATCTGGGGATGGTCGGCAGTGGCTCGCAGGGCCGCCAAAGAACTCATGTTTTGCCTCGTGATACCTGTGCTTATAACAAATGACAAATCAATGGAACGTTCCCTACATTAAGATAGATCATCCCCCACACAGGCTTCCCAAGGAGCCCTGCGGGCAGAATTTGAGCCATTCTCACCAGCCCAGACAGCTGTCACTCATGATTTCTCTGAAGTCCGAGTCTGGGTTATGGTTGAATTAAGACCCTTCCTGTGGGTCACCTTGAATCTCAACCCCAAGCCAGCCCTCCCCTGGCTTGAATGGGACTTCCAGGTGGCAGTTATTCCTGCTGTGGGCATGCCTGAGCTCTAGGACACAGTTTTTCATTTTGTCCCCAAAGCAGAGCTGTGACCAGAGCTGCGAACACACTGGTGTTGTGCTCCAGTGGATCTTGCTCCATCTCGCTGCTTCTCCAACCTTCTCCTTGCCAGAGAGATATGCAGAAAGACAACACATGACAACTATCCCTCCACACTCAGGGAACACTCGCCATGGAGCAGGTAGCTTCCCGAGTGTGGTTCCATCCTCAATGGCTTCTGCCCTCTGTGGGCTCAAGTTCATGCCGAAAGGTAAACTCACTGGAGTAATTAGTTAAAAAGCAAAAGTCTTTCTTTCTTTCTTTCTTTCTTTCTTTCTTTCTTTCTTTCTTTCTTTCTTTCTTTCTTTCTTTCTTTCTTTCCTTCTGCAGTAAAGGTAGCCTGGTAAGAAAACTCCCCCCCAACATCTAAAGTCTGATGTATGTGGAGAAAGTGTGTGTTCCTGCCCAAGGACTCTAACCTACCTTTCAAATCCCACCACCACCAAACTGCCAGTCACATCCTGGCCTCCCAGCTTTCCTGAAGCTCTGCAGAGCTTCAAAGGGTATCCCAAGCTCAGAGCCCAGCCAAGCACGGATCTAGAAGGCCAGACATGGGGCACCTCCCCCATGGTGACTAGTTCTGGAAGATGCATGCTGCAGTCACCCTGGGGACCTTTTTTTGGTGTTTCAACATTCCCCCAGCCTCACAGGGACAGCTGCAACAGACCCCTAGTGAGGGATGAAAGGGCCTCCTGGGTACCGGAGGTGGTCAATGAATGGCAAAGGGGAACTAAAGATGTCAGGCTCCCAGCTTGGTCCAGGCCTGACCCCCTGCAAGGCCCAGCCATGTTGGGCGTACAATTTTGTCCAGCTCATTGACTCTGAGTACATAGGGCTGTAATAGGCTTATAGAAATATGGGTGTTTACAGTCTCCTGCTCATCACGGAAAAAATGACATTAGGAGAGTACACGATAGTGATCATATGTACTTTGCAGCGTGTAAACAGAGTGAAAGTGAGGCTGGCGGGAGGCAGCAAGAGGAACGGCTGGAGGCACAGATGCAGTCGTGCAGGGGCTCGGAGCTCTCCGGCACCAAACTAGCTGCTCTCACTCTGGGAGTGGGGCATGGTGCAGGTGACCAGGTAAACTGAGTTCTTCGTAGGTGGTGATAGCCCACTTACCAGGCCTGAGAAGAGATGGCTGGGCCGTCGTTACCTAAACTGTGTGTTTCCAGGGTTGGGTATAGGAAAATCTTGGTCTCAGAGGTCAAAGTTAAAACCTAGACCATCAGTGAATGGAGATGCAGGTAAGGATGGGGTAAGCCTCCACCCCAGGGGCTCTTTCCCCCTGGGTCAAAGAGGCAAAGTCAAGTATACCAATCCTTCCCTGGGTCTCTGGCTCCTGGGTCTCCCAGGCCCTCTTCTGATACCCACCACTATGAGAGGAAGGGATATGGTGAGCTGGTGTGGCTGCTGTCACCCAGATCAGTTGAAGACCCTTCTGGGGGATTTCCAGTTGAAAAAGTTATTTTTGCAATCCCAGGGGTAACCATGTACCTCTGGGCAAAGCCTCCCCATGAGCTCAAGTCTTGGAACAATTCACTGCTGGGTGAAAGCTTTGAGCCCAGATCAGCAATCTTCACTGGCTCCCTGGTGCTCAGCTAAACCTAAGCCTGATTCTTCCCCCTTGCCTAATCTCCTGGGAGCTGTTCCTCAGCAGCCACACCCAGTGACTGGCCCAGCTCCATCCACAGACAGCATGCCCCTTCCAGCCCTTGCCTAGGCCTTTCTCCACCCCAAGTGTCTGCTTTACCCTTCAAGGCTCAGATCTGCCGGCTCCTCAAGGGCTTTCCAGCTCTCCCCCAGTGTAAAAGGGACACTGTATCTTGACTTTTGTAAACGCTCCTCTCCAGTGCAGCCCAGATGAGTTGAACAAACACTGTTATCTGTTTACACACCCTTCTCCACAGAGCTGCACGGGGCCCGGGGCCCGGGGAGTTGAGAGAAGACGCCAGGACTTCCAGGGACAGAGATAAGGAATGTGACAGTTCCTGTAGGGAACCTCCAGAGACAGGCTCTTGTCAAGGGCCACAAGGATCCCAGGAAGGTGGGTTGGAAGATGACATTGTGGGACAAACTGTCCCTCAAAAAAATATGCCAGATCTCTCTAAGTGGCCCTTCTCTAGAAACAGGGTCTTTGAGATGTCAGCTAAGCTACAGTGAGTGAGGCTGGGCCCTAATCAGAGAGACTGACCTTATGAGGAAGGCACAGACTGAAGGAGGTGACAGAGGCTAGGCAGCCACAGGCTGTGAGACACCAAACACTGCCACAGATGCCAAAACTAGGAGGCAAGGAAGGCTCTGTCCTCACAGAATCCACCTTGACTGTTGACCTCCAGCTGCAGAGCTGGGATCATGGGCATCTACTGGGTCAAACCACCTTTGGAAGGTAACGCGGAAGGAAAAAGCAGCCGGGCACACCCCAAGTGCTGTCTTTCCTCTAGTACCTTGCACTGTGGTTTCTCTGAAGTTCCTTTGTCCCCAAGGCAGCTGGGCTTGTTACATGCTTTATAAATGAAGGCATAAGACCCAGAGAAGGGAAATGACCATTGAAAAGCTAGGAGGAGATGGAGGTGGGACGTGAACCCAGATCCCAAGCAAGCATCCCTACCCTGCAACTGACCCTGTTTCAGGGTTCCCCAGCTACCGGGGGACACAGAAAACCCACATGCAGGTGAAGAGTGGGGGCTTGGGGCCATCACTGGTTTCTAGAGTCTCCTTGTGTCCCTTGGTCTTCAGGCCTCCTCAGATATGTTCCAGTGGGCAATCTAATTGTCTAGGGATGGATTTCTGAGGATACCGGGCAAAGTACCCTGAAGCTGTAGGACCTTATCTGGCAGTGCAGTGGAGTGAGCCCCTGATGCCGCACAGCACGGAAGCAAATGGTGGTTAACATGGTTCCGGCAGAGATTACCCTGCGTGGCACACACAATAGAGACAATTAAATGGCATCGGAGCTGCAGCTGTGGCTGAGGAGATGAAGTTGAGGACCGTGAGGGGGCACACTGGGTCCCCAGAGACTTTACTGATCTTTTTAGAATTGTGGGCACCAGGGGTGCCGGGCATGAGAAGTCTTTAAAGAACTTGGCTTTGGGAGGGCCTGGCCTGTCTGTCTCATGCCTCTCTTTCACCATCTTGGAGGCGCTGGGTCTCCATCGAAGGCCTGAAGGGAAGAGGGACAGGTAGATGGGAAGCGAAGGGCAGTCCCTGAGAGCCCCAGCAGGCCACTTTCGCGTGCCCCACAACACCGCACTGGCCCCTTCTCGTGTGTAAGAACGTGATGTGAGAATCCAGCCGAGACTCAGGCCACATCTGCAGCCCTTCCCCTTTCAGAGACACTGGCAGGTACCTACTGAGACACCATCTGCGTGTTCCCAGCTAACAGACCCCCCAGGGACCAGGATCTCTCATCTGGGGAGGTAAGCTTACATTAAAGGGAGTATCAGCAGTCACACTCCCTGCTCCCCACGCCGTCCCTGCCTCTGTCTAGGAATCAGAGGCCCTGGCTTCCAGCTTGTTATGAAAGCCTCCCCATCCTCAGAGAGATGTAAGAACAGGACTCCATTTCTGCCACTCGGGCCCTGACTCCTCTCTTCAGAGCCCCTACTATGTTGCTGTCATCTGTCTGTCTGTCTGTGATGTAATAACTCTTAATAAATTTCTCACTCTCCAGTAATCTGCCTCAGTGTCCCCTTGAGCCCACATCTGAGACCATTCATTCTCCAGCATGGGGCTGGCCTTATCCCTGCTTTCAGTGGTTTCCCAGCCAGAGCAAGCTGTTGGCTTTATCCCAGGGTTAGGGGGAGACACTGCTGGCAGACCCTGGGCAGCGTCCCAGGCCTCCCTGAAGACCCTCTGGGGTTTTAAGGTCTGGTCTATAGCTAAGCACAAAGAACAGTGCAGACCAGGAACCTGGCCACCGAGGTGACCTCTGAAGTGGAAAGTGTGCCCTTCCTCAGGAGGGGAAGGCAGCTGGGCCTTTTGTCTGGGTTTCTATCCCATAAATCTCTGTTGCTAATTTCCAGAGGGTCATACAACTTCGGGAACACTTGGAACCAAATCCTTAAGCATCGTTTTGCAAAGACCTAGAAAACTCTATAATGGATACTAAACTCCCCACTCTGTGCCAAGTGATTGAAGGGCTTCAGATTCTTAGCACCCCACCCCCGCTTATAAGGCAGAGAAATCAAGGCAGGCAAGGTTAGGAGGTGGGCCACATAGTCCAGCTGAGATGAAGGCAATACATGACAAGTAATGACACGGACAGGGACGTTCCACATGCATGACAGTGTTCAGAGCCCTTGTTTTCCACAGACCGACTCCACTTCATTTGTTTTACTTATTTCTCCGGGTGAGATAGGAGGAAATCGAGGCTCAGAGTGGCCAAGACCCTTGCCCAAGGTCACACAGCCACTGAGTGTCGGAGCTGGGATTTGAAAGTACTAAAGCCTTTAGAGAATGATTTGAGTGTCCTGTGCCCCTCAGCCCATCCTCCTCCCCCACTCAGCCCGTGCATGGCTGCTGGGAGTGATGCTGCCACCAGGGAACCTCCAAAAGTTCATGGGAACCTAAAAAATCCAGCTATCAGAACATCTGGTCTGTGAGCTGCTTCGCTGGAATCAGAATATGAGAGATGCTAATTCAGGGAGTGTTTCAAGTCCAGAGATGTCCACAAAGGGGCCTAATGTCACACAGCTTCTGTGGGTTGCTGGAGAGCTGAAGCGAGGTCGGCCTTCCTCATGGGCTCTTACATACCTGCCTCGAAGGGACCTTCCCCACGCCTGGGCCCGGAACCCACCCAGCTCACCAGCATCACTCTGTCCAGCTCTAGGCTCCTCGCCCTGCAGGCACTGGCATGGTTGGGTTGCTTGCTTGTGACCTTGGGAAGGGACAAGAGTGGTTTTAGCAATCTAAACACACTCCTTCCTCGCCTGGAGACGCCTGACTGTTGAACGATTTGTATGCTCTGAGCACGTCACCTCCTTTCAGGAGACAGAGAGGCTGCCTGAAAAGTCATTTTTCAGCATTTGACACAAAGTCTCTTTCGCTCTGTAGCGAAGCCAGATAACTATCAGCAGCTGGGCCGATTAGAAAAAAAATATATACTGGGTACCGGGAAGCCAGGGAAATCGCGGAAGCCAGTTCGTCCTTCCTCCTACCCTCCTGCGGACGGGCAGCTGCAAGGCACCCCTAAGCTCAGCCCTGCAGAGCGAGGATGCCCAATCTCCTGAAGACAGCTCGGGGTGGAGGCACCAGCCTGACATGAAGAGGTGTGAGAACATGTCCCTGCTGTAGTGCTGTGTGATCTGGGACAAGTCACTTCCTCTCTGAGCATCAGTCTCTATGTCCATCAGCTGCCATGAGTTTTAGCTAACACACGCATGGGATGGATATACAAGGCCTGGTGATGGAGAACTCCCTCTACGGCCCCAGACCAGCTCCTGAACCCTGGAGGCCACCTCTAGAAACCCAGGGTCTCTGCTGTCGAGCTGTGGCTGCGAAGACAGACCTTAGGCTTTCTTGGTGACAGCTAACCTCTGGGTCACTCGTTGTACCCACAGATCTGGCAGGAACTCAAGTTCAGCCTTTCCCCCAGCCTCAGGATTAGGTGGAGTTCGGGGGTGGGGGGCTGGGGTCAGGACACCCTGCTCTCTCTAGTCTCCACACCTGGTCAGTCCATTGGTCTCTTTCTGGTTGTTCAGGGACAGCTTCCTCTCTGGGCCTCCCTGCTTCTAGCCTGCTCTACTCCGCTCTAACGGATCTAAGGGCCTTCAGTATCCTGCTTTAGACATGTACCATCCCCAACCAATCCCTGTGTTAGAAAGAATAAAGCCATCCACTTCACCGAGACTTCACTCTCTCCCCTTCCTACACGTTTCTGCCACACCCTTGGGCCTCAACCAAGGTGCTCTTGGCTCAGAGGTTCTGAGCTCTGGTTCTTGCCGGAGGGCTCAGCACCTGCTGCTCGCTCCTGTAGAGGTGACCTTTCCTCTCCTCCCCTTTAGCAGCTAACTCATGAGCATGCTGGCTGCTACATCTCCCAGAAAACCTTCTTAGCCTTCCTCCTTCCTACACTAGATCTGGACCCAGCTCCCTGCTGGGTTTTATGGACTCCTGAACTCCCGCCCCCCCCTCCAGCTCCCAGGTCCCCGCCACCCAGGTGTCTCTCATTCCCAGCCTGGCTTCAGTTTCCTGAGGTGCCACACTAAAAGCTCTCTGTGGAACGAGAGAATTGACAGCACACCCACTACACACCACTTCCTGCATCGGGCCCAGAGGATGCTCACACTGAGCAATGCACTAAGCTTAGAAGGTAGGGCAAGCAGAAAGGGCTCCTCGGTCCAACAGCCTATCTGGCTTTTCTAACTTCATTCCAACTGACCTCCTGCCCCAGCAAGCTCCAGCCACCTGTATGTCCCCACCCCTTTACTCAGCTTTCATCACAAATGGTCCTTCTTCCTTAATGCCCCCCTGGGCTCAGCCCCCGCTGCCTTCCTTATTACCCAGTCTGCCTTCACTTTGTCCAAGAAGATGAATATGGACGGTTCCGTGCTCTCTGGGTCACCCCCACCTGCTGTTGCTGTTGGGTGAAAATGCTAGGAAGACCAGACCTTTCCCACTTTGGTACCCAGGGCCTGCTTCCCACTTCCAGATGCTCAAGTGAGATTTCCAATAAATGAATGGAGTCAGTGGCCTGCATTTCTCCAGAAAGGTTCATGCGCCATTTCCTATACAATTCTCACCAGAGAGAGATTGCCCAGACATAAACCAAAACGGAAATCAGGACATGGAGTGGGCAGCCAGAGGGTTCTGGTCACGCCTCCACACCCCCACCCTTCTGCATTCCTACCCCACTGCAATGTGCTCCCAGTAGGTGCTGAGGGTCGCAGGTGCTACACAATGGTGAACCCTGAGGAGGCCATTTGCCGTCTCCGTGATTTCACAGCGGCCATAGACCAGGCTCCCAAAGACACTAGGTGGGGAAGGTGACAATAGCAGTGTGCCCGTGTTGTATCAGTGGCATACCAGGCCTGGTTCTCAGGGCCGTGTGGACACACGAGCTCACCAGAGATGCCCATCAGCTCTGGGCTAGGTCTCTCTCCCATCTTCTGCATGGAGAAGCTGAAGCTTAGGGATTGATGAGGTCTCTTTGAAGAATCATCTGTAGACTGACATTAGACTCAGCATCCCACTCCTATCTACAGGCATGAAGGCCTGGGCCAGTCCAGGCCAGTTGTGTCCTGCAGTAGCTCAACCTGGCCTTGTCCCCATTGCTGGAGGCCCGGCTGAGTCAGCAAATGGCAGAGCTGGCCCCCTTTAGGCTTGCTGACCCTTAAGCAAGAATTGAGTGTGGCCAATCTTCCCTGCCATCTGAAGCTAGGCAGAAGACAGAATGCTGCTGAGGATGGGAGCCGTTGGCAGCCCTAAGGAAGCAGGGAGGACAGAAGCTGCCTGCTGGCTCTCAGGACAGGTAAGTGCCACCTGTTTGCCACCAGATAAGGCCACACCTTCCAGGAGGACCCATCCTTGCCCTGCACTCCCCCTACTCAGCTGCTGGAGCAGGAATCACCTCCTGTCCCTGGAACAGATGCCAGGGTTGCCAACAGATCTGAGCCGATGAACACGGGGCGGGCCAGAGGGAGCCCCAGACAGATGCCAAGTTCAAAGGGAATCACAGGGAAGCAGTGACAGTCAGGAGCTCAGCACAAAAGGGCCCAGAGTGACAGGAGAAAAACAGGGCCAGATGGGCCGGGCCTCCCCCTGCCAGCAAGGCAGTCTCAGATCAGATCAGCTTGGGCCGTCTGCTCCCGTACCCCTGGCAAGGCCCACACCAGGGCCCTTCTCTGCAGCCTGCAGATGCTGGCTCCTCTACCTGGGACACACTCTGTCTGCTTCACCCCAACTTCCCCAGAGTCCTCAGCAAACCATAGCTGAAGCTGCAATCTACTCAGAGTTCATCCTCTGACTCTGTCATTCCTGCGAGCACAGCACCCCACAGTTTGTAAGGCAGTTTTCGTACCTACTGCATCTAGAGTCCCTTATGAGAACCTCGTGCCATGGGTACCATTCTTTTAACTGGACACAGGCCATTCAGAGAGGACAGGTGACCGTTCAGGGATCACATAGCTCAAAAGCATAGCAGACAGAAGTGGGGTTCTGGAACCTTCATTCTCTAAGACAAGGGCTCTGGCCCCTTGCAGAGACCCTTGTGTCAAGTAACTGCTTACCAAGGAATGGGTGAATGCAACAGGTTGATGGTGTAGCTGTTGCTTTCATTTTCTTCCAGAATCTCCTACTGCTGGGTTCCTAGAAGCCATCAGCCACTATCCCCAGATGCCCTCTCTCTTTGGGGAGAAGGGGATAGGAATGCTGAGGATTTCAATACTGCCCACTCCAAAATGATATCAGGCCCGGCCCCAGTGTCCCCAGCTTCCTCAGTGGACTTGCTGTAGTCCACCCAGAGTCCCCCCTTTCTCCCCAATCACAAGTCATAATCAAAAGAACAAAGCCCCTCTGGGAGCACCCTGACTCCGTGGGAGATGGCATGATAGCAGCCATGTTTTACAAGCTCAAATCCGCGATAAGGCTGGCCAGCCGTCTGGCTCTGCAGAGATAAGCCAGTGCCTGCCTCCCTCCCAGGGTCTCACCAAACACCCACGCCAGGGAAGAACACGGTATAAGAGCTAAAGCCTGGTGAGTACCAGTTCCAGCCCCCACGGCCAGCATTGCTGTAGACAACATCAACGCAGGAACAAGGCTTGTGGACTCCTCTGCAAACAGAGGAAGGAGAAACAGTGGCATGGACTCAATAGAGTGCCAGGGATTTCAGGAATGTTCAGGAACACATGGTGTGCCCAGAGTGGCGCTAAGTACACACACACACACACACACACACACACACACACACACACACACACACTCCTCCCTCTGTACATATACATACATGTACACACATAGCTTACCTACCTCCAAATGGCCGGGGACAGGTGCACTAATGGTCTCATTCTACAGCTGCGTGCTAGGAAGGGAGAGCGGAAGGATACTGGGCAGTGGTTGTCTGCTTTGGCCAAAGCTCTCTGGAAACAGAGCAGAGGAAGAACTGTGTAGGGGCATTCTAGGGCTCTCCTGAGTTAGCGGCTGTGAGCCATGGAGGAGCAAAGTGGGCAGGGGCAGGGCTGATCCCCCCGAGAGCCTATAGAACAGAGCTGAGGTTTGCTGCTGGTCTGAGAGGACCCTGACACAATTGCTGGACCATGATCAGTGGTTAGCTGTGGGCAGCTCTCAGACAGAGGCCTGTTCTGGATAGGGCTGAGGGTGGTTGGTCATGGTGACCACTGTACCACCCAGATCACACGATCACCAGGAAAATTAGGTGTTAAACAGGAACCCTGGGCGTGCGAAGCTGTGTCTCTGAGCCAAGTGTTAGCATCTAAATTTAGTTTTGTGCTCCAGAGAGGGGGAGGAGAGAGAGAGAGAGAGAGAGAGAGAGAGAGAGAGAGAGAGAGAGAGAGAGAGAGAGAGAGGGAGGGAGATCTACTGTAAACCAAGACCAGAGGCCACTTTGGCTTGCTCACCCAGCTCTGCAGGTGCCCTCCTGTGTGATCCTGAGCCTAAGCTCCCATATTAAAGCCTAGGTTAACCCCAATAAGACCCCACACAGCTCTTGGGGGGACTTTCTCCAGGAAGTAGAGGAACTTGCACAGGCAACTCCCATCAGCTGGATGGGACTCAGGGAACTGGGCCACCTCTGTTTCCTCACAACGTCACCCAGCAGGGGACAGCACATGCATTGCCTGTCAGTCCCCTCCCCTCATGCTGACAACCTCAAGAGGTCCCTAAATATCACTGTTACCAATTTCCTTCTTCACTTTTTCTCCCTGCATCGATTTCTGTTTCCTTTGCTAGGCTTGCTGAAGTCCTGGGTCCCAGCGAGCACCCGGACCCTCTCTGCAGTGATCCGATCAAAGGCCATATTTTACTGGCTTGCACCTACCGGAAAGCCATACTTCACCCATGATCCGGTGGTAAAGTGTATTTCCAAGGTGGAGATGGAAATTCATGGTTTATATCTCACGGCTCGAGATCTAATCGCTGGGCAATATTTCACAGGTGGGCTCTCATCCCAGAGGTGTCTTTTATGGCTGGAGGAGCAGAGTGGTTCAGCGTGGCTTCCTCCCCTCTTCTGTTTTTTACAAATGTGTTCCTATGTTTAGAAGGACAAAGTAAAACTCCACAAATAAGTCCCAAGTCTGCAATCAGAGGCAGCGTCTCTGTTGTGTGGGGACTTGCTGCCTTTGTGCTCATAGACTGCTTGGGACATTTCGGGGAGGGCAAGTCTCCATTTCAATCTCAGCCCATATCCAAGGAGGACTTTGATTTTTTTCCATTTGTTTTATTCACCCCCCAAAAGATTTATTTAGGTGCATATGAGTATGCATGTACACACATATGTGCAGGTGCCAGAGGAGGCCAGAAGAAGGCACTGTACCCCATGAAGCTAGAGTTAGAGATGGTGTGACCTGCCTAATGCAGATGTTGGGAATCAAACTTGGGTCTTCTGCGAGCACAGTGGGTGCCCTTAGCCACTGAGCCATTTCTCAAGCACTCCCTTAACCCCACTTGTTCTCTTTCATTTGGTCATTTGTTCAATCAGCAAATGTCGCTCATGTTGTCTTAGTTTTGAGAACCAGTAATCCAGAACGTTCTGCCTGCTCTCCACTGAATGTGTCAGTCTAGAACATATACAGCAAAGCCATGGCCCCCCAGCATGAGGTGATTTGGAGGTGAAGCCTTGAGGAGGTGAGGTCATGGGGGTGGGTCTCTGTGATGGGATTACTGTCCCCATAGGAGGAAGTGGAGAGCCCATGCCTCCTATCTCTCTTGCCCTGTGAGGACACGGAGCCATCTGCAATCGAGGAAGAGCCCTCATCAGAAACTGAACTGCAGGTATCTGACCTTGAACATTACACTCCTGACCTACGAGTTGTGGGAATTCAATGTCTGCCCTGCGCACTGCTGGGCTGAGGCATCCGAGCAGTCCCAGAGCTCTCATTGTGTGGTTTTTCTTGAGAAGCAGATATGAAGCCAGAGATCATGGGAAGGAACACAGAAGGAGGACCATGGGCCCCAGACTTCTGGGAAGCCCCCTGAGCCAGCAAATGTGGGAACGGTGGTCTGAAGGACCAGTAGGTGTCACCCACAGGTGACGGGATGATGAGAGGAGACAGAGACTGGCTGGAGCCGGGGAGCCCAGAGAGCCAGGGAAACTCGGCATGGCTGGAGGCAGCGGAGAGCCTCAGAAGTAAACAGGACCTTGAGCTTGGCTCTGGGGCTGGTTTCTGGCTGGCTTTAGTTTCCCTTCTGTAAAATGGAATGGACACTGGGGATTTTTATGGACTTTGGGCCTTATTCTAGAAATAGGAAAGTTCACTAAAGATAGAGAGAGGACAGTGAGGCATTTCGGAAAGATCTTGCCATCAGTTGCTGTAGGGGAATGATTCTCAGACAACAGAAGGAGTAGAGGGGAGGGGTTGGGGCAGAGGTAGACATCTAAGAGAGAAGCCCGGATGGGGTCTGGCAGCTCCCAGAGGCGCTGGAGGGCTGCTGGCCATAGAGGAAGATGGGAAGCAGGGTGGGAGGAGGAAGGGTGGAGGAAGAAAGGGAGGAAGGATGAAGAGAGAGAGAGAGAGATGAAAAGATGGAAGGTGTAAAAGCCATTTCCCAAACACTTAGTCACTCTCTGCCAGGACGTCTTTACCTGGTCCCTCTCCCTTTTTGCCCTGGTCATAGTTCCTTTCCTAAGCCAATTCTGAGCCAAATAATCTTAGATGTATCACCTATTTTATGGGACACCACATAAAGTCACTCATTAAGCCCCAAGGTGTCCTGCCTGGGATTAGAACCCATAGTCTATGTACAATGAGACATTATTGTCTTAGTAAACATCTCAAGAAGATTATAAAGCAGTGATCCTCAACTTGTGGGTTGCGGCCCCCGTGGAAGGAATGATCCTTCCATAGGGGTCACATATCAGATATTTACATCACAATTCATAATAGTAGCAAAATTACAATTATGAAGTAGCGAAAAATAATTTTATGGTGGGGGGGTCATCACAACATGAGGAACTGTATTAAATGGTTGCAGTGTTAGGAAGGTTGAGAACCGCTGCTCTAACGGGTTCCCTCATGTTGAGAAAAAGAAACTTGGCACACATTCCGCACATGGGTGGCCAACTGGTTGTAAGGGGAGCTGGCCAGGGGAGGGTGTGCTCCTATACCCAATCCCTTCTTCAAGAAACACATGGGTGTGGAACCCTGCCACCACCACACACACATAGACACATGCACACATGCACACACACACAAGCTTGGACAGATGTTTGAGTGTGCGCTCTTGAGGCTCAGAAACTTCTGATCTCTGGGCAGCCTCTTACACCCTCTTTGTAAGACAAGAACCCCATCAGCATGCCAGCCTGTCAGCAGCCTACGGACGGCAGGAGCCCCGACATGTGTCTCATCTGACTCTCATTCAGGGAGAATGATTAAAGGTTCAGCGGGATTAATTTACTTGGAAAGATTAAAGCAAGCAAATCTCCCAGGCTGGGCTTAACCATGACCAAGATCAGGGACCTCAGGGACATTTCCTAATATTTGAACAGAGTGGAGACCCTGGGGAGGGGGAATGGGAGAAGGAGAGGCTCAACATAAAGAAAGGAGTGCAAGAGGGGGACCAGAAATGATGGCAAGGGTGAGATTGGCGCATCCCTCGTCATCTTTGAGATCCTGGCTGAGACAGACGCTCACTAGATGTACTGCCTGAATTTCATGGGTATTGCATGAACAGGTCTTGGTCAGTGATGTCTGACTCTAAAATAGGAAACGGAGGCACACACAGGAAAAGTTGTCCATCCAAAGAAACATAGCTTCTAAGAATCAGTGTGCCATTAATCCTGACCCTGAGCCACCGTGTGCTGCCTGGACCCTTGTTCAATAAATCTCAACTTACTCCCTTTCCCCTTCCCCATCTCATCAAGCTTGAGGCCGGTCACGTGACTTCAGTGGGATGGCAGGGGCAAGCAAATGCTTCAAATACACTTAACAATGGGGCATCCTCCAGCCCTCTTCTGAGAGGAGCAGCATCTTGCAGACCCAGAACGTGGCTCAGCCTGCAACCTGGAGCTCAGGCGACTGGACCTGCAGTTGAGACAGACCAGCAGAGCCCAGCTCCAGTCACCGCGCCCCACCCGCCGTCAAGCTGCTGAGTTTAGGGCTGGCAGTCACAGTGACAACTGACTCTCCCAGCACTGCTAGCTTTCCGGCTCACCTCTGACCTCACTCCCGTCGGTACTGGTGGCCAGTTCCTCATCATTCCCAGGAAATTCTTGTGATTGCCATATATCTTGTATGTATACAGTCATTTCTTTTTGCAAGCTACCTTGAGATGCCACCTACATAAGCTTTGCCTGTTCACAGCCATGGGCCCTCCTTACACACAGTGAGTGGGAAGGAGATGGCTCCCAGATCTGAGAGCAAACTGGTGCCTCCAAATCCATGGGCTGAAGTCTCACTTCTTTATTTAATTATATAGAGCTGATTTTCTGACCTAGAGTATGGCAGAGCCAGGCAGCTTAGTTTTCACTGAATGCCCCATTCATGAGAGGACAGAGCTCTAGTGAGCTGTATGTGACATCCACCTATCCATCATTCATCCTCTCGCCATTCACCTAACTACCAATCATCGAGCCAACTCTCAATCCATTCATATTTCCATCGATCCATCCATCCACCCATCCATTCATAAGCTCGTCCACCTAACCATGTATCCTCCCATCCACTTACCCATCCATTCATCCACCCATTCTCTATCCATACATTGTTCACCCATCCATCCATAATTCATCTATTTGCCATCTATCAATCCTCTCATCTATCCATCCACCATTGATCCATCCATCCATTCATGCTCTCATCCATTAAAGCACTCATCTGACTATCTCTCCATGCTCCCATCTACTCATCCATCCATACACCCATTTACCTATGCATCCATCTATCCTCTCATTCATCTATCCAGCATACATTCATTTATCATTCCTTTGAACAGCCTCTTCTCATCCATCCATCTATCCATCCACCCACTCACCCATCCACCCATCCATCCATCCATCCATCTATCCATCCATCTATCTTCCTATCCTCCCTACCTATCCTCTGATCTGCATCCACTCATCCACCCATCCACCCACCCATCCATCCATCCATCCATCCATCCATCCATCCATCCATCCATGATGATTAAGACAGTATAGGTAGATGTTCATTTGAGACTCAGGAGTCACATAGAAGAGAGGAAGTCCCAGGTACCAGGACAGCCTGTCCGAGGCACACAGGACTCAGGAACAGCAGGAGATGACTCTAAAAAGACACATTCCAGAAATTAGGAACTTCCCATTTTCTGGTCAAGAATCTTTGTCTGCCAGACATTCCAGGTTTTGCTTCAACAAACGGAAGACTCAGACCTCTAAGCATGGGTTCCTGGCAGGGAAAAAATATTTGCAGGCCCGAATCTGAGTCCAGCTTTGGAATGTTCTAACTGGCTGACAGTGGGCAAGCTTCTTGACTCTGAGTCCACCTTCTTCATTTCTAGCAGAACTCACCAGACACAGTGTGCATAACCCGTTCTTACTCTGTGTGACGGGATGACAGCAGTGCCACTGAGATGGGGGCTTGAGCTTTAACAAGGCCCCACAAGTGCCTAGGTCCAGGGACTTGGCCCCATGGAGCCAGGGTAATGGCAGGTCCTCCACACTCTGCAGAGATGGGAATAAGGCCACCATCCCTAGAGAAAGCCTCCTCCAGCCACCCTTGCTATCTCTGAACAATTAGTACACAGAGAAGGAGCTGGCATTTTGCCTCATCCCAGGGTGTGCCAGGCAGAGCCAGTGTCCATAGAAGGAAGGGTCTCGGACCTGAGGACAGGATGCTGCTGTATTCTGGTTCCTAGAATCATACTCTATCTCATTTAATGTTCCCAACACTTAAAAGCTCCCATTGCCTTTGTCCCCTACGGGATGTGGCTGCTTGAGCCAGAGGACCTTGAACTGAAGCAGCATCTGGGTCACTGTGTGCTACACTCCAATTAAGTACACCTTGTCAACATCTTCAGCACAGCCTGAACCAGACAAGAAGCAGAGTTAGGTGGCAGCTCCGTCTCATTGTGTGGCAGTGCAGAGCGATCAGGCTGCACAGAGGAGGGAAACATAAGGTGAGTGTCTCAGGATGGCAGGATCAGGAGGACCCATAGGTGTCAGGCCCTAAGCTGGGACAGGAGGAACAGGGGCAGGGGGAAGGGCCAGCTACAGCCCAGCAAGAGGCCAGGTCGAAGGCAAGATGCACTGAGACCACAAGGGTGGGTACCATGGGTCTTGGCCATTTGTCCCCTCCCTCACAGGGGAGTTAAGGCCAGAGTGAAGCTGGCCTCTTAGTTTCCACTCTTGACTGGTGTGGTTTCCCAAATTCCAACCAAGAGCCTAGGATGCTCAGAGGCTGACAACGACAAGAACACTGGAGAGGGAAGGGAAACTGAGTCACCCTCCTTACAGCCTCACCCTTCCCTGTGGCACCTTCCAGACTCCTTTTTGCTTATTATCTTGGAGTTTTCTTTTCTTTCTTTTTTATGCATTTGTGCAGTGCACATATATACATGAGTACATGTATGTTCCTCTGTGTGTGTATGTGCACATATGTATATAGGTACATGTGTATCCCTCTGTGTGTGTGTGTGTGTAGTCTAGAAGTCAACATTGTGTGTCATTCCTCAGGCACTTGTTTTGTGAGGCAGGGTGTCTCATGGGCCCAGAGCTCTCCAGCTAGGCTGGGCTGGTTTACCAGTGAACCCCAGGGATCTACCTGTCTCTGCCTCCCCAGCATAAATACACATAACCATACTGGCCTGGCTTTTTACATGGGTTCTGGGGACTGAACTCAAGCCCTCAAGCTTACACAAGAAGCACTTTACTGAGTCTCTTCTAGCCTCACATCTTGGACTTTTGCACAATGTTCTGCCATGGGCAGCCACTGCTGTCTTGACTGCAGTTCCCTTTGGGTCATGAATCGGCCTCATTATCCCTAAAAGCAGACACCTCCTGCCCAGAGTGTAAGAACAGCACAGGCCAAAGTGCCAGGAGCAAAACCTTTTGTATCTAGTGCCAGACATACCTCATTCATTTGTTCATTCATTCATTCATTCACTGAGATAGAAGCTAAGGACTCAGAGTGGATGAGATCAAGGGAATATCCTCATGGGTTTCAACCAAGTGGACTATGACTGGAAAGCCTCTGTCGTGCACACAGAGTCCCTATATCTTCCCTTATATTCTAGGTACAAATTCATACATACTGTAGTGTTAGGCAATGATAAGCTTCAAGAAGAAAAACGGCAGAGTTAGAGGCAGTAAGGGAGGGGGCTATTTAGATCAAAAGGCAGAGAAGAGTGTGCCACTGGGGTGGGTGCATGGAAGGGAGGCCCCAAGAAGATGAAGGAGCCAAGTGCTCCAAAACCAGGGGTGGGGGAGTTCCAGGCCCTATGGCTTGAGTGTGCAATGCCCATCACAGAATCACAGGCTAAACATCTGTCTTCAGCCGGTGGAACTATCTTGGGAGGGTTCTGAAAGCTTGGGGAAGAAAACACAGGGAACACTGGAGAGAGTGTGTCGGTGGAGTGAGGATGGGGGTACCTTTGAGGGTTGTACCAGTCCCTGGTGTCCTCCTTCCTCTCTGCTGCCCGCTCACCATGCGGTGAGCGGCTTCCTCCCACACTCTCCTGCCACTATTACGCTCAGCCATGCCAGGGACCCAGAAACACAGAACCATGTGGCCACGGACTGAACCCCCTCAAGCCATTTGCAAGCTAAATCTCCACTCCTCCACACCATTCCTGTGAAATTTTCGGTCACGGAGACCAATGTCTGAACGGTACACGAGTGAAGGTGATCAGACACCAAGACCTTGAGTCTTGGGGGTGCTGGGTGGGTTCTAGGAGCCCCCAAGGATCTCTCTGCCCAGCTGTGAAAACAAAGAGCCCAACTCATGCCAATGATTGTGTTATCCATAGTAACTGACTGTGGCTTAATGTTGATTTGTGATGTCGACATGAAAGGCGGGACCAGGTTCTCAATGCTCCCAGCCATTAGGCACTTGGCCTATCCTGGAACCTTCCACTCGGGGACAGCCTCCCCCACGTCCCTGGATGTGGCATCAGACACCCAGCTGGACCAGGGAGGCAGTGCCTCTGGCAGGTTGCTGCAGCAAGTTTTCCATTCTGTTTCCCTTGGAAGCCCAGGTTAGCCCATGTACCTGTGGGCAGATAACTAGGACTCAGCCTGGCTCATGTCTGTCTTCACACCAAAGCACTAACTGAACGTACACATCAGCACTGTTATGTGGGGGAAGGGCCACAGAGGCCACAGCAGGCAGCAGCTCCTTTCTGGGCTCTGGGGTGGGAATCTACTCCCTGACAGGCACTGTCCCTCCACCACAGCCGGAGCTTGAGGCTAGAGCTCAGACTAGATACCTGTTGAGCCATCACAAGACTCTCAGAAGTCACCTCTGCCACCTGCCGGCCTCCTTGACAGATGGAGTCTCCGCGTGGCTCTGACAGGACCCGGTGACCGATGGGCTGTCCTCGTTCCATGCTCAGCGGCGTCTTCCCACTGAGGCTGCCTCTGTTTCTCGCCAAGGCCCCCCCTCCCTTCCCCTCAAATCGAGAGATGCTGTGATTTAATATTAATATTTATTCATGTACTCAATTCTTTCCCTGTTAAATAATTTCTCAGCTGTCGGAGGCTTCTGAAGGCTAATTTAAAACAGGTGTCATGGTTATCTAACTTATGCCCTCCAAGCCTCAAAGAGAACGGGGCGGGGACAGGCATCCCTGAGCTTAGAGCCCAGTGCTCCACCTGCCCCAGGGCCTAGATGCACCTGTCACGGGGGCGGGGGGGGGGGCAAGGCTTCAGGGGAGGAAGCAAGGGGAGGTACAGAAGGTGACCCCAGGGTAACATCAAAGGAGCCGAAGCCACAGCAAGGAATAAAGAGGAAGAAAAACAGGAAGAAGTGCCCCACCTTCCTTTTAGGCTAGCCTTGAACTCTCCACCCTCCTGTCTCAGCTCCCAGAGTGCCAGCCTACGCCTGGCTGTGTTCTCTGCAACTGTCAGTATGAGCCTTTTGAACCGTTTCTAATTCCCTGAGCCCAGAGGAGGGAAATTAAGGAAACTGAGCAAGTCCTTCAACAGCAGGGGCTGATAGCAGTAAGGGGACTGGGGCCCCAAGACAGGCATTTGGCTGAAATCTTGTCCCTTCTTGGGGCAAAGGACCTTCCTCAAGCTTCCATTTTCACAGCTAAAAAGTATAAAAAGTGTAGGTTATTGCTAAAAGTGACTTGAGGAACTCAGCAAATTCTGACTGTGCATCTCTAGGCTGTCACTAGAGACGGGGGAGGGACCCTGTGGCCTTGCACATAGTAGGTGTTCAGTACCTCTCTGTCTCTGTCTGTCTGTCTCTCTCTCTCTCTGTGTGTCTCTCTGTTTCTCTCTCTTCCCCTTCTCCTCTCTCCTCTCTATTCTCTCTCTCTGTCTCTCCTCCCCACTTCTCTTCCTCCCTCTCTCTCTTCTTCCTCTCTCCCTCTTCTCTTCTCTTTCCTTCCCCACAACCTCACACTTCAAGGTCATAGATCACTCAGCTGATTGAAATCCAAGCCATCACCCAGCACTGACAGGGAGAGCTTGGTAAAGCAAAAGAGCTGCCCCACACCTTTTCTTCCCTGCCGGCCTGTGGTCATCAGTTGGAGGCTCTTGGAGGTTTCTTGGTCTTTATGACCCTTGCCCCTCTAGATCCACACCTGACTCTGGGGCCTCTCCAACTACCCCAGCAGCTTACTGAGTGTCACTTTCCAAAGGGGCTGCATTCCTTGCTGGTCCAATCCCCACGCCTCCAGTTGCCCTTGCTATATCTAAAGGGTTCTGCCCGCCTAAGCAGGGTGAGGAGAAGGCATCCATCACTCCCAGTGCCGCACAAACAAGTGAGGCTCAGGCACGCCACCAGCACACTTGAAAGCGTGAGTCAATGGGGACAAAGCAAGGCTGGGGAACACCCACCAAGATCAGTGTGCCAAGGGTCACGAGACCCATTTCCTGTGGACCCGTGTGCACACCATAGAGCTTAGAAGTCATTTCGGGTCCCTGTGAGGACTCCCCATGTCTTCTCTGGGTAGAAACCAAACCCAAGGCCCAGCTGCCCCGTCCTGGATTTTTCTGGAAAGTGTCTACCACTGGATTATTTCTTTTGGGTTGGTTCTAACTCTGGTCCTCAAAGCCACCAGAGTCTCTGCAATTATTTTTTTTTCCCTGAGACAGGATCTCTCTGTGTGTTGCTTTGGCTGTCCTGGAACTTGCTCTGCAGACCAGACTGGCCTAGAACTCATAGAGATCCGCCTGCCTCTGACTCCCGTGTGCCTGGATTAAAGGCGTGCGCCACCACCACCTGGCATGCAATCATTGTTTTTTACAGAGGGGTGTGTCCCCAAAGTTCATCTGTAAGCCAGCTTCCAGGATCAAGCCAGAACAGCTGGGCAAGGAGACATCCCCAGACTGTCATGTTCGCAGCACAGACATGGTGCGCGAACCCACCGCTCTGCTGATGCGCCTGCTAAAGAGAAGCGATGTCATGGCCACCCTGTTCTCTTCCTGTTTCTGTGATGAAAACGAGGGTTTATTTCCACTCGTGATCCCAGGCTGTCGTTCGTTTCGGGGACGTCAAGCAGGAGCATGAAGCAGTGAGGTCGCATCGCGTTACAGTCAAGAGCAGGGAGAACGGGTGCACACGTGCTCGCCTCAGCTAGCTTTCTCCACTCCTAGAGGACCCACCGGGGCAAGGTCCCACCCTCCTTCAGACTGGGCCTTCCCACAGCAACTAAGGCAGTCAAGCCAGGCTCCCACAGATGGTCCCTCATTAGGCATCTCTCCCCAGGCGGTTGTAGGATGGGTCGAGTTGACAGTTAAAACTAGCTACACAACAGCCAAACAATTGGACGAGCCTGGAACAATTAAAGGAAGTGCTAAGATCAAGGCCTACAGTGCCCTGTAAACCCCGGGTGTGACTACAGCCATCATTGTAAACGTCGCAGATGTCCGCAGGCTGGTTGCTGGAGTCCCAGGACGGTCCCTAAAGTTCCTTTGGCTCCCGGTTCCCTTTACGTTTACAGTTGACAGTGACTTTGAACACTATCTCCTTGGGGACTTGCTGGGGCTGAGCCTCTTCTCACCCTTGGAAGGAAGACAAAACCAGACTCCACATGGCGAGGCGGCTGTGCGGGGCGACGCTGGCAGGTCAAAGTGACTCTTGCACCCATCACATAGCGGTGGAGGAAGGACCCCAGTGCGGTCTGCCTGATGTAGGTCTCAGGCATCAGGTTTCAGACCTGCTGTGAGCTGGGGAGAAATGAGCCATCCTCATCTTACCTGGCTTGGATCTGAGCCGCACAGACACGATATTCTATACCAGTACTCAGCAGCCAAGGGCAGGTCCTGCACGGGCTGACCCACCCTCATCAAGGATTCTTGTACACCTGGCTGATTTGGGGATGAACCTCATAACCAATATGAAGACCTGGAAATTGTTGGGCTTGGTGTATGGCACGCAGCTACCTCTGTGGGAACCAGGGTGAAAATTCAGGACCAGTGTGGGGTTGATGCTAGTCTCGCTTCCTTCCTGGGGTAAGAAGATGGCACGAGGGAGGCTGAACAGCTGTGCCAGCAAAGAATCCCCTCCAGGCAGACACGGGAGTGTGGACTCTGTGAAGTTAGGGGAGGGGAGGTGGCCAGGACACATCTACCCTTAAGCAGCCTTTTGAAGACACCACGACTTGAGGAGGGATGTGTGCCCATGCATTCGTATCTGCCCTGCTTTTTCAAACTCGGATACTTCCCACTTCAAAGCCCCCAGCTCCTCAGCAGCGACAGAGAGGGTGGTAATGAGGCATGAAGGTTTGGGACCAGAGAGAAAGAGGGCTAACTGTCCATCTGTGAAGACACTGACTGTGACAAACAAGTGGAGTTCTGCAGGGCCCGGGGCTCGGGCTCTCCGGTGACACCGAAAGACCAGAACTGTTTGGAGTAGGAGCCCAGTGCCACATGTCACCTCTGGTGAGCAGCACAGATGGTGTGTGATTCTTGCAGAGAGGAAATGGGATGCAGAGAGGCACAAACACTCCAACTTCAGGAAGGCAGCGGGCCACATTCAGACGATCCCAGATGACCTAGTGTCAGGGTAGAATACTATGCAGGCAAACAGGGGTCAGGGGAGCATATAGATCCATACCTACACGGGGCTGAATCTGAAATCCATTGTGGCAAGAGAAAACAAGCCAGGTCCCCAAGACACAGGTTGCTTGGTTCTATAGTAATTCTAGAAAAGCCAAACTTCAGAGACAGAAGCAACTCCGTAGCCACCTGGGCCTGGGGTGAAGTGAAGGTATGCTCAAAGGCAAAGAACAGGCTGCTGGCGGGGTGGGCTTCTTCTGCATCTCAATAAAAAGGCATGTGTATGTGATGCATGTATGATGCATGTGTGCATGTGTGGGAGCATAGGTGCATGCATGTCATGGCACACATGTGCAGGTCAGAGGAATAACCTTGAGTTGGTCTCTACTTACTGTCTTGTTTGAGGCAGGGTCTTTTGCTGTTGACACTAGAATAAGGGGAAAGAATGAATGTGGGGCACACGGGAACACACACAGGCACTCACACGTGCACACACGCTGCACACACACAGAGTGCACATCCGAAATGAATCCTGTCAGGCCAGTGCTGACATCTCAGTTGTCCCCTTGCAAACTGGGTCCTTGAAGAAGTGACATACCTTCTATGAGTTTCAATGGCTCGTGACCAAAGTGAGTCCCCCCAAATCCGTGCACTAAGCCCCAGTCCCCAGAGTGACCACACCTCGAGTGAGGGCATTAATGAGATCAGGAGTGTGAGGCCCCATTTGATAGGATTGGTGCCCTTCGAGAAGCGGCAGAATTTGCCCCCTCCATCTCCCACTTTCTGCCTCTGTCTCTGTCTCTCTCTGTCTCTGTCTCTCTTTCTCTCTCTCACACACACACACACAGAGAGAAGGAGAGAGAGAGAGAGAGAGAGAGAGAGAGAGAGAGAGAGAGAGAATATCACAGAAACAACCCTGCTACACTGTGAGCTCAGACATCCAGACCCCTGTGACTAAGCCCCAGGCCACAGTCCTCTGTGGAGGGATCCCAGTCTGACTGAGACAAACACTTTTCTGCTGTGCTGCTCTGAGGTGAAATACATCTGTGACTCTCTCCAGGAATAATCGATGCTTAATAAACTTTAATTAATGCAAGGTGTAAGGTAGCTACTTCTAGCTCAGGTAACAAGAAACCCCAACGGGGGGTTGACAATGTCTTAAACGATGCTGAAAATGACCTCGCGTCAGTACATCTGAGCTGGGGGAACTCTAGGGCTGATTTATTCACTAGCCCAGGCCCTCCTCAAGGTTCCAGTCTTGTCTGTCATTCTTTCCTGCCTCCCTCTGCCTGTAAACCTAGCTCACCTCATAGCTGCAAGATGACCGCTGTGGTTCCCGTCACCGACTGGACACAGCAGATACAACCCAGTCCAGAGAAGAAGAGGGGCTGTTTCCTCCTTCCCAGGTGTCTCCAGGAGCTCCCTTGCAGAACTCCCGCCATTGGTTAGAACTGTGCCCTGTGCTCATGCTCCAACCAGTCACAGATGTAAGAAGTTGTTTTCGCCTTCGGCCAATCACAGTTAAGTCCTGGGGGCTGCTGGGAGGGCTCCCTGTGGGGCCTGACTCTTTGACCACAGATGGAACTCACTGATTCTGACGTAGTTCTAGGAAAGATGGGGAGTCTTGACCACCCCCCCCAAGACTTCTCAGATGGGATGGATCTCCATTCCATTTGCCACCATTGCTACCCTGACCCTTACCCCCACACACAGCCTTCCCCAATAGGCTTGTGTAACCGCCTCTTTGGATTTTTCCATACCCATGGCCTGCCTTCAGCCAGAGCCCCTTCCTCTCCTGCCCCTTGCATTCACCTGACCACATGGGGCAGGAAATCCTTCCTGGTGGCGCCGACCTGCTCTGATCTCCCAGTTTTCTGAATCTAAGAACACAGGTTGACCAAAGAGCTCCAAATCTGTGGCCCCTGAGAACCACAGACAGATGGAAAGTTGCCCAAAAAAAGACCGACAAGACTGTCCCAACCTTCAGAAGGGCTGCCATGGTGGGTACATAAAGTATGGGCTCTGGAGCCCAGCACTCTGGCTCAAACACTGCCTCTGACATTTGCCGTGGGGTAAGGGTGATGTGCTGCCCCATGGGGTGCTGGAACCTGAACCTGAGTCCTCTGTAAGAGCCACCCCACCAGGCCCTACAGTCAGCATTTCTATACCGACCACACCACTCTGTGCCACACCAAATGAGTCATTTGTAGTTAGTCGATGGGGTTCAGGTGTGTTTTTTGGGAGCCACAGATCTGCCTTGCTCCACACTGGCAGAAGTTCTACTCACTGTCAGACTTCTCTGAGATACTACAACCCCACCCCTCAGCTGGACACCCAACCCTAAGCTCCACCTTCCCTCATGGCCCCTCTCATTCTCCAACACTGTATCCTGTGACCCAGTAAAGGACCCCCAAGGTTGCATCGCACCCATTGCTGGGGCTCCCCATTGACAAAGACAAAAGGCAGGTAGGTCCCAGCCGGAGGTCCTACAACACCCTTTCCCAGCACTTGTAATCCTCACACTTGCAAGTCTGACTGTGTACCCCAAACCCTTCAGTGCCTGAGTCACCAGCTACCAAGCACACAGCATGTGGACCACAGCCATCAGCTCGTCTGCTATTTGGAGACGGGGTTTCATGTAGCCAGAGTGGCCTCAAACTCGTTATGTAGCTGAGGATGACTTTGAACTTCTGGTCCTCCTGCCTCCAGCTCTCTGGCACTCGGATTACAGGTGTTGCCCCTCCATACTCTGCTTATGCAGTGCTGGGGACCAAACCCAGGGCTTCATGCAAGCTGAGTAACAACAGCTCTAGCCATAGCCATGGGATCCATGTGATTGTATTTAGAGACACGGTTTCACTCTGTAGACCATGCTGGCTTCAAATTTGCAAGCATTCTCCTGCCTCAGCCTCCTTAGTGCTGAGACAACAGACATATGCCCCATATCCCATTTCTTTTCTGTGTTTTTGTTTCCCAGCCAGTGAGGACACCCATCCTGGTATGCAGGCAGCACCCATGTTAGCGGATGCTGCAGACAGTGGTCTCTGAGCACGGTGAATCCTTCTTGACTGCTCTCTCCACCCTGGCCTGTTGTAGGGGCAGACCCCGTGACTCATGACAACTAACACAGCTGCTCCACAGACTGTCTCTGCTTCAAGTCCTACTGGAGGTGGAACCTCAGCCTGGGGCCTCCTCCAGGCCATTGCGATCCTTCACGATCCAAGCCTCCAGGGAGGAGGGAGCGTGAATTGCTGAGCAAACAGCAGTTTCCCCGCAGCCACCGTGGCTCATTAAATATTAACAGTGTCCATTGCCAAGTGCAGCGTAGATATGTGTGCAGCTTCTGGGTGAGCGCCGTGCAAACCAGAGAGCCAATCAAGCGCTCAGCTCCCTTCCCGGCTCGCCTCTCTGCTTGTTCTCATAACTACCCGCACCATCCACACCGCCGCCAGCCCAGAGCTTGGGTTTCTACAGGAAACAGCAGTGCCTGTGCATCCTAGCCTGTTATATGGTGACCTGGGGCCTGTTCTGGGGTTCCCATCCATGAATGGTCAGAACCTACACTCTGGTATAAACCCTGTAGAAGACTTGGCACCTCACATGTGAACCCTGACAGGGGCCACTTGTTCCTCAGCCTGACCACTAGCCTAGCCCACTAGGGACAGTGCAAGGACAGTGGACTGGAGGCCAAGCCACTGGCTCTACTGGAATCACCAGCGGCAGTAACATCTGGAGACCCAGAAGTTCAGCTCTTGACCTACTGTCCCACTCTCAGTGTCCCTTGTCCAAGAGGTGACAGTCCTTGCAGTGCAGGCCTAGGGTGGGAGCTGAACCACACTTTGATGCTACTGCCATCTATTTATGCAGCACTGCACACCGGCTTCCGGCCGAGTGTGTGAGCGGCTGGGTACCGACTTGAGAGCAGCCATCGATCACGCCAAGAGCCTTCCTGGGCAGTTTGCAGGAATGAGAGGTGAGTTAATGGCAGTGTTTAAGGGTTATTATATGTGAGTTAACAGCCTTGTGGACTCCTCTGGCTGTAGTGGGATATGGAGAACAGTTGCTAGCAGTGGCCAAGACCCTCCCCGGAGTTCAGCCATTTGCAGTCCTTCGATGGTTCCTGATAGCCACATGAATGCCAAGGCAGCAAAAGGACCCTGTCTCAGTCCGAAAACATTTGGACCATGACCCTAAGCCCGCCATCTCCTCCCACCAACCCACAAAGGCCTACAGAGCACAATATTAAAAACAGACCTCCGGAAGGAGACTGGAGAATGGGCTCAGTCAGTAACATGCTTGCCAGGCAAGCGTGAAGACCCTAGTGAAAAAAGCGGGTGTGTGGCACACGTCTGTAATCATAGCACTGGGAAGGCAGGTGGGTCCTGGAGCTCAACAGCTGCTGAGTCTCACCAAATCGGTGAGCGCCAGGTTCAATGGCCAAGCCTGACTCAAAACATCAGTTGGAGAGTGATAGAGGAAGACACTCAGCATCAATCTTCCGTGTGCATGGATGTGGGCACGCGCACACACACACACACACACCTCACACATGTCTTCCAGGATGAGGGCTTTATGTCTTATTGGGAGTAGGAAGAAATACAAGGGGCCCACGAGGGCATTGGTCCTGGGACCCATGAAAAGCAGCTGTACATTTTGGGGTGGGCCCTAAAAGCACGTAAGCACTCATCACAGCCCTTCATGCTATGAGGGACAGTGCAGGCTCTGCTGGGTCAGCAGGGAAGGCAGAAACAAAGTGACCTCTGTCCTCCAGACCATGAAGGTGGAGGCTCTCGGACAGATGGGAAGCAGGGTCGTCCCACCCCCACCCCCTGGAGAGGCACCATGAAGTCCAAGTTTGCTGAGGGAACATTGTCCCTGACAAGCCAGTGGGCAAGCAGTATCCATCTTCTTCACTCAGCCACCCATTCCAAGGTATTTCCAGCCAGGCACAGGCATGCAGACCTCCCTCCACTTGCTTCCTGCCTGAACTCTTGCTTCCAGCCTCCTGCCTGTGTCTCACTCTGTACAGCCAGGCCAGTGATGCCCACACGTGAGCCTCAGCAAGACTCGGAGGAGACAACGCAGAGTCATCAAAATCCTTTCCCTCCCGTCATCTCCTGGAGCTACCCGGGGTCTGTCCTTACCACGTCACAGTGACTCCGGGCTTCCTCCACTCCTTCTTGGCTTGCTGCCACCTGTGCCAAAATGAGCTGTCTCCCTGCCAGTGTGGTGTCCTCCAGGGAGCCCTTGATTGGTCATTGGTCCCCAGTGAGCACACACGAGGGACTTTAGGCCGTATTTATTTGCTTTCTTCATTCTTCCTACAGGCAACCAGGGAATCATGGCCTGACTCCTTCCGTGCCCTGGGTGCTTGATAAATACCAGCTTCAATTCATCAAGGCAGTCCCTATAGCCACTGCCCACGAGCCTCTCCCAGGCACCAGGCTGGGAGCCCCACACTGAGCAGACATCACCTCACTCTGCCCGGCAGCCGGGCCACCAGCTATCTTTAGCTCATTAATAGAGACTCTGAGACGCTGATGGGGCAAACTGATGCCCAAGGTCATTGGACTGCCTGTCGGCGCCAGGACTTCAGGCCAGAGGAACTTCAAAGCCAGCTGCATCCTTTCCCAGGAGGCCCACGCTCTCAGAAGACAGGCTGGGAGTGGGGGGAGAGCAGCATTTTCTGTAGTAGATGCAACCTAGGTATTCAAGTTCAGAGATCTAAGAAAGTTGTTCTGTGCCATGAATAAGAAAACCATACGGGTGTAAAGAGGAAAACGGAAAATATGTGGGGCACTGGCATGGACTGAACTGGGTGACCCTGAATTCTCATATTGAAGTCCTGACATCCTCAGCACCCCAGAAGGTGACTGCACTGAGACACAGGCACTTAACAAGGAATTAAGCGAAAATGAGGCCACTAATATTGGCTCGAAGCCAATAGACTGTTGCTCCTAACACGTGGAGAAAATATGAACACACAAAACAGAGAAAACACTGGAGGAGGCAGCTCCTCCACCAGCCACAGAGAAGAACCACAGACAAAAAAACAGCCCTGCCCACACCTTGATCTTGAACATCCAACCTCCAGATCTGGGAAAGAAATTCATTTCTGTTTTGTTTTTTTTTTCTAAGCTTGCATTTGGTGTTTCATTATGGCAGCCCTGGAAACTAATCAGAGCCCAATACTCTGAATATATCAAAACTTCCTGGGAACAAACAAGAAACAGAGCTAACTGTGAAACACAGGCAAAGAATGGAAAATAAATTCACCAAAGAGAAACACGAGGGACATTTGCATAGGAAACGGTGTTTATTCTCACACAGGATAAATATCAACATCGGGGTAAGTAACATAGTGGAAGAAACCCGGGGGTAAGAGGAAGAGATTGATGTAGTGATGTTTCATTTGTATTTTAACAAACAAAAAGCTTGCCTGAAGTTCAGAGAGTAAAACAGCTGCCCTGACCATTACAGACCAGGCAGTGGTGACACACTCCTTTAACCCCAGTAGCCACACTAGTTTGCCATAGAAGCTGGGTGGTGATGGCATATGCCTTTAATCCCAGCACTCAGGGAGGCAGAGTCAGGCTGACTTCAAACTCACAGAGATCCATCTGCCTCTGTCTCCCAAATCCTGGGATTAAAGGTATGTGCCACCATTGCCCGACCTCTAGTGGCTTAGCTTCGCCCTCTGATCTTTAGGCAAGCGTTATTTATTAAAACATAAATAAAGCATCACCATAGATTGAGGTCCTAATGTTCCCTCCATTTTTTCCTGGAAGCCTCTCCCAAAGTCCTGCCTCTTAAAGGTGCCACCACCTCCCCACAGTGCCCTGGCCAGAGACCAAGCCTTGGGGGTTTCAGGGAATGCTCATCTGGATAAGGGCAGTCTCCTGGGAACCTGGGTCAAGCCTGAGGCTTTTTAGTACTAAAGTCTTGGCCAGGTTACTTGCCTCATCTGTGCCTCAGTTTCCCCATCAGTAAAAGGTACAGTAACCACTTGTGAGCCACGGTGTGCCACACTGACAGAACGTCCGTCCTCTGTTATTGTAGTCAGTCTTGTACTGACACTGTTCTGGCTTCCTGCTGACCAAAGGCAACTTGGGCAAAAAATGGGTTTATATCTGACTTATAAATCTAGGTCACAGTCCATTGTTGAGGGACGTTGCGGCAGGCAGCTGAAGCTGGGCCTGCTTGCTCTGCTACACAACACAGCATTAAAGGAGAGGACTCACTCACAGCCTAGGAAGTTTGCAGGGACCATGGAGGATGCTGCTTGCTAGCTCCATCAGGACCGCCCGCCCAGGGAATGGTGCCGCCCCTAGTAGGCTGGGCTCTCTTGTATCAGTTAATGATCCAAACACTATCTGCACCCCAGATGTGTCCTTAGGTCTTCCTGACCTGGGCAATCCCTCACCTGAGACTCTCCTCCCAACTCTAGGCTGCGCCAACTTGACGCCAACTAGAGCAGGCAGGTCCTTCCTTCCCTGGTTTCTGCTTATTTCAAGTCAAGCAGATCAGCAGAGTTTGCACCTGATGAAAGTGACAACTAGCACAGTGCAAATGCTTTTCACTCTCGCCTGCTTCCAGATCCTGAGAGCCAAGCTTGCTACAGAGATCAGAAGTGCTTTCCCTGGGTAAGACACTCTCCTCCATGCCCCTGGCAGCAAGGTGGTGCAGGGGGAATTTGCCTATGCCCCCAAAGCTGGTTATACGGATAGCGCTGGGGGAAAATGGGGACAGAGCAGATCCTAGACTCAACTTTCCATCCACTATTGCAGAACCGGGGAAGTAGCCTAAAATACACCTATACAGTAGTCCTGGGTCTGGAGGATCTACCCCAAGCCTGATCTGGTGCCACATAGAAGACTCCAGCCACCCAGAGCCGTGAAGCGAAGGTTCATATGCAGTTCAGCACCCTCCCCCACTGTAGCCTGCTCCCCTCAGGCCTCCCGCCTTAACCGCTCTCTCTACATCACTGCTCACCATTCTTGCTGAGACCCCAACAATAACACCAAAACCAATACCTTTCCTTGAGCTCCTACTGTGTGCATGGCACTTTGCTGTGCTCTGTCTCTGCGGTGACCTTGCAGGTGGGTCCTGTGACACCCCTTTTGTGCAGAGCAGGAAGTAGCTCAGACAGGCACAGAAGACTTGTCCAGAGTCAGCAGGTTAGGAACGAGCAGAGTGGAACTCACATAGTCTGACCCCAGACTGCAGCCTCGGCCCCAGGCCACAAGGAACCTCTTCAGTTCAGAAGTCACCACAGACTAATTGGACCTCATTAGCTTCACCACTCAAGAACCCTGCATGCCTAGCTTCAACTCACCCTGCACTCAGTTCTAGGCCTCCTCCAAGTAGCACACCACAGACTCCCCTGCCCCCGCATGCCTCTGGCCGTCTAGAACACAGCCAGGACTCCCCCAAAGCCAAAGGCTCTGCTGGGGCTCATCTCTTAGTTTCAAAACCTTCCTTTGTGTCCTCTTCTCTCCCTTCATTCTAGCCTAGGAATTGAGCATCCTTTCCTAGCCTTGGCTAACTACTGCATCTAGAACAAGAACAAAATGGATGCTGATGAAATATTTACACTCCAGATCCTGCACTGTCCCTGTCACACAAAAGCAAGCCCTCTGAGGAGCCCTCTTTGGCAGATGAGAAATCTGTGGCTCAAAGAGGTTATGTGAGCATGCCCAAGGTTACACAGCTCCAGAGGGGAAGCTGAGACTCAAGCCTGGGTGTATTTAATCTGTTCTAGCCAAATAAATGTTTAGCAGGCCCTGGCCTCTTCCTCAGCCACTGCCTCATGGGCCCCATGAGTGCGGGCTGGAGGATGGCTGCTTCGAATCTGCTCTCCGGACTTTTCCTCACTGCTGCAAAGCTCTCTTATCTTTTAAGGCTCTGCTGCCAACCACCACTCCAGATCCTGAGATAGGGCACGTGGCTTTTCGGGTCCCCTGTGATGTCTTAGGGACAGTGTGAGCAGCTGTACTCCCTAAGCCCAGGAAGTGGCTCAGAAGAAGGTAAATGGGCCTCTTGGGCCTCAGGGTAATTTGGGGCAGTTGGGGGGAGGCGGTGGAGGTGGTGTGGAACAGGTGTCACAGGCCCAGAGGAGAGCGTGTAGCAGAGGTGGACAGTCCTGCAGGGTTGGTGTCCTCTATAACCCTTCCTACACTAGGTTCCCACAGCTCCAGGAGTTGCCTTCTCGGGTGATGAATATGCATCAAGCAGCCCCTGCTGTATACATTGGTTATTCTGTAGCACCTGCTGTATACAGTGGTCACACTGTGGCTGCTGGCTCTCCCCTCCTGAGCTCAGCAGGCACTGTGAGGCCTTGGAGACTCTGGGTGAAGAAGGGCAGCCACGTTGAGAACGGGAGGCAATGTTGGGGAGCAGGGCAGCATTTCTTCCCTTCCCCGGGCATTCACTTATCTCCAGTGGAGGGGCCAAGAGACCAAACCCCTGCAGAACCGTAGGTCAGAGGTCCCATGCCTGTTCCCAGACACCTACAATCTTTGCCTAGTGGCCATGGTGTGGGGAAACACTAGCCACGATCAACTTCCACTCCGCCAAATTCAGCCAGTTCCCAGAACAGCTGCTCTGCTAGGGGACTTCCCCCATGGTACCTCTTGAGTCCCAACCTGGGCGTGCATATCTGCCTAGCATGTCATGGCTGAAAGAGACGGGCCTGCCAACCCCATAGTGACTCTGCACAGAGCCAGGAGGTTGAAGTATAGAATGAAAAGCCATTGCTCCTATCCCTGGGTGGTGGCTAATGTGACTTCAGCTGGAGCAACCACTGTCACCCTTAGTGAGCATGCTCAGCGCTAGCACTGCCTGCACATTCTATCGCTTAGACCAGTGGTTCTCAGCTTTCCTAATGCTGCAACCCTTTAATACAGCTCCTCACGTTGTGGTGACCCCCGACTATAAAATTATTTTGTTGGTACATGATAAGCTGTAATTTGATACTGTTATGAATCATAATGTAAATATCTGACATGCAACCCCTTAGTTGAGAACCGCTTGTCTTAGACCAGCCCATGGCCCTTAATGAGCCCCAGCAGGGTCCCATTCTTCCCTTCTGCGACACACGTGCTTCCCTGCCCAGGGAACCAGTTCCCTCCAGGAAGCCAGTCCACCCCTGCGTCTAACAGCAATATCCTCCACTGAGCATTCAACAGTGAGTCCTTCTGTGTGCTAAGCTCTGTCCTGGGCTTGTGACTTAGATCTTCAAAGTCCTCCCAAAGGCTCCTATTTTGAACACTTGGTCTCCAGGCAGCGGGACTACTGGGGAAGCTGTGAAACATTTAAGAGGGCCTGGCTGGAGAAAGTGGGCCCCACGGGCCCTGTGGAAGCGATGCCAGGCTCTGGAGCCTCCCCGACATTTGTTTTCTAGTTATTCACGATGGGAACAGCCTCCACCACCAGGCAGTCCTGTTGACAGAGACTAAGCTGCCCTGTCAGGCCTCCAGTGCCATGATGGACTGAGACTTTCTGAAGCTGATAGGGAACAGAAGGGATGGACAGGGGCTCTTTTGTATTCTGTACTCCAAAGAGACACCTGTCCTCCATATTGTAGAATACAATCTTCAGACACATATTGTCACTAATTTAGCACACACACACACACACACACACACACACACACACACACACACACACACACACACAGTTATTGGTGTATTTATTGTGGGTTAATCCCTCCCAGCCCAGATGCCACCGGAGGGGACAAGGTTGATACTGGCAGACACTGACTCAATGAGTCTCAATAAACACCTGAACCTTGCCAAGTGTGGCCAAGAGCAGCAAAGGCCCAGACACTGCAGGTCCCAGCAGAGCTACAGGCCACCTGAGCAGGGGGAGCCTGAGTGAGGACTGACTGGCAGCCTTTGTCCCTGCCTCCTTTCTCCCTGTACAATCTGGCAGCCGCGATGACATGGAACAGAGATTTTTAGGATGCTAATCCCCTGTTGTCTCAGATCCCTATCTTCTCTGAATCAAGCACGGCTTAAAGAGTCGACTCCTGTCTCTGCTCACTGGCTTGTGACAGCTGCCATGGGCCAAATTCTGATTTCAGAACCAAGAATCACTAAACGACCCTTCCCTCCTGTAAGTGGTTCCCCATCAGGTGCCATCCCAGAATGGGACAGGTCCAATGCCAACTGGGCTCTTTGTCACTGATTCTCTTAGAAGCACTGTAAAGGAAGGTTCAGCCCATTTTACAGACATAACCATCAAGGCTCAGAAGGCCACAGGGCTGGGAAAGGCCCCAATCCAGGGCCTTTTGACCCTTATTACACTCTGAGAGAAAATCCAGTGACACTCCTGGTATGGAGCGATTGCTTTCTTTCTTCCTCCCCCCAGGATCCTCCTTCCCAGAGAGTTTGTCTTCTCTGATCCTCCCAGAAGACCCAGAACACTCCTTAGTGTCCCCTGTGGGGACCTGGACCTAGTCCAGGTTTGGATGCTTAGGGCTGGGAAGATGGCTCAGTGGGTAAGACATGAGAACCTGAGTTCAAATCCTCACAACCATGTAAAGATGGACTTGGCCACACGGGTCTGTAACCTTAGGGTTGTGGAGAAGAGATGGGAGGATCCCAGGAGCTCACCAGCCAGCTGCCTGGCTTTCTAGCCCAATGCTTCAGAGTTAGTGAGAGAGGCTCTGTCTTGAGGGAATACAGCAGAGAACAGTAGAGGAAGATATCCAACATCCTCCTCCTGCCTGAGTGCGTAGCTGCAACACGCACACACACACACACACACACACAGAGAGAGAGAGAGAGAGAGAGAGAGAGAGAGAGAAAGAGAGAGAGCAAGAGAGAGAGAAAGAGAGAGAGAGAGAGAGTGCATATTCAAAGGGAAGGAGAGGCCCACATCAGCCCATTGACCCTCTGTGTAGAATCCTTTGTGATTCCCTCTTGCCTACCTGCTCAGGAACCTAGACTGTCCTCTGACTGAGCATGCTCAGCAAGCAGATCCAGCTGGAACCAGGCCCTCTTTCCTTGGAAAAATGTGCCAAGTGAACAGTGGGTTTCCAGAGCTGTCCAGGACCCAGGACACGGGGTCAGCAAAACAGAACAGGCCCTGGGGAACTCTGAATCGGATGGTCTTAGTGACAGCCCCGGGCGACAGACAAGGTAATTAGGGGTTGGATGGGAGCCATTCAACTCAGGGCAATACCCCTAACCAAGAATCCAGGGATCAAGAGTCCGCTTAGGGGGTGTGCCACCAGCCAAGCCCTGAGGGTGGATGGCAGATTGCCCTCTGAACCTGCTGCCTCCCCTCTTCACTTCCTTCTCTCCTCCACGTTTCCAGGCTGCTCCCACCTCCTCCCTTCATACTCTAACTTCAGGACCCCTTCTCTAGCAAAACCTCCTTTGACTGTACAGCCCTGCTTATGGTCCCTACCCTTGAAGAGCAGGAAGCTCAGAGAGGGTCAGCAACTGGATCAAGGTCACACAGTCCTAAATGCCAGGGCAGAGGGCTGCTGGCATGATCCCGGGAACAAGGACAGACTGGGCAGGTGTCTAAGATGCTAGCATCCATAGCCAGACTGGACAACATGGCCTGGGCAGGTGGGCAGCAGCAGCTCAGACACGCTGTCAGGAGGATATTAACAGGCCATCCATCCAATTAGAAGCCAGTAATTAAAATTCCACTTCCCTCCTAACACATAGTATTAAACCAAACACTTCATTATCCGCCTCTTACCTTTCTGATTAGCATGAATGGGGGAAAACTTGAGAGCAGGCAACACTAATTAACACCCGGGATGCCTGGGTCTTGTGGTCTGTTGGTGGTGTCTGCCCTGGTCCCGGGCTGGTCCTGTAGAGGGCACAACGAGGCAGGGGCCCTAGCAAGAGGTCCTGAGGTTGGGTGTGTGTTTGGGAAAGGCATTTGGTTATCCCAGGGACTTTGGGTCTGATGGAGGAGGCGTGGAGCTTGCCTTCAGTGAGGGAACCCATTCTGATGGTGGGGAATGATTCTGTGGGTAGCTCCCCAGTCTGGTGGGGGAGGCTCAGGTCCTGCCATTGCAGGGTACCAGGCTGATAGGAGATGCACAGCTTCTGTCCCTCTACAGTGCCTGATGGAGGCGACTCAAGGGGAATTCCACATCCAATGGGGAAGATGCTTGCCTGTGAGGACCCGTCCATCTAAGGCAATCTGACAAAGCAAAAAAAAAAAAAAAAAAAAACCATGAGTCCGGAACCAAACGAGAACCAGACCTGTGACCTCAGGAAAGTTACTTAGCCTTTCTTAATTGCTGTTTCCTTGTCTCCAAAATAACCACTTAGTGTCCAGTAGCCCTGCAGCCCAGGGAGGGAGGTGGAAGCAAACTGAACTGATTTCCCAACCCTGGCCTGACCCAGAGCAGTCACAGCCACTGCAGGAGGATGACACGGGAGCCATAGAGAGGAGCCAAGCCCCTGCCTAGGGCGACTACAGATGGGAGCTGCAGCAGAGACCCACAGAGTCACAGCATGGGGACTGGGCAGCCACAGGGCAAGGTCTCTCACTGCAAGGATGCGGAGCAGGTGCATCTCCGGGACCTTAGTTCCCAGGCCAAGGGACAGAGGATGAAGCAGCGTCAGCACCTTTCAGTCCCCAAGATCCAGAAGAACCAGGGGCTGGCGCTATGGAGGAGGAAGGCAGCTTAGCGGTGAGCAGAGATGGGGCACAGCTCAGAGATGGACAGAGCTGGGGTGTGGCTCAGCGGCAGGGTGCCTGCCTAGCGTGCAAAGGCTTCGGGTCCCATCCCCTCCAGCACTGGGGATAAAGAAAGTTATGGGAGTCAGGAGGCTCTCCTGGGACCTACTGAATACTGGAAGCAGGTCTCAGCCTATCCTTGCCACCTCCCTGTCACTCCATGAGGACTTGGAGGGGAATGGAGGTTAGTAGAACCCAGAGCCACCTGGGATTGTCCCTGGTCAGGATGCTGCAGCCCCCTTCTCTGTTCTAGGCATGATGTTCTGCAGAGGTTTAGCAGGAGAGGCCTCCACTGGGGTCCAGGCCTGGGATCCGTGGCCTCAGCCTCACTTTCCTGAAGGCCAAGTTCAGGCACAGAGACAAGTTGACTGGGATGGGTATCTTAGCTCTGACACCCACTTGCTGTGCATCCTTGGGCCCATTGCTTAGTCTCTCTGAACTCATCTCCTGGTTTGCGAAGAGGAGGAGGGAGACATAACATGAGCAAGGTGAATACATGCGGTCTGGCAGGAGTTTGCTTCCTTTCCCGAAGGTTGCTTCATTGAGGTTGTGCCTTAGACAATAGAAGAGCCAGTCTCAGTCCCAGGCATGGGCTTACCCAGTCGGAATGATGCCCTCATGGCGGGAAAGGCCAAACAGAGCTAACCCCTGCCCAGGGCCTTGGAGGGGCCTGGAACAGTGGGCTACTTACTAGACCGGCTTCTGCTGGATAACTATTTACACAGACTGCCATCGGCGGACGTGAAATTATGCATGCGAGCACTAATACCTCACCTTTCACCGGCCCCATGTCGCTCATCAAAACACAACCCAGCATTAATCAATTAGCCTCCTGGCCTTGCACCCACACTCCTCATTAGCGTCCTCCTCCCCCGGCTACAAATGAGGCACACCAAGACACCAAGGTCACGTCGCGGCTCCAGCATCCGGAAAACTCAAAGCTCTCTGCCTCCAGGCCTGCCAGGGCGCTTCCCTGTGCCCATAGTTCCCGCGCAGCAGTCCGCTTTCAGCCCTCAGCTCGGGCTCAGCCATCCTTGAGTTCGCACAACCACCTGGTCCCTGCAGCCTGTTGTGGAGGAGGCCCTTTGGCAGGGACTCGGCTTCCCGACGGCCCAAAGCCCCTCCCATTCAGGGGCTCAGCAGCATCACCCATGGAGAAGTGGGTGAGCTGGGACCAGCCACTCTCTGTGCTGCAGCCGGTGTTGGGTGGGTTCCTAAGAAATTCCCTGCAGTAAACTGTGCACAGAGACAGGGGGTTCACACCCATGCTGCCACGCTGACCAGGCATCCTCATCTCCTTGGTACCCAAGGTCACACACAGCACAAAGAGGACAGAACCATCACTTCTTGGCAGTTCCCACAGAGTGAGGGTCTGAAACCCATCCTGAGATGGGTACTAATGCAACCGCCAATCAGGCCACAGGGGTTACAGCTGTGGAGGGGGGCGCTCAGGCAGGAGACACAAGAGCATCACCACATTGCCCAGGGACAGAGTCCCTGCTTGCAGGCCCAAGTCTACTCACTCCCCTTTCCTTTCTCTCCCCTAAGGAGCCGCCTTGGAGACCCTGACCCAGCCGAGCACCTGTTCAGGTCCCTGTTGGGGACCAGACTACACGGAGAATACATGCCCCATCTGAAGGCAGATGCACAGACAGGCCACTGTGGTCACGGGACAATGAAATCTCACCAGCAGGTCTGTGGGTGACATGGTTCCTAGGGAACGAGAGCTTAGAACAGGCCTGGGAGGACATGGAGCCTCAGGCTCTTGTGGATCTTACAACCTGGGTCCCTTGGGCCCAGGCCTGTTTTGAGTGTCAGCGTCTTGTAGAGTGAGGTGAACTCAGCTGGGGAATAAGATGGAGCCACAGAGCCTCTGAGGCGTGGTGATGGACTTGCACACATGGCCTGAGGGTGGAGGTCTACATGGGGGCTCCCGCAAAAGCTGGGCCTGCGTTAAACGCACGACAAGGCCGCCAGACTGATGAAGCTCTTGAGTGATTCTGGAGAGTTGGAATGTTGCAAATCCTAACCAAGGTGTCTTCCGCCTCCTCGATGGCCATCGGTTGCCCACCTGTTTTAACCGGACACCCTTTTGGCTATCAGGTAAAAAGCTTTTGGAATATACAAACTGACCCCCAGCTTCCACCAAAGGCAAAGGATGTCTTCAGCTCCCCTCTGAGACCTGCCTACCTCATACTTCTAACAACGTATCGGAAAACGCCTGCTTCTTGCTGCTGCTGCTGCTGCTGTTCTTTTAACAACAAGCTCTTCACTAAACATGGTATTTAGCGTGACCTTGATCTGCGTCCCCAGCCATGGTCACTCATACCTGGCTGCAGAGTCAATCATCTCCTTTCCCCTGTACAGGTCGTGTGGCCTCCCTGACCCGAACGGCCTTATCTACAAAGATGGATGGTAACTCGGTCACAGTTTGGGAGGAGAGGAGCCACCAGGCCCCGCCTGGCTCAAGGTGAGAATCCAGTCACTGCTGTTTAACTAGCAATCGCTGTGCTGGCTGTGCTGGCTGCAGCTCCCTGGTGGAAGCCGGGTGCCAGGGCCCAGCTGAGGGCAGAGGACAGGCCTGGGCACAGGGCTCGGCTTAGGCTGGGTGCAGGCTGGATATGGGCTGGGTGCAGGGCTCGGTGGGGGCTGGGATGTCAGTGTGACCTCTGTAGTCAATGCCGGGAGGAAAGACACACATCACTCTCCTCGGGGAGGGGAAGAGGCAAGCTTCCATCTCCCAGACGTGCCACCTGCTCCAAGCTGGTACAACCTTGGGACTCTTCTCCCTTCAGTACCATGTGCTACTGCTGTTGGCAACCTAGGGCAGGGTCAATGTGCCCCTGGGGACATCAACATGGCTACGGCACACACAGCAGCGGCTTGCTAAGTCATCACTATGGGTAGGTTCTGCACTAGGTTCTTTGGGTATTCTCTTTTCTGGTTCTTATCCTTGCCCCAAAGATAGCTTTGATTGTGGGGAAACTGAGGCTCAGGGGGACTGACTAAGCTCCTTCCAGTTCCCACAGCTCCCAGGAGGCCGAGTGAAAACACAGTGGGTCCCCAGATTAGGAAGCAGTGCCTGACCCTCACACGGTCAGGGCGGTAGTCCCATATTTCAGGTGAAGACACTGCTGGTATGGGAGGCCCAGGGCTCTGAGTGAGTATCAGCCAGAGGATTCTCCCAACCCTTATCCAAAATGCCCAGGTCACAATGCCTCCAACTGAAGGCCACCTGTGTGTCTGTGATTTAGGAGCTTAGAAAGGTTTCATTTTTTATGACTGTGTCAAAACACCTGATACAAGTAACTTAGAGGAGGAAGGGTTTTTCTGCAGGCAAATCCACGGTGGGGTAGGCATGGCAACAGGACCCTGAGGCAGCTGGTCACATGGCATCCCCAGTCACATCCATAGTGGGGTTGGCATGGCAACAGGACCCTGAGGCAGTTGGTCACATGGCATCCACAGTCAAATCCACAGTGGGGTAGGCACAGCAGCAGGACCCTGAGGCAGCTGGTCACACAGTATCCACAGTCACATCCACAGTGGGGTAGGCACTGCAGCAGGACCCTGAGGCAGCTGGTCACATGGCATCCACAGTCACATCCACAGTGCGGTAGGCACTGCAGCAGGACCCTGAGGCAGCTGGTCACATAGCATCCACAGTCACATTCACAGTGGGGTAGGCACAGCAGCAGGACCCTGAGGCAGCCAGTCACACGGTATCTTCAGTCAGGACGCATAAAGAAATGGATGCTGCTACTCGGCTCACTTCCTCCACTTTATTCAGCCCAGGACCCCAGCCCACGGGACGGTGCCACCAGCAATCACGGTGGGATTTCCCACCTCAGCTAACCCAAGATAGAAAATCCTTCACAGCCATGCCCAGAGGCTTGTCTCCATGGTGAGTACAGATCCTGTCAGGTTGACAACTAAGATTAGTCAACATCTAAACTCAAAATTCATGCTTGCTTTTCATGTGACTCTGACATGGTCTCGCAGTAATTTCATACCACGTATGTGGATGGATGGGCGAACAGACAGACGGATGGATAGATGGATAAACAGACAGACGGATGGATAGATGGATGGTTGTTTATTTGCAGTGTGTGTGGAACGAGGGTCCCATGAACACTGAGCAACACCACCAGGCCACATACAATGCGCTTAATTATTTTGTGCACAAAACCATTTCCTGGTGTGGAATTTTCCATCATGATTCCAGGCTGGCACTTGGATTTGGGGCCATTTTGGAATTGGGGTTTCTGGGCCCCAGATGCTCAGAGTCCACATTCTGCTCAGAATTTCACTGGAGTTTTCAGAAGCCTCAGACCCTAGAGTAGACAAATAAGTGATGAGGGGGACACTGGACCACAGTAACATAGTTGAGGAAGAGTGGGTAAATGAAGCCCAGGAGAATCTAGCTCAGGGGCTACCCTGCTAAGAGCTCTCTCCATGTGTGGAGCTGACTACTGAGCCAGGCAGCACTGGGGACACTATTGTGCCAGGCAGACATCCAGCCAGCTCTGTGAGATGATGCATCACCCCAATTCTGAGCAGCAACTGTCCTGTGTCTCACAGAGGCCGTTATTGACAACACCAATTAGTGATTTAGCCTTGCAACCGAATGCCTGTGCTTATTGGATGTCCCTTCTGTCCAGTCACCCTCCTTGTCACCCACGGGTCTCACCCCAAGATCTACAGGAGCTTCTAGCCCTGGCCTCCCAACCACCCCAGTCTCCCATCTCCCAAGTACTCCTGTCCCAAGGCCCTGCAGGTGGCTGGTCTGGGTCCCAGCACTGACTGGCAGAGCTCGGGGCACACGTGTGGCACACACTTAGCCCCTGTTATCCCAGTGAGATGCTCTGCAGGCCAATACAGACCCGAAGCCCTGTCCCCGGACTCAGTCTGTTGGAGACCTGGGGATAAAACCACATGCCTTCCAGCAGGCTGCCTCCCAGGGCCCCAGGCATGCCTGCTCAAGCTCCAGCCCTGGGCTTTGGGTCTTAGCTTGTAACAAACACTGGTCTTTTGTGTGGGGTGGCCGCTCCACACTGCATACAAATAACCTCACTCACTGACGACAACAAAATGTTCCCCAAGTGGCACAGATTCGCCTCTTCCACTCGTCTTTGCTTCCGTGGGTTTGGCCTCTGAGACTCCCACTGGGTCTTGCTCACTTGGGTCCATGTTCCTTTATCCTGTAAGCACACCTTACCCTGGGCACTGGAGACGTTGCAGAGAATAATACAGACCAGCTCACAGTTGGCACTGAGACTCAGAGCCTGCCTGCCAAACAGAACTGCCGGTTCAAATCCTGGCTCTACCGCTAACCAGCTGCGCCACCTCAGGTAAGATACCTAAAGTCTCTGATGGCATAGCTCCTCACAAGAGGTGAGGGGAGACAACCAGGAGGCCCTGAGGGAACTGAAACCGTAAGTGTGTGGGTGAGACAAGGGAGGGGGTAAGGTCGTAGAGGCAGCAGCCTGCAGGCTGGATGAGCTGTGGGATTAGGAGTCAAGTACAACAGCCTTGGAGAGTTTGAGCTGGGAAGCAATCGGATCTGATTTACATTTTAATAACGTGTCTCTGGGCACCATGAGGAGCTGATATGGAGGGTGAGAGTGGCAGCCAGGGCCAGCTGGGAGGAAGCAGGAACGGCAGATGGTGGTCTGGGTTGGGGGCGGCAGTGGCAACAGAGAAAAGCAGCCAGATTCTGGATATGGGGATGAGTGAGAAGAGGAGGCACATGTGGACCCCCGACGTTGGCTTCACTGTGTGACCTTGAGTCGTCACCTAACCTCTGAGCCATGCTCTTCTCATTCGACGACCTGGAGGAAGACGCGTGACACTCGTGGGACCTGCTGGAAGCTGGTTAAGGTTGGGAAGGGTGCTAAGAGGAGGGGGCTGAAGGGTGGGGTGGAGAATATCTGAGGGTGACCCCAATTAGACTCTTGAGAGCCTCCATGGCTGCAATCTTGGCCATGGCACAGGCTGGCTGGGGGAACCCACCCTGCTCCTCCCACTCCAAATAGATGACAGAAACCTCTTCTCTGCCAAGGGCCAAGGGTGTGAGATAGGAGCAGCTACCCTCCACTCCCGCAGCCCACCCTGATGGCTTGCTCCCTGGAGGGCCTGAAGTGTCCCCTTCCGCCAGGGTCATCTCCAGGGCATAGGCCAGAACTGACACGGCAATTCCACATGGCACATTCTACCCGAAACAAGGATTCTCACTGGGGGCTCTGAGGCTGACTCAGCAGCCAGTCTGGCCCTTCCAAGCTTGCAAGGAAGTGGGCAAGTGACAGAGATGAGAGCCCCTGGCATTGTCACACTTCCAGCTCGGCCTGGCTCTTCACAATGCCCTGCACGTTCCCAACAGCGTCAGAGAGGGTGGAAGATCCTCTCAGGGTTGCACAGCACAGCCAGATTCAACTCTGGTCCACCCAGTCCTACAAGACCAGGCTAGGCTTTTGTCCCTTCCAACCAAGAGGTCTCCCCAGGAGGAAGAGCAGAGCGTAGACATGCTAGAGGTGCCTCCTCCGGCATCTGGCCCTGTCTCCTCCCAAGAGCCCTTTGGGGGTCCAACGACACACTAAGGACACACACGCCCTCTGGTCCGCGTCCACAGGGGCTCACTGTGAACTTGAACTACTGACTGCCCTCCAAGCTGACATGAGGAATATTACCATCTTGGTCCCTACTCACCCTTCTGCAGGACTTCAAAACATCTACATAAATTATGGCTGTATTTATTGCCTGTGTGCTTGTTGTTGGGCACAAACAAATGTCTCTAGCAGGGGGAAGGTCACCCTTTTAGGACTTTTGCTGTCACCATTCCCCATGTCCAAGGCCCAGTGCCAACTGGGGCAGCAGAGCCCGCACTGCCAGGCAGGAGCCAGGAGGGACCGGATGCTGGGCACAGGGAGGAGGCGGGTTTACGGTTGAGTTCTCACCCTGGCTTTGCTATTAACTTTGAATGCCTTTGTGTATCTACAAAGTCCCCCAGGTGGTTCAGGAGGATGATTCCAGGAAATTGGTGGTGAAAACAGGGTAATGGGTGGCTTTTAGACACCAGTGTGAGAGCCAGGGAACAAAGGCCAGGGCAGCCTTGTCCCTGGATGCAGGGTGATGACTTCTAAGACAGAAATCTCTCTGTCGCCCTCTGCTTTCCCTCCAGCTGACAATGTCCCCCTCTCAAGCTGGCAGGTGGGATAATGACACCTGGTGAAAGCACTATTTTCTGTTGTGTGTCTCAAACACTCTGATTACCACCAACTTTCAGGTGCCCTGCCCTCCCCCCCCCCCCCGAATCCAAAAGCAGTTTTATAAAGTTGTCTCCTCTGAGGCTGCGGGAAGCCTGGCTTCCCAGACACTTCCTCAGCCAGGACGGCAGCTGCTGCTGGACCACCCTCATCTCCATCTGGCCACCAGCCTTGAGGGTCACAGATAGGGAAACTGAGGCACAGAGAAACTGAACACCTCCGTCGGTCCCTCAGAGAAGGGGTCCCCATGGAGCCCGCGCACTGCCTAGCACAAGGGCCCCCTTCTATACCGGATCAGCTGAGCACTGGTGAATGCCTGCAGATTAACCAGGGGCAGCGATTTCACCATCCGGGTCAGGGCCCCAAGCCTTCCCACCAGAGGCCAGCGGAGTGGATGCTGGAGACCCAGACTGACTCCAGCATCCCATCCCAAGCCAGGGTTCGATTCCTGAGTTCTTGTCCTGACAATGAACAAGTGGTCAACCTCTCTAAGCCTCAGTGTTCTCGTTTGTAAAATAGAGACAGTGTGTTCAAGCCAGGCTGCTGCAGAGACGGAAAGGACTTCTCAGGGTGGGGTGGGGTACAGACTACACAGGGTCTACGCTGGACATAGTGTGTGTGAAGTCGTGGCTGCGGACTGTACAGTCCTAGACGGAAACTGAGAGACAGTGGGCCAAGCCAGCAGAATTTGCTGCTAGTTCTCCCACTTTTACTGATAAGTAAATGGAGGCCCAGAGAGGTGAAGCCATTTGCCTCGTTTCTCCAGGAAGGACAGAACAGGGAACAGGGCCTCTCGGCCTCTCTCAGCTGAGTAGCACCCTTCCCACCTCCTCTCTCTTCCTCTTCCTGTCTTCACTGCCTGCACTATGGCCTGGGCTCTGGGTTCCTCTTACTCCACCATCACTCCACACGCAGCCAGTTGAGAACCAGATAGCCAACCTTGCTAATCTGAAGAGCGAAAAGTGCCTTCTTGTGTCTGACCCCAATTTCTCTTGCTCTAAAGTCAACTTGTCCTTATTAGCCCATGGGGCCTAGATCACCCCTGCCCCACTTTGCCATAGATGTCTCTCCTCCCACAGATGTCCAACCAGCTGGCCTGCAGGCCGTCAGGTCCGAAGCTGCTGGGGAAGCCCCATGGCCCTTGATTCTGAACCACTGTAGCTCTCAGCTCTGGGGTAGATCCCCAGACAGAGCTGATCTTACAGTGGGGCCGGGGCACAAGAAGAGTCACAGTGGGGTGCAGGCACCGGCAGGCACAGTTAATTTAGCCCATCTCACAGGGGAGGGCACAGGCCCAGAGCAACTGCGCAGTCTGTCCAGGCTCACGCCCTAGCACACAGTGCAACCAGACTTCAACCCAGGGTTAGGCTGAACCTCCAAATGCACCCCCAAGTTCACCTTTTGCCAAGCAGATGCCAGCAACAGGCTCCAGACTTCCAGCTTCTAGAACTACAAGCCAAATGAACTTTTATGTTGTTAAAAATGACATAGTCTCTGGTATTCTGTTACAGCAACAGAAATCAGACTGGCAGTTACCAGCATGCCCCAGGGCCTGCCCACACCCATAGCCAGCTGGTTGGCTCTTGTGGGAGAGTGAGGACCTTGAGGAACACCAGAGTGTCAGAGGGAGGGTGGGACAGCTCAGAGGCCATGCACCAACTGGGAGACGTCACCCAAGAAGCCCCACAATCTTTCAGCCGTGGAGAGCTTGAGAGTCCCAGGCACAGCTCCCCAGCAATGGGTTATGTGAGTCAGCCTGCACCCCGGTTCTGTTCAGTGGCCACATTCCTTCCCAGAGGGAAGGGAAGAGTGAATTTACTCACACAAAGCATTTCACAGAGGTTTAAATGTCATGTGCTGGGATATGCCACAAATCGTCTTTATTGAAAGGAATAAAAGGATCTTCAACTGGGACCATCCCTGAGAATCAAGAAAACACGGGGTGAGCCCAGGAAGGACTAAGGACTCAGGAGGGACTGAGTCCCATCAGGGCCTCTGTCAGGATAGAGCTACCAGCCAGCAAACAGTGGGCACACCACGAAAACTCCATGATTGGCAGCCTGATTCCTGCCTCAGTCACAGACTGTGGGGCTTCCCCTCTGTACCTCAGTTTCCCCATCTGCAGACAGAGCAGAAGCTTAGAAACCATGCTGGGTACCCTCTCCCAACACACACACTCTCACCCAAGAGGAATCTACCACCTGTGTGCTTGACTCGATGTGGGGCCAGGCAGGACTTTGCACTCCAAAGTGTCCCTGGCCATTAACAGGTCACTAGCCTCCTCCCTCCATGCTACAGCTGCCTCCTGGAGCCACTGCTGAAGACACCAGCCATGTCCAAATCCCTGCATCTGGCTCTGCTTTGAAGGGAACCCCCAAAGCCCGGTGACCCCTGAGAAGTGACTCCTCTGTGACCTCTGGCCCTGCAACTTCTCGGGCCTTGTTATGGAAGATGTAATGCCCACACCAACACAAGGCTACTGCTGCGAAGAAAGATGGCCTGTGGCCTGGGAGGGATTATGTTGTATCCACACAAGATATGGATCTTAAAGCTCACTGATGCTAGCACCCATGTGTTAATCCCGGTCTTGGCAGTCCTGATGCTCAGCCGCAGCCTGGGCAGGCAGAGGTACCCAAAGGAGTTGCAGCGTCATTGACTAACTCTGTCCTTCACTTGCTATGTGGCCTCGAGTCAGTGCCTTACCTCTCTGTGCCTAATGTCCTCATTCATAAAATGGGGGAAACAATAGGCTCCAGTGCAGTGTTTTTAATGCCGATTAAGGATATTAATATTCATAAGGCGCTTCAGAGCGTGCCCAGCACACAGTAAGTAGTACATAAATATTTGTTAAATAAATATGTCTTGCTTACTTCTAAGGGTTGTGGTGGGATCATCAGATGATTAAACACGTGAAAATCCAGCCTCCGTGGTGAAAATCCATGCAAACAGATCACAGCTGTGAGCTCCATTTAAGTCTGTTTCCCCAAGGTGGCTCCCATCACTATGCATTGGAGTACTGGATGTTAGGGGCCAACACAGAGATCTCCTACATCCAGGATGATCCACTGGCCAGGGAACCACAGACAGCTCTATGTAGGACAGCAAGATCAGCCACTGCCACCCCTGTTAGTGGCTATACCAGGGGTTCAGTCACCCAAAGTGTGAAGCAGGATTAATGAGAGTTCATTTCTCTCAGGGCTGAGGGCAGCACTGGGTGCAAGACCCAGACACTCCTAGTCCTCCGGACATAGCCAGGAACTGGATGCAGGCTTTCTTCATCTCTATTACCTGGACTTACTGAGGCCCATGGTTGAGCTGATGAAGAGCCGGGGCTCGGGCACCAGGGATTGTCAGGACCCCAGGAGATGGATGCTGGGTAGCTGGACAGACTTGGTGGTGTGCAACAGCAAAGCTTGGCCGAAAGGTGCTGGCCATTCGGGTGGGCACCTAGCTTTGGGCCAGAAGAGGCGGCAGGTGTTTATCCAAAGGCCCTAGCTGGACCTAATATGTTTGCCCAACCGCTTACTCCCAGATAAGAGGCCTGGAGATAGGCCGATAAGCTGGGAGCAATTAACTCGCCCCAGGGGTTGCCACAAAGCCATCCCACAGAGAGAGCTGCTACACAGTCCACACACAGGGCCTTTGGGCTCACAGGCGATGGGTGAATGCCTAGCTCTGGAGGGGCCTGGGTGATGGCTATGCCTTGGCCTTTGTACGGTCTCAGTGGCTGGCAGAGGGTGGGCAGAGCCAGGCCTCAACAACTGTGCATGGCCTCCCCAGGAATGGGAACTGTAGGGTGGGGTCAGGAGGCCTCAGAAGGGAGGCGTGGCCTTCCATTCACCCGTCCATATACTCGCTCATTCATTCCCTCTCTCATCTATTTCCTTCTTCCTCCCCCACACGTTCACTCATTCACTCATTCATTCATTCATTCATTCACACATTCAGTCACTCCCGTTTCCAATGACTCGCTCACTCTCTCACTCATCCCTCACCCTTTCTCCGTCCACCTCAGAGCGCTGAGTGCTCCCCAGCTGCTCTAGTGTCTGCTCTTCCAATGGCACCAGTTCCTTGGAAGGTGGCACACTGAAGCCCAGCACATGGTAGGAACTGGGCAAATGACCTCCTGGGTGTGAGGTGGGTCTCACCTACAAAGGAAATGCTCCCAGAATGCTCTTGGTGCTCGGAATGCCATGGCTCTCAGAGGAGGGAGACACTGTGTGAGCATCAGGGACAGATGGCGTCAGCCTTTCAGGGACCCCATTTACACAGGAACCCTGTTGCTGGGCCTATGCTGTGGGGAGAGAGGGAGGGTGTCCGCCTTAGGGATGTGTCATTATTGGCTAAGGTAAGGATCACAGTTCCTGTGCTCACTGTGTGCTGTGGTGGCCAGGTGCAGGGGACGGTCTCAGGTCAGCGCCAGTCTAATAGGCTGCGGACCCAGGTCAAGCACCCTAAATCAAAAAACCTAAAGTTCAAGATTCTCCAAGGTCTGTAACTTTCCGGAAGGTGTGTGACGACATAAGCAGAAAATTCCACACTGCAAAATTTGTCTTGTGCCTGGAACCACTCTGAACTTTCCGGTGGGCTCCGTGTTTAAAATGCAGATGAGATAAACCAATTCCAAGTGACCGTTTAGACACCAGTCCCATCTCCAGGGTAGCACGCTAGGCAGTGCAAGTCCAAAGCCCAAATTCTGAAAGCGTTCTCACCCGAGCATTTTTGCAGGGTGCTCAGCCTGCACCCCAGCCAGACACGCTCAGCAGCGCTCACTCAAATCCCATCTGCTCACATGATGTGATCCCGTAATGGGGAACGGCTGTTAGAAGCAGACACTGTGGGCTCAGAGAGGTGGAGCCATTTGCTCAAGGCCACACAGTAAATGTGTGTGAGTTCATTCTATCACTGTGTACACACAGTTTCCCCCAGAGCGGGCATCTGGGAAGTCCAGGTGCTCCAGTCAGCAGAGGTAAGGTGGGGCTGGTGGCCCTGGTTCCCCTGCTCCAGCCCTGGCCTGAAGGCTGGCTTCACTCCCAGCCCTGGTGAACCTCTGCTTTCCCTGCCCCCTCCTTTACGGAGGCTCTAATTTTAGCCAGCCATAGAGTCAGATGGAGGGAGCTTTTAAACCCGGACTGATTTATGCCTTTCCTTAATTGCTCCAAAAAAGTGCTCTGCATCTTAGGGGGAGGCAGGGTGGAGACGGCTCTATTTAGGTGAAGAATTTAAAGCTAAGTTCTTACCAGCCTGGCAAAGAAGAGGAACCCACTTCACTTGTCACAGGGGTCCCCTCCTGCTCCTGCCTGCCTAATCTATATTGTCTCTGTGCCTGCTCTACTGGCCACTAGGGTAGGAAGTAGGGGCCACCAGAAACACCCTGGGTGGGAAGGTGACCACAGGACACCTGCCACACCCACCATGGCACCCTCCAGGGCCTCAAGCACAGCAAAACATGGAGGAGTCGTTACAGCTGGCACGTGGTGGGTGGGCAGTTTGGGTTTTCAGGGCTCTGCCAAGGAAGGACTGAGGGGGTCCCTTCCACTACCTTGGCCACCCCTCTGTAGCAAGCAGGGATCATCCAGGTTGAATGACTTCTCCAAGAGTGCTCACAGAGGATCCCACTCCTTAGACATGCAACCTGCTGTTTGCGTGTGTGTGTGTGTGCGCGCACACACACATACACACACACATACACACACACATACACACACACACACACACACACTCAGAGGCAAGACTCCAGCAGTCTAGTCCTTAGGCAGGCTGGGCCTGCAAGGTCACAGGCTGGCAGTAAATCCCAGGAGAGCCTCAGGACCCTGTGAAATGGCCAAGTCTCTTTCTGTCCACTGGCCCATGTGCCTATCTCACGCTGCATAAACACTGTACCCTCTCAGTGCTGGGTGCTGGAGCAGCAGATACCTTAAAGCAGATGAGTCCAAGCAACAGAGACTCTGGCATTACACAGAACCAGCAGCAAGAGAAGCGTGGGGTTCTGACTACAGCAGGGTTGTCTCCACTTGCCCCTGTTATCCCAAGCCTGCACTCTGGTGTGGACAGAAGGTCAAGCGAAGAATGTGGCTACCAATCTTCAAATAATTAGGAAAGACTTTTCTCTCTCTTTCTTTTTCCACTGGGAAGAAAGCAGGAAGATACAGCCCCAGGAAAGGGTATCAGAGTTGCTAGGTGGACAGAGCCTGGATCCCTATAACTCTGTGTGGAGGAAAGGCAGCTGCAGTGGGCCCCTGGATGAGCAGAAAAACAGACAGCAGGTGAGCCCTCTGAGGGCAGCTGGAGGCTTGCTTGTTACAGCACCACATGGCTAACTGCTACGCCCTACAAAGAGCCATTCTGTGAGTGAGGGAATTACTTAATTTGACTTTTATAACAACCACGTGTGGCAGCTGTTTCCCATTTATATACTGGAAAACCAAGGCTGAGGGAGGTGAAGTTACTTGCCCAGGGCCACACAGATGGTATATGGGGGGGGTGTCAAGACTGGCATCTGATTCCCGTACCCAATATCCAGATGACACACTCACAGCAGGAGGTATAAATGAGGGAGTCATGGCTGGAGATTGAGATGCTACATCTTCCCTTGTCTCTGGGTACAGAAGAGGGGTCAGGAAGTCAACCCTGGGCCACAGTATATCTCCCATTCCTAAGACACATGGAAAGGAAAGAACAAAACCCATTATTGGTATCCTGTCCTCCGAGCTGGGACAAGAGGTTCTCTGGGGCTGTGCCCACTTCCGTAAGAAATGATAAAACCTTGGATGGCTTTTCCCGATCCACAGGGAGCCCTCTTCTCTTCTCCTGATGAAAAGGGACGTGACAGGGTGTGTGTGGCACAGTGGGTAAAGCACTTTTTGTGAGACCGTGAGTTCGAATCTCTGGAGCTCATGTGAGCCGGACATGGTGGGGTGTAACTGTGGCCCCATTTCTCCTGTGGTGAGATGGGAGCCAAAGACAGGAGAATCCCCAGAAACTCTGGGGCCAGCTACTCCAGAATATGCAGTGTGTTGGGGTCTCAGAATAGATGGAAAGTGATTGCCAACACCTGCCCTCTCGCCTCTACATGCATGCCATGCACACATGACCTGCAATCATGCACACAGACATGCCCACTGTCCTAAGTTGTTGGAAGGCTTAAGGCCGTACTGTTCATAGTGGCATCCAATACCCACCAAGGTTCTGGCTACAACCCTATCCCCCCCATTCATCAGCCAGTCTCTCAGCCTCAGCCCTTCACCAAGAAGCAGGTGTAGTTTAACTTTGATCCTGAACTTGGGTAACCCAGGGCACAAGTCAAACCCCAACCAGGCCATGCAGATGAACTCAGGTCCAACTCAGAGCCATCCATTCCTGAGGAGGTCCCAGAAGGGCACACAGTAGGGGTAAATCCTTGACAAAGACACCAGGAAGCTGGGCAGGGCCCCTCTGCTGACTCCCTGATTGGAATCCTCCCATCAGGCATTCCCCACCTCTCATGCACAATAGCCTCCCCCTCCTAGGCTTGAGTGAGGCCTCTCCCAGCTCCATAACGCTACGCCACTAATAAGATTAAAACGTATCTCCTTCTCCCAGCATCGATTCATAGCGCTGATTTACCACTGCTTCTCGGCTGCTACAAAACGGATGTGCCAGCCGACACCTTAATCTCTATCCATCTCGCTGCCAGCAAATAACTGCTAATTAATACCTTTCTGCTTCCCCTCGCCTGCCAGCTTCGAGGGACGTCAATACGTATGGGCTCCCTGCCACCTAGCCCACTGTGCCTTCCCTGGGGCCTATGGGACCCAGAGGCCATCTGAGGACCCAGTGGAACTGGTCAGGTGAGGGGTAGATCGTCAGTGCTATAGCTCTGCTCCCACCCCATCAGACGCACTCTAGCAGGAAGCAGAAGAGGAGGCAGAGGTGATAGATAGACTCCAGGGGAACCCAGCTCCCCTAAAAACAGCACCCCGCCCGACCTTAGTTTCCTCATCTGCCAACTAGAGACAGCAGAGGAGGTCCGGTGTGTGTTTGTGCTCAGCTCCTACTCCGCATTTTTGGACTCAGGATGCCTGGTTTCTGGGATCCAAGGCCAAAAGAACACCAGGGACTGCGGGTGACAGTAATGTGGACATCTGGGTAAGGATTCCCTGAGAAGGGGTCAGCAACTAGCACACACTTTAGTTAGGTGGAGCTGAACTCCTCCCATTTCCCTTCCTCCCTTCGTTCAGCTCAAAGACACTGCCTCTGAGAAGCCACCCTGGATCATCCCTCCTTCCACCCCAGACCCTTCACTGTCTCCTCTATTCACTGCGGGCTCACAACCAGATGTTTACAGCTGCCTCATCTGCTCCATTGTCAGTCCTGGGGTCCCAGTTAGTGCCACATCGTCTGACACATGGTAGATCAGTCAGCGTTAGTTAATCAAGCAGCCGATTGTAACAGATAATAACAACAACAGTAATAATACGGAGAGCAAGATGCTCCCTCCTCCCTTCTCTCAAGACACCTCCAGTCCTTCCAGGAGACTCCACAGACACTGCCACCACATGTGTTCCGTGAGTACTAACAAAAGCACTGTGGCCTCCACTTTCCATCACCCCAGCAGCATCTTCCAGGCAGTGGGGAGAGGGTGGCTTCCCAAGAAGATATAACCAGATGTTTGTGCTTTCTCAGAGTCCCAAGCCCAAACTCCCAAGTCGCTGGGTGGGCATCAGTCATCCTGGTGGTCATCAGGGGACAGAGAGTAACTCCTCTGGGGACAGGACATTGGTCTGGTCGTGGATGTGTATAGAACCAGAAGGAAGGGTCATAAGCTGAAGACTAGGGGCGTGTTCCCTGTGCTGTGTGACTCTGGGTTGGACCTTTGGTCTCTCTGAGCCCATCCTCCAAACGGATACTACAAGACCGGACGCATTAGATGTGTGAACACCTCGCAGGGCTCTCTCTCTAAATCCCAGAGTCTGTGTGCATCTGCAGGGTTCCCTCCTCACAGCAGCACATAACACGTGGCTCAGGCCCTGCTCAGAGAGGAGGGGTGGGAACGGCCAGCAGCTGTGCCAGCCAGAACCAGCTCGGATGCTCTTAATAAAACACAATGAAGCGTGGGATCCTAGAACATTTCTGCTAATTCAAGGCTCCCATGAGGTGAGGCGGAGCTGTTGGCTGGCAGTGGAGAAGGCGAGGCATAGGGGTGTCTTAGGGAAGGGTGTGGAGATGGAAAGGGGCATCTCCACAGCAACCCACATGGTGCTGTATGGGAGGTGGGAGGAATCTGACTGGACAACTCACAGCTCCCTAAGCCTTACTGTCCCCATACAGAAGTGATGAGAGAAGATCCCAAACCTGGCACCCTGAGGTTGAGACCTCCCTTCATTCTCCTGTCCTCACCCCTGAAGGCTTTGCTCAGCTTTGCTACTTCTCCATGCAGGAAAGAACAAACAGGAATCCCCACATCAGGAATGAGCTGCCCCTAAGCCACCTTCATGACCCATGTGCCAAGCTGCCATCATGACCCCTGTGCCACCTCCCAATTGGTACCATGGTACCCAGTGGGAAACTGGGGGTTCCCAGAAGCACAGTCTGGAAACTGCGAGCCAGTCAAATACTGGCTACTCCTCCCTGCTTTCCAAGGCCCTCTCAGGTCCTGTCTGAGTCCCTCTCATTCACTGTAAACTCCAAGCCCAGTCTCCAGCCACATGGTCCTGCCACAATGAGCCGGGTGTTGCTCTTGTTTGCAGCCCCAGTACCTGAAGCTTAGCAGTTGTGCATCAGTCAGGACCCATCCCACCGAACCCCACATGTGGCCATCACTCCCTCTAATCTCCTTCTTGCTACTATTAGGGTGCCTCTCCCCACTCATGGAGACCTCTGCTCTCTAGTATTGCCCTTGAGGAGACAGCTCAAGAGGAAAACCTCTACCTTACTCTCATTCCCCACACATCCAATGCCTGCGGTGCCACTTGCAATACTGTGGGAATCCAGTAAATGATTGTTGGAGAAAGATGGGTGGGTGGGAGGGTGGATGGATGGATGGATGGATGGATGGGCAGACAGATGGATAAGAGGATGGATAGATGGATGGATAAGAGTGTAAATAGATTCATGAATGTAAATAGATAGGTGGGCAGGTGGATGGATGGATGTATAGATGGATGAAAGGATAGGTAGATGAATGGGAAGACAGATAAATAAGAGTATAGATAGGTACATGATAGATGGATGGGTGGGAGAATGGATAATGGGTGGACGTATGTATGTATGAAAATATAGATGAATGAAAATATAGGTCGATGGGGTAGGTAGATATGAGTGGATGAGAGAATGAGTAAGAGGTGGATGGATGGAGGGATGGAGGGATGGATGCATATATGGGTGAATGCTTGGGTGGATGAGAGGATGAATGTATGGATAGATGGACAGATGGATACAATACGCAAGTGGATAAATGGATCTATGGGCAGGCAGATAAATAGAGCACAGAAGCTAGGACTCTTCCATCCTTGCTTGCTTGTCCGGCTTTGAAGGTCTAGTGAACCCAACCATACCTCTGGGTGTCTCTGGTGTGAAGGTCCTAAGCTCCTGGTGAGCAGACAAACACCAGCTCCTCAAACTCTGCAGACTACTGAATCATTCCAGGGCAAATGCTAGGGTATGGGGGAGGGTCTGAAGTTGAGTTGTAAGGCATTATTGGGTTCCACAGTGTGTGAGCATGGCAGGTGACCCCCAAATATTGAATGAATGAATGAAGTGATGACTCAGAGAAGACTCTTATCACATCAGAAGGACTCAGTGCAAAGGACGTGGGTTTGAACAGAGGGTTTGACATGTACAAAAATCAAATTCCTAGGGCAGCTCAGTATGGAAAGGCAGACCTTTCTGTCTAGTTTTGTGTGCCCCTAGTGGTCCTCCTTGTATGCTACCCATCCTCCACTTCTTCCTGAACACTAAACAATGGGTTTCCTTGAAGTCATGCTCTCTGGGGTTCTAGGAGGAGGGAGGGTTGTCTGGAGAGAGCCTGTGTGCTCACCCATCACCATGGACCACGCCTCCCTTGTCAACCACACACCTACCCAACCCCACCCCACCTGTCTGCTCAGCTTCACATGACACACTAGATATAACCCCACACTCTGCCTCTATGGCTCATTTCTGTGAAAAATAATGCTGATTAAATAAAATCCTTTGAAGTTTAGAGACCTGGGTTGCACGCTTTCTGCAGGAAGCTGTTAGCCGTGTCCTATAAAGAAGTAACAATCATGAGGCCAGAGATAACAGTGCACAGGGAACATCTCCCACTGATGGAGATGCATAGAAGGGCAGGCCCTGCAACCTTCCCAGTGGCCCATACATAAGACCCTGGAGCCCCAGAGCTCCACCAAGAGCTACATGGAGTCTGGATGGGAGGCTAGCAAAGATTAGGTTAAACCAAGTGAACAGAGAGACAAGCAGGCAGAAAACAGGACCACGCACTAGTCATGCTACCTTGAGAAAGTGACTTAACATCTCTGGGGCTGCAATTTCTTTTGAAAAAAGAAATGAAGATTCCATACAAGCAGGTGCCTGTTAGGAAGATGCTATGGGAGTGATTTCAACCATCCGAGAGCAGACACAGTGCTGGGCACACAGAAGATGCTCAGAGGACATTTGCTGTTGGGTCCATTTGCAGTGGACCTGGGCCTGGGCAGTCCCATCTTGGACTGTGAGTCCAGAACTGTCCCCTGGTACACACGGGTGACAGAGTACTGGCAACCATTGGTCCCAGAGGACTATTCAGCTGGAAGAGCCTCTCATGAGTCCCAGGACGGAGCTGCGAATGCAGATGCATCTTAGTCCCCTGTCCCACTGCTGTGATTAAAACACCCAGACAAAAGCAATTAAGAGGGAAAGGTTTATTTGGTTTTACAGTTTAAGGACACAGTCCATTATGATGGGGCAGTCATGGAGGCAAAAGTGTGAGGCAACTGGTCACATGGCATCCACAGTCATGTGACCAAGCAGGGACGTGATGAATGCTGGTGCTCAATTCACTTTCTGCTTCTTGTTCTGCCCAGGACCCCAGGTGTAGGCATGTGTAGGCCTGTCTTCCCATCTTAATTACCTAATCAAGGCAGTCCCTTGATGATGGGCTGAAGGTTGGCCTAGCCTAGATGACCCCACACAGATGCATGGGGACTTGTCTCCTAGGTGACTGCAGGTCCTGTCACATTGACACCAGGGACTTGCAGTTCACACCTGGGAAACCACCTCATAGCTGGTCTCGCTGATGCCGCTGAAGCTGTCTGCGACCTGCAGTGTGTCACAGCCCACCCCATTTCTCTCTCTCTCTCCCAGAACTTCAGGCGCCCCAGGCCCTTTGTAGGCAAAGTTCTCCATTTTTGCACCTCCCATGTTTCCCATGCAAACTTCTAAACAATCTTTGGTCATGTGTGGCCCTCTCTAGTTATCTTCGGCTTGCATGTAGATTAGTGATTCCCCAGCCTGTGTCCCCCATGGACTTGGTGGCTCTCCCCATTTTAGACTTTCTAATAGTAATCATTGATTCATGAGTCTGTGTTCACTTGAGGACAATGATCTTAACCAACTCTAGCCCCACCTGGAGGACAGGGTCCAACCCAGAGCTGATGCTTACGGACTGGACAGGTCTGGGCTCCAGACATGCATGACAATTTCAGTGTCCCTTGTCCCTCTTGCATCTACTCTTAAGAAGGGTCCTACGGGGGTGATGTTTCATCTCAGGGCTGTGGTATCTTGAGCAAGTGGCTTAACCTCTCTGAGCCACAGCTTTTCCTTCTGTAAAAATGTGGGTCCCGGGTTGGAGAGATGGCTCAGTGGTTAAGAGCACTGACTGCTCCTCCAGAGGACCCGGGTTCGATTCCCAGCACCCACATGGCAGCTCGCAGCTGTCTATAACTCCAGTTCAAGAGAATCTGACATCGTTATGGGGCTGGAGAGATGGCTCAGTGGTTAAGAGCATTGCCTGCTCTTCCAAAGATCCTGAGTTCAATTCCCAGCAACCACATAGTGGCTCACAACCATCTGTAATGAGGTCTGATGCTCTCTTCTGGCCTGCAGGCATACACACAGACAGAATATTGTATACATAATAAATAAATATTTAAAAAAAATTTTTCAAACCTCAGGTTGTCAAAAAAATGTGGGTCCCTGCAGCTGAGGGAAGCACCAGCTGGGTCTTTAGGAGCCCTCGTGGACACAAGTGGGACTTGTCTTCCACACACACTGGTGTGGAAGATTCCTAAATGGTTCCAATCCATCCTTCAGCACTTCAGGAGAGTGAATGAGAGGGTTAATGGAGGCAGGATGTCTCACAGACATCAGCTCCTGAGGCTCAAGACCCCCAGATTGGGGGGACTTCCCACCAAACCAGTCCTTTTCAAGGTCCCTGCAGCCACCTTGAGGTCAATTAGGGGCTGTGTCTTGGAGAACCAGCCACACAAGTGTTTGAATATGTCATTCAGTCAGTATCATAAGTCATACACTATGCTCAGCGCAAGACAAATGGAGCCATTTTAGCTTGACTTTCAGAGAGCCATCATGGGAACAGTAAGGGCAGGATGTTCCAAGGACAAAGGTCACAGAAAGGGGACTTGGGTTGATAGCTCATCTGAGTGCAAGGAGGAGCACACCTACCAGCACCCACGATTGGGAGGGGATGGAATTCTTGGATGACCTAGCTCCCTGCCCTAGGAGTGTGGACAGAGACCAAACACAGAACACAGAGTGGTCCTCATCAAACAATTTGAACAGTCTGGTACACAGATAAGGTAATAAGCGTGGTACTATCAGCTGCTCCTCCAGGTGGCGCCAGACGTCCTGAAGGCTCGGGACACAAAGCCAGCTGGGAGGGGAGGGCAGAGGCGTGGCGGAAGCAAAGCTCTGGAATAGGACCTACTCAGAAGCAGGGCCAAGGGCAGGGCTGGCTGCGTGGAAGGTCGTAAGTCAGCTTGAGGCAGGGGAGTTCTGTCTTGCCCCCAGCACTTCAGAGATGGTGTCAGAGAAGAAACTGTTGCTGGCGTTTGTCACAGCAAATTTTCGCCAAGCACCGCGTGCACCAGTCTCTCCTGAATTTCAACAGGCAAAATTAGTCGGCATCAAAGTCAATTTGAACCTTCAGGTAGATGGAGGAGGGGCTGGGGACGGGGAAGTTGCCGGTCAGGAGGAAAGAGCTTGAGCGGGGAAGTGGGTGGGCAGACTAGGGATGTTCTCAGACTTTGGGGCCATCTTCTCCCTACTGAGAGCACTCTAAAATAAAAACTTAAAGGAGAGGAAGACTCCACACTCCCCCATGAGGCTCACTCACCGGCCTCCTCCCCTTACTGCTTCTGTGAGGCAGAGTAGCCGCTGGGGAGCACCTGCTTGGAGTAGTGAGGTTGGAGCCTGCTGGTGATGGATGTGGCTTGGGTGTCACACGGCAAGAGCCCGGGTGGGGGGGGGATGTGAGGAAAGATGATCAGAATGGATCTAAGAAGAAAGGACATCTCCGTGGGAAACAGAGTGGAAAATAGACCGGGAATGACGAATCAGTGCACCCTGAGGTGAAGTCATCCATCAGAGAGATGGCTGTGGATCAGGGAGGCCCAGAGTTGGAAGGACACATAGCCGAGGCCGTCATAGCCCAGTGTGGAAGCTGGCACACCCCGTGCACACTGCAGTGACCTATAGAAGCCAGGCTACCTCCTTCCTCTCTCAGGGGAAACCTGTCACGGGCCCTGTCACTGTGACACTGTGAGAGTATAGTTAGCGTACCAAGCCCTGCCTTACATCACCACCACCATCACATCAGGCTATGACAGAGCACATCCTTCCCTGACAAATGGGGAAACCGAGGCTTTACAGGAGTGGACTGCTTCTCTCATGCTGGCAGTAAAGCCCGCTCTGCTTTGGCTGTGTGCCCAGCGCCTCAGAGGCTGACCTAGGACTTCCAGCTGTTTCTCAGTGGGTACCAACAGAGGACTGTTGCTCAGTGGGCACCAATAGCAGACTCCTAGGCATTTTTCCCCTCTTTAGGTTCCTGACAAGTCCCCTCTGTCCAGGCCACCATGCCCTCAGGCAGCTTCTATGCCTACTGCTTCCTGGTCTCCACAGTTCCCCAGGGTACTGGGGCTCCAATCCCTGTACAAAGAGCCCTGAGAGGGCCCCTCCCCTGGGTCCCCTATGTCACCTTGAGCACTCACAGATCATGCAGGCGGTGCCCCTGAAGTCCAAGCCTGTTTCTTGTCTATGGAAGGCTCCCGCCCCACCCAGTGGCTCACACTCACATTCCCCACCCCCTCTGCAGACCACCTGATCCGTGCCACCTGCTCTGAATTGCACTTAACATTTTTCTTTAACTCCCCTTGTTATTTACTTAGATAAAGCCACTTTAAAGAAAGAGAGAGCAAGAATTTAAATCATGGCCCCAAATGGCAAGCCAACACCAGTTGCTTTAAATAGACCAAGAAACCAATGACAAAGAGAGCCAGACTGGCACATGAGGCATCTTGCTCCCTCTCACTTATGGAAGGCTGGTGGCCCCAGTGATGGAACTCTGCCTTCGACAGGGCCCTGCTATGTAGCCTAGGCTAGCCTGATACCTGCTATGTAGCTCAGGCTAGCCTCCAGCTCATTATTTTTTGCTGAACAGGGAGGCTAGCGTGTGGGGGCAGAGATTTCAAGATGGGTGGCATCTCCTGAGGACAGTCGGAAGAAGAAAAGACACAAGAGCACCCGCCCCCACCCCACTCGTCTTAAAGGAATATGGTACAGACCAACCTGCCTGTGGAACCTGCTGAGGTAGAGATGTCCCTCTGAACCATCCCACACAGAGACCATCAGCCACCAGCCCCCATGCCAAGCGGCTTGTGTGGTCACTGGGACTGAACCTTGTTGACTCAGTCTAAGGGACACTGAGAAACTTTGCTTAGTGTTTATCTTTTTATGTGGGTGTATGTGAGAGTTTGTATGTATGTGCATATGTATGTTTGCATGATGTGTTTATGTGTGTGTATATTTGCATGTATGTATTCATGTGTATTTCTGTATGTATATGTGTGTGTATTTATGTGTGTACAGGTGTACCCCCACCCCCACCCCATGTAGGTGTATGTGGAGGTCCGAGGCTGATGCTGGACCTCAATTGAAGAAATGTCTTTCTTTAGTTGCTTCTCCGCAGATCCTCACAGATCCTGGTGACCCTCCTTTGTTTAGAATGTCAGGTCATCTAGCTCCTAGGACCCACCGGTCTCTGTCCTTCCTCCCCTCAGCCCTGGGGTTATGGGTGTGCACCATGCCTGGATTTTTCATGGGTTCTGGGGATCCCACAGAAAGCATTCTACCCACCAAGCCCTGGTCCCATAGCCATGACACTCAACAGCTGTGGCCCTAGACTATAAGTCCCATGAAGGCCAGAACTAGTTCATTCATTCTTCGGATTCCTAGAACCCAACATGGTGCCTGGTCCAGGAACCATGCAATCTTTTCACCTGCTGTACAAAAGAGCAGAGGAAAGGAGGATGGAGAGAGAAAAGGGGAGGACCAGGGATCTTGATGGCTCCTGAGCCAAGAAGCCATGCCCTGCAGCCCTGGCTATCCTGGAAGCCACTAACCCTGCCCACTCAGACAGTACTAGCCTCAGGAGCCTCCGCACCTCCTTACCTCTGCCTTATCCCACCTCAAGCTCCTCAGTCAGGCGGCAGGCCCCAGATGCCCACCCCCACCCCCGGCCATACACACCACTTCCCCTCCCAGCAAGCAGCGACCCACTTTTCGGCAGCAGAAGTGAACAAAGAGGTCTTTGTGAAGTGGCCATCATAGTTGTCCCCACGGTGCTCCTTCCGCCCCCTGCCTGAGACAGTAGGTGCCCCGTGACAATTAGCAGCTGTTCACCTGCTCCCTGGAGCCAGGCACCTGGCCTTTGGCTATCACATACCTTGAATTTCTGCTTGATGAAATACCAGCCAGGCTGAATCAGGCAACGAACCATGAGTGCCAACTACAAATGCGGTTCCCAGTCCCCTGCCTACCCCCGGCCTGGCCTTTGTGCCCCAGAGTCTCTGCACTGCCCACTCAACCCCGCGAAATGTCAGGGCAGTCCCAATGGACACCTTCCTTTTGGGCGGGGTGTGAGCGAGCCGGAAGGAAGGCATGGCTGGGGCGCTGGCGAGATAATGGGAGAGCCCACAAGTAGTGACAAACAAGGCCATCAGGGGAGCCTCTGCAGTAACAGAAACAAAAGGGCAAAGGGGACTGCTTGGTAAAGGAACCCAGTGGCTCAGCTGCCCCAGTCCCTGGCAGCCCCTGTGATTTATGAGGCTGGGGACTGCCCCCACCCCCTGGACTGCTGCCAAGTCTCCACCAGGCACTAGAAGACCCAGGAAATCTTCTCACTGGGCAGCTCAGGGATGGGAAGCTGGACCGCGTCCCCTGCATTACTCCATATGTGCTTAGTGTTAGACCCCGATTCTGGGGTGCTAACCCCTCGAACATGCACCCCAAAGACCACCAAGAACCACACCAATTGTTGCAAAAGCAAGAGGTATAATTTGACATTTGCAATCGGGCTTCTGCTCCCCAGTAACTCGGGACTGAGCAGAGAGCCTCGAACAACAATTACAAGCGGTATTTATAGGAAAAGATCTCAAGCATAGTATAGGGGTGGTGGGGCATATAGTGATTGGCTATAAGCAACTGCTACATATCAATAGAAGCTCATTTGGAGTTTAGCCAGTCCAAGCTCCTTCGATCCCCGGGAAAGGAGACCCCCGGACATTCTCACAGGATCCCCCAGATGCTCTCACAGGATATCAGCGGGTCCACCTGGACTCTATGGCTTGGCCAGTCTTGTTTAGATAAGCAGTTAATTGGAGTTGTTTACGGCCTCATCCTGTTTACCAAAAGGAGGCTTCATCTTGCTCATTAAAAGTTATTTATAACTTTATCCTGTTCTGCCAAGAAGGGGGGCTTGGGTGCAAAAGGTGAAGTCCTAGCTAAGGAATTGAACGTATTGAACATAAGTATTTTTAACCCTTACACTTAGGAAAGCATTCTTCGCATCCCTTGCTTCTAGGTGTGTCTTAGTAACAGGGAGGACAAGCCAGGTCAGGCGCACAAGCCTGAGATCTGGATTGCTGAGAGGCTGAGGCAGGAGGATTACACAAGTTCAAAGCCAGCGTGGTCAATTTGCCGAACCCTGCTATCAAAAATAAGAAGTGCTGGGCGGTGGTGGCGCACGCCTTCAATCCCAGCACTTGGGAGGTAGAGGCAGGAGGATCTCTGTGAGTTTGAGTTCTGCCTGGTCTACCTAACAAGTTCCAGGACAAACAGGGCTACATAGCGGGATTCCATCTAAAAAACAACAACAACAAAGTTAAAAAAAAAAAGGCAGTCTGTGGTGTGGCTCGGAAGATCACTGTGCCTATCACACACAAGGCCCCGAGTGCTGAAATAAGGAAACGAACAAACAACTGGAGGAAGAGGAGGAGTCTGCATCTCTCTCCTCCAACTCCAACACTCCGCTGTTCTAAGACTCTCTCCTCTGACTCCAACACTCCACTGTTCTAAGAGTTTGGAACTCTGGAGGTTCTTTGCACTGTGTCGACCTGTCTGGGCCCTGGGCAGGGGTTCCACCACTCTCTGAGAGCCAGGAGTTGTTTATAACAGCCATATCTGGTGCAACTGTCCTACACCAGCACCAAGGCGTCCTCGCATCCCCTGACAAGCCTGTCCCAGCAGCCTTACACGACATGTGCTTTTGGGGAAAGCAAGGCCGGGAGCAGTGACTGTGGTCTCGAGTTCATAAATGGGGCACATGTTGGAGACAAGGCCTGACTGGTCAGGTGCCTGCTGAAGACAAGAAGTTTCTCCAGAGATAGTACCCTCTCCCATCAGTCTTAGCTGTGGTCCAGGCTGTGCAGTCCTGGAAGGCCCCAGTCAGGACATCGGGAGCCATGGACAGTCCCTGAAGGGCAGCTTATCTTCCTAGAGGCTACCTCGGCCCTGGCAACCCCAGCAACCACTCATCACCCAAAGAAGTTCCAGAGAGCTCCCACTTACAGGGTCAAACACACTTTGGCTCCCAGGCTCCAAGAGGAGACCAAATCCCTGGCCTGAGTAGCAGCAGCCTCTCCCTGCTGTCCATCCACAGTCCAGCGCCAGTCTGGTCACTGGCCAGTCCTCTTGGTTCAGTGGTATGTTTTTGTTTTTCCATCTTTCTTGGACCCCTTCTGCACTATCAAGGGTATCCAACCTCTTGACAGTGAAAGACATTGTAATAAAACCACACACACACACATACACACACCCACACATACACCCACACATATACACACCCCCCACATACATACATATATAAACACAATACACATACACACATACATACACACATACACTACACACATACACACACACATACACACACCCACACATATACCCACACATATACACACCCCCCACATACATACATATATACACACAATACACATACACACATACATACACACATACACTACACACACACATACACACACCCACACATATACCCACACATATATACACCCCCCACACACATACATACATATATACACACAATACACATACACACATACATACACACATACACTACACACACACCTTAAGGTTTTAACTTAGCTTATGATGTTGTGCTGTGTCACATTTGTAGCAGTTCAAAGCTGTGCGTGACTGTGACTCTGGGACTCTTTGAACTAAACAAAGGCTTACTATGCCCCTGTCCACACAGCCTCCCTGGGCCAGCTCTCTCACCTCCAGGCCCCATTTCTGTTGTCTATTTAATGATTTGCTCTCTCTCTGACGACTGTTTTTAAGCCGAGAAGTACTGTGTAGATAGGTGTCCACACCCTGGGGATCTTGCATGAGGGTCACATTAGGTCTGAGGTGGCTGTTATTAGTGGATGCAAAGTCAGCCTGCAGTGGTGACAAGCCAAGGATGGGCGAGTCCATGTAGCCTGCCAGTAACTTATGGACCACAAACCCCAGGCCCCATTGTACCAGGAGTGCGTCATGGAAAATCTCCTTCCATCTTCCAGCCTTTGCTTTTTACTTAATTTACATTTATTTATTTATGTCTCACATAGCCCTCACTGGCTACAAACTATATAACTAAAAATGACCTTGAGCTCTTGATCCTCCCATCTCTAGGATAAGGTTGCAGGCTGGTGTGTGTCACCATTCCAGGACCTTGTGCATGGTAGGCCATCACTCTAACAATGGAGCCATGCCACCAGTCTCCTGCTCTTGCCCCTTAAAAGACAAAGCAGCTAAGACTGAGGTGGGCAGGGACAAGTCCAGGTACACTGTGCCAGGCAGTGGCCTTCTCTGACCCCAGTTCAAGTGAGGACTGGAACTCATGAGCACTGGCTACTAGGCCATAGGGATGAGAAGGAGGTGTCCTGCCCAGTGTCTTTTAGTAGGTTCTTCTGGAGACCATGTGATAGCACTGACCATTTCAGGGATATCATTGTGCTCCCCACAGCCAGTTGCAAGTTAGTAACAGGAAACTCTCAGGGCTGAGGAGGGCCAGGCAGAGAGAGGCCTGGAAGAGCTACCCCCCTCACTGCAGGGTGGCCTTGGGCCAGCCACAGGAGCTACCCAAGTCTCATAGCCTAGTCTGCAAAGCCTGTGTCACAAATAGGGGTTCCAGGAGGGTGTAACAGAAACTGTGGGTACATCTGTCTGGTGTAGTCACTATTCAACAATTGCTTTCCCTCCCCTTCCTCCTTCCTTTTCATCTCCAACATCTGGCACCAGCCAAGAGCAGCCCCCTCCCCGCTCCTGGGAAGCACACTGGCGATAAGAAGCCCTTTGCTCCGCCCGCCATCTTCTACTGTTGACTGGTCTGCCCAGACACCAGCCAGAGTGACCGTGTCCTGTGGATGCACAGAGCTGGACAGGAGGCACATTCTCACACTTTCGCCAGTGGTGGACAGAGAAACATCAGGAGACAAGCCAGGACCAGTGTCTGTCTGAGTTTCAGGCACTGGAAAACATCATTCATTCATCCAACGACCACTCTGATGACTTACCAGTCTTCTGCAAGAGAGGCTTGTTCCCAGAGCAGAAGGCTTTCCCTGCCAGGCAGTTCTCTTATCTATCCAGACTAAATCTCACATGCTGTAAACCCTGTCATGTGCTTTCTGTAGAAGCAGGAAGCTGCCTACTGGCTCCTCTAAGCAGGGGCATATGAGTCTAAAGGTTAAAAGTGACTTATTGATCCAAATAGCCCAGTTCTGAGCATCACTATGTGTTAGGGGAAGATGCAATAATGATCAAAACAAACAAGGCCCCTGTCTCACTTAGCAGAGGTGGCAATGTGGGTCTCAGATGGCACTCAGTGGGACTCTGGCCTCCAGGGAAAGGCAGAACATAGGGATGGGACCAGCCACCTCTAGCCGGTGGACCACATGGTCCTTCCAGTGTTACTGAGAGCCATACACAGGATCCAGGGCTGTTCTTTTCAGGAAGTTGACACCACCTCTAGAGGGTTCCAGTTCCAGAGCTGGAACTGGAGCTGAATAAGGAGACTGGGGAGATTCCTACCTAACACCTCCCTCTTGAGCTGAATGTGCTAAGAACACAGGGGGACCCCCCCGGAACCCTCAGGCTCTCAAATGCCTCTTCACTGTAACTGGCTCCATCTCAGCTCTCTTCCTGAGAGGGAGGCAAGTCTCGCCAACACCAGGCCCTGGGAAATGACAGAGGGTAGCTTCCGAGGGCCGCATTGGCAAGGGAGCCATCTAAGTGGTTCTCTATCTTCTTCGTTCCACAGAGTGTTCTGGTTCCATCTGATGTTCTTGTCTCGGGCAGGCCTGACCTGAGGGCCACACCAGCCTATAGCTGAGGCCAGTTCTTCCCTGAAGACACACGAGTGCCGGGGGAGCAGCTCTGGCTGGAGTTATGCCATCCGAAGGGCTCAGCTCACTCACTGGCATGTAGTTTGGAAATGCTTCTAAATGAAACCCAGGGCAGATCTGTATGGCTAGGAAGTGGGAGAGGCTGGCAGAGATGCCAGCACAGATTCCTTCTCGGGCTAAGACCCTGGGCTCCACAGTGACTACCCCCAGTCCCTCACTTTGCATCCAAGAGCTCCTTCTGAGGAGCCTTGACCAGCCAGCAGGTCCCCCTCTTGCCTCTGATCCACTGGAAACATACAGTGGGGCCTTGCCACCCTGTTTGTACCTGAAACTCATTCCAGAATGGACACCTCCTAGGGGCGACACCATAGTCTTCACCGCCTATGGTTCAAATGAAAGACCCGGCACCTTCAGCACAGACTCCAAGTGGCCGCATCTGCCTTCAAGGACAACAGTGCAGCTGTGTGGGGACTGCTTCAGACCTGGCAGAAACTCCAAGTCTCCGCTGAAGAAAAGATTCTCAGCTTGGCTGTTGTTTTAAAGGGGGAGCAAGCGGGGGAGGGGAGGTAAAGGAGCTGGGGAGGGAAGGAAAGAAGGGAAGAGAGAGGGTACAAAACGGGAGGAAGGGAGGGGAGGGAAAAGAGTGGGAAAGGGAAGGGAAGAATTTAGAAGGGAAGGAAGGGGGAGGGGTGGGAAGAAGAGGGGAGGGAAGAAAAAGTACAGGAAGGAAGGGAGGGGAAGGGGAAAGAAGGGTTGGGAAAGAAAAGAGAGAGGGGTTCATCTCTTCAGGAACATGCCCCCCCATACACACATACATTGGGATGAGGTCATGTTTGTTGGTCCTTCTCTTTGCAGGCATGCCCTATCCCCAGCAGATGCCCACTGATTTTCTTAATGATGACAGTGTCTACCAGTGACACGCCCTCTCCCATCTGTGCAGATGAACATACTGAATAATTCTCTTTCACCTTGAGTTTGGTGAAGGGCGAAACATGCAGACAAACCTGGGTCCCAGGAAAGTAGGGAGCATCAATCTCCCCAGGTCAAAGAGCCCAGGCTGGGAGGCAGACAGCCCAGTGCTGGCCCCTGCTCACCCCTCACTGACTAGGTGACCTTGGCAAAGTCACTTAACTCCCCTGAACCTCGGTTTCCTCCTCTGCAAAAATGGGGCTAATTTTATGCCTCAGAAGGAGTATATGACTTAAACGAAATGTGAAAGAAAAGGCACGCGGCTGGAGTACTCACAGTCCCTTCCTTCACTAAGCAAAGGATCCACCTCCCGCGGAGATGTAAGCCTCATTATGGCGGCTGCTTTCCTGCTTGGTCAGGGTCCACAGCACCACACTGCACACAATATGCATGGGCTGGGTGTACAAATGAGTGTTTGCTGGCCTAGGGGGTGTCAGAGGGACAGAAAGGAAAGGCAGGCTGCAGGTCACCCAGATCAAAAACTCCTAGGATCCTAAGAACCAGTGAGCAGAACCACTGGCCTCTCATCTCCTCATGACTAACGCCTGCAGCTCAAGTCCTGGATGGCTACAAACCAGAACGTTTCCCTAAACCCCATCACCTCCTCCCCTCTCTGCCAGGCTTGCCAGAGTAGAGTGAGACACAAGTGTACGAGCGATCCATCTTCTGAAGAGTCTGGGACCCAGGCAGAGAGGCATCCTTGATAGTGTCGTTCCCCCCCCCGACCACTTATCCCCCCCCACGCAGCCGTGGCTGGCACACCCTGCCCACTGGAAATCTCTGCTGCCAGAGGGAACAGCGGAAAGAGAGTCTGGGGCAGGACCAGGAGGAAGCTGGGAGGAGCTATGCTTCTGACTGTGATTAATTTTGAAGAGTGGAACCTCAGTTTCCTAATCTGCAAAAATAGGTTTGTGAACCCATCTTGAGGCAGAAATGAGGACAGACCACTACAATGGAAGCTATTAAGGAGAAAAGTCGAAATCAAACCACCACCAGATTCCAGGACAGGAGTGGTCTTGGATTGTCAAAATACATACATATACATATACATATACATATACATATACATATACATATACATATACATATACATATACATATACATATACATATACATATACATATACATATACATATACATATACATACATACTGTGAACAAAGACAATTCCAGGTCTAGGCAGTGACCTAAACCGAACTATGTCAGCATAAAAGCACAGCACCCTGCTCAAGGCACTGGGATTTGGGGGCTAGAGATGAAAGTCACCAAGTTCAGTGACTCCGGAAGTCAGAAGTTGTCCCGAGTCTACCGGAAACCCCCATTTATAGTAATTCAGTAATTCAACCTCCCAGGAAAATGTTCTTGAGTGTGGGTAGGTGCGGTCTAGAAAGGGGAGGGACCACGGTGGCTGGATGGTGGATTCGGGTCCCATAGCCAGTCTTGGCCAGGCCCCCATTCAGTCCCCAGCAGTGGGTGGAAACACGCAGAGGAGTGTGGTGTCCCCCCGCGGCAGGGGGTGGGATGGGGGGGACAGCAGAAAGAGGACTATGTGTTAAGTCCACATAACCTGCTCACAGCACCGCAGCCCCCACAGTAATGAACACCGTGGAGCTAGCCCTCAGACCACACCTGATGACACCCAGCTGCCCAGCTTGTAGAGCCGCCCAACCCCCAGCCCCATGGGCTCCAGCAGGCCAGGTGCCTGGGCCCTTTTAGCTCTAATTAGGTCTGCCCAGTGCCCACTGCTTTCAGTGGAGAATGTTCCAGAGCTGAACCACCCTCCACTTCCTCAGCCTGACGCACTTTCTCTCTTTAGTGTGCGGTTTCCTTTTGCCCAGTTCAGGGTGCTTCAGGGAGCCCAGAGAAACAAGGCCTTCTTGGAAGGGCCTGGTGGTGGAGACCGGAGCACAAGAGTGTTGCAAAGGGTACATAGGCACTTCTACAAATCAGCCTTTTTGATCTGCCACCACACTGGTCGTACCCGTCCCGCGGTAATGACGGTCTTTTGTTCTCCTCTGGAAGGGCCAGCGTGTTTCTGGGTGTGCTGCCTGGAATCTACCTTCCCATCTCTTCCCAGGCATCCCCCTGGCAGGTGGCTCCGCAAAGCTACCCCAGGTGCACCGATAGTGGGCATCGAGGCCGCCTGTAGGAAAGGCGCCCTCCTCCGGCACAGCCTGCCGGTCACGCCTCGCGAGGACTCTCTTCGCGATCCTGCCTTTAATGATGGCCTAGCTTAGAAAGGGAAAGTGGATCTTTCCCGGAGGATCTCAAGAAGAGGAACCTCTGTCGCCCTGGGGTCCCTGCATTTAGCACAAAGTTTCGAATCCGAGAGATCTGGGTTTGCGGAGCTGAGAGGCGAAGTGTGCTCCCACCCGCTAGTCCCGGTTCCACGCGTTCACCCCGGTGCCGGGAGTCAGCGCTCCCCGCAGCCCTTAGAGGCTAGCGAGCCGACCTGAGGCTCAAGTGCGCCGAGATAGCTCTCCGCAGCCAAACCAGAGGCAGGGCTCGCAGCTCAGACGCCAGCTCACAGGGTGGAGTCCTGACGCAGTCGGGGAATCCCCACCCGGTTCTTCCCATCCCCTTCCCTGCTTCTTTTCACTATGCGCATCCCAGGTTCAGGGAAAGGGGTGCTTCCCGTCAGGTCCCCAACCCCCAATCCCGCTCCCTCCAGTGTCCAGGTGAGGGCTCCAGTGCCTTTTCCCACAAAGTCCTTCAAGCCTTCACGGTGGCGCTGGGACCCGGACCCTCCCACATACCATCTTTCCTTCTAGAGGCATCCCAAAGGGGGAGCCCTCACTCCCAAAGTTACAGCGGGATGTGACACACTTCGGAAAATCTTCGCTTGTATTGAGGATAGGAAGTACAAAGTACCTTGGGGTCACACCAGCCCCTCTCCCATTGCCTACAGGACCACCTTCCAAGACTCAAATCCTCCCATCAACAGACTAAGTCTCGCCAAAGACTGAGGGCATTGAAGAGTGTAGGTTATTTCAGGGCACGCCCCTCTCAGGACAATCTCAGAGCTCATATAGGCCCTTCCCAGTATGGGGGACAAGGACTGACACATCACCATGGCCTAAATGGGACAGAGGCCAAGGCTCGGCTGGAGACAGTGGTTACTCTTCACATACTCCCTCCTACCTCCCGCGGGGAGCCCTACTCTGGTTGTGACTTGACTTGGGGAAGGGCCTCTGTCTCTTAGGCCCTCTGGAATCCCCACCCATGACTCTTGGTCGGTCCTGCCTCTGCCCTGCTGGCCAGGCATCTGTCCCTGTTCCCTGCTGGAAAGGTCGTCAGGTTTGGCTTCCACATCATTTAAGACCCACCAGAGGGCAGTGCTGGGCAGGATGCCCCTCCTCCCAGGCAACCCCAACCCCGGCACCCGAGAACTGGCCAGCACTGCTGGCTTTGGGCAACCCTTTGAGCTTGAGTTCCCTTCCATTTGGTTCAGCCTAGTCCAGGGCCAAGTCCATGCAGGACACACACACAGCTCAAGCCGTGCTGTTGGACCCCTCCAGCCCCAGATGTGACCAGAGTTCTCTGCACAGCCGAACCCCAAGCTCCCTCACGCGGCACCTGCTCCCAGACCACAAGCTTATAGGACCTGAAGTCCTGTACTTCCACGCGTAGGCAGGCACACTCCTGCCCCGCAAATCACAGAAATATAGTCACCAGCTTTTTACATAGCTCTCCAGGGGCCAGTGAGCACACCCAGGGTACACGTGAAATGCCACACCTCACAATCCTCCCAACAGGCTCACACATGCGGCAACACTCACACACTTCATACCCACAGGAAGGAGTTCACACCCCCAAACACTCAGACTTTCTCTCCCACGTAACTGATTTAGACTCTCCGACACCCCTCACAAACACAGACCCACACACTATCACACAAGCACATCTAAATGCACTCCCGTGCCCTCCCCACACAAGACTGATTCTCGGACACTCACATACAGACGCAACAAAGACACACACACACACACACACACACACACACACACACCCTGGCACAGACCCGAAAGATCCGTCTTCTCTTGTCAAGCTTCGCTGCACAAAAGCCCCTACTCCAGGACTGTGCCTACTGCCCGAGACTCGCAGAGCCACCCGGGCCCGCGCCCTTCTCGGTCCCCGCGCGCGTCCCCTGGCCCTGGGCTCCCGCGGGCGCCCGCACACTCACCGCGCGCCAGGTCCAGGATCGCGGCTAGCAGCAGGCAGGCAGCGACGCGGCGGAGGCTTGGAGCAGCTCGCATGGTGCCCAGGAGCTGGCGGCGCTGGCCGGGGCGGCGGTGGCAGCGATCGTGGTGGTGGCTGTGGGTCCCCTCGCCATGGGCTCAGACGCGCTTGTGACCCGGGCCGCCGGCCGTGGCGGTGACGAGCAGAGCGGGGCGCCACGGGGACGTTCCCATGCTACCACGGCCGGGCCGCCAGGCTGCCCGGGTCTGCTCTGGGCTGTATCGGGCTGCCCCGGGTTGTTAAGGGCTGCACCGCCGGGTTGCTCTGGGCTGCACTAGGATGCTCCGGGCTGCACCAGATGCACTGACTGCACCGGCTGCGCGGGGCTGCTCTGCTATGCACTGACTGCTCCGGGCTGCACCGGACCTAGCTGGGGCTTGCAGCTGCTCCCGTCTGGTCGGTTGCGCGCGGCGCCCAAGGCGGCTGAAGTCGGATCCGTGGCTGCAGCGGCGGAGTTTGGAGCCGAAGCTCTGCCCGCGCCGCTGCGCTCGCCCCGCGCTCGCTCTTCTCTAGCCCCCTCCTCTCCCTCCTTCCCCGCCGCCCCGCCCCCAGCCCCCGCCCCCCGTGCCGCTCTCGCCGCTGTATTCTACAGACTTTTCTTTAATCCGTTCTGGGCTGTTCGGCTCTCGTCCGCTAAGCCGATTTATTGCAGAGAGGAGAACTTGCCCCCTCCCCCTCGGCTCCTACCCCCTATACCCCCCATCACATTACAACTGCTTGCTTGTGAGCCGCATCCACCTACACACACACACACACACACACACACACACACCACGCTTTGCTCCACCCGAACCCGCCCCCCTACCTCCACCTGATGGTGTCTCTAGACGCCCCCTTTCATGATCTAGATGGATGTAACCCCCCTCCTCTAGGAGAAAGATGCTTTCCCCCCGAGAGGGGAGGGAGGGGGTCTGTGGGTCCTTGGGGCTGGCTTTGACACTATGAATGTCCTCCTTAGGGGCTTCGGGGCTTCAGTGTTCCACAAATAAGGAATCCACCCCCGCACCCTACGCGGCTGCATTCTGCATCCAGGCAGGACCCGGCAAGAGAGGTACGACTGTCTTGGGGTCTACTGCCACGTGAAGAGGAACCAGGTGCTCTTAGTTCTTGCTGGGCGGGGAGTGAAGCTACACAACGGACCAGAAGTTAGACTGACAAGGTCCAGAATGACCAGTAGGGCCAGGGGGTGAATCTGGGCCCAGAAACCAGGACCCGGGGCTCGTTATACCGCGCTCTCCTGGGAAGTCCCAGCTCCCCGAGCTTTGCTAGGTGGCTGCATCCATTTGTTACTCAGTTTACTCAGATGGTCAATGGGTACACTGCCAGTTCCACTGGCTGTGGTCCTTGGGAGAGAAGTGGGCAGTGAGCAATGGTTTGGCAGGTACTGGGAGAGACTGGTGCCAGGATGCCACACACAGTGACCTGCTCCTTTCCTCTGCCCTCTGCAGCCTCAGCACGTGGCCTCCCAACTGCAACTCGGGCTTGCCCAGCCCCTCTGCTCCTGGGAAGGAGCGATTTGCATTTATTTAGATCTGAACGCATACGTTCACCTGACAAGCTTTAGAATGATCCTCTCAGTAAAATAATAATAATGATCGTAATAAACCCTTATAAATAGGTGTTTGATTACAGTTTGTCCCTACGTGGGTAATTTTTTTTTTTTGAATCAGACTAATTGGTTGCCAGCCTGATTGGGCTGGATCTGGCTTGAACACGGGAGTCTTGGGCCTTTATCCTTCCTCTGGCTGTTCTTTGCTCTCTCTTGCCCCTCCCCCAAGGCTCCTCTTCTCCAAGCTACTGAGGGTGAGCTCCAGGGCATCTCTCCCAAATCCTCTTTCTGGCCTAACCCAGCCACAGGAAGAGCACAACCCTTGCTCATTTGCTCCTGCCCGTCCCTCCCTTCCACCTATCTGCTTTTGCCTCAGGAAAAAGCTACCCAGGTTTCCAAACCCTGTGAGTGAGAGGCTCCCTGCCTGAGGAGCACCAAGCCAAAATACCCCCCTCCACACACCTCATATTGGAGCTTATAGGAAATGCATGCATTGCTGTGTGACCATTCCTGATCTTGGAGCCCAGCTGCAATAGGAGGCAGCCAGGTGAGGGAACACAGGCAGGAGTCCCTCAAGTGAAGGCTGCCTGGGTAAGGCTTCCTGGTGGCACCTACCCAGCCCTGCCAGGGGGGATGAAAGGAGCAGTGGTAACCCCTGCCTGCCTGGGTGATGCTTCCCATCAGCCCCACTCTCAAGCAGCTGGGAGAGAGCCCTGGGGAGCTTCAGAGGGCCAGGGAGTTGCTTCCATGGAGCCCTCTGAGAACAGCATCTACGGGGAAGGTGGCTAGAAGAAAAGGTTTGAGACCAAGGAAATGTGCTGTCTTTACTGAGAATCTTAGACCTGGAATTTGGACACCTCAATGGACCCACCTTCAATCCCAAGTCATCTGACTATCCACACTGTCCTTGAACATTACCCTATGTAAAAAGCACTGGTCACCCTCGGCAGTGACACATAGCAGGTCTCCACTAAGTACTGGATGAATGGAAGAAGGAATGAAAGGTTGAATGAGAGAAGATCACGGGTTTGTCCCTTATCTCTGAGTTCAAGCTGGTCCTTAGAGGCAAGCTGCGACCACAAACCTTCTCAGAAGCCCAGGACTGTGAAGCCCAGCAGGGCCCACCAAAGAAAAGGCATTTTGCCCAGGTGCAGAGTTGATTCTCCCAGAAGGGGCCAGGCTGCCAACGCAGGCCTATTACCATATGGTAATGATAACAGCAACAGCCCGCCTCCCAGCTCAGCCAACAGCCCCGCCCCTCCAGCTCCATAAAGCACAGCTCTAGAGTCCTTTCTTCTGTTGCACGGAAAGGCGACTCCGAAGCGCAGAGAGTCAGTTAGCAGGGGGCATGGGGTGACTTAGCAAAGGAAAAGTCACCCAGGGCAGCCACGGGCTTTTAATTTAGTTTCTGTCTACTAATGGATCTGCCGCCTGGCAGAGGCAAGATTTCCATTTTGTTGTCCTGGTACTCAGACTCATGAGTCACAGTGGGGCACGCCTCTTCCTCGGGCTCTGGTCCAGTAGGCGCCACAGGCCTCTAGGCAGCCAAGGTGCTGCTATCTGCCTGCCCCCAGCACTGAGCCCGCCCCAGTCCTCTGTCCTTGGTGCTGAGACCGGCTCTCCCGACAGAGGGTGCTAGCACACAAAGCAACCTTCTCCGCCCCACTCCAGCGATGGCCCCTACAGGTCATGAAGGGGCTTCTAGTTCGCTTTCATCCTGGAGGGTACCACTGGCTTTCGCAGACTAGCTTCCGAGAGGTGGGCTTAGCAGGTTTGGGTACAACTACTTGATGAGGCAAAGAATATAGGGACCCGCCTCTGTGCGGGGTTCTGGCAGAGAATTTAGCGTGTGAAACAGGGAGGCGTCAGTGGGTGCTGGTGCGACTCCTATTTTAAAGATGAGAAAACCGAGGCACGGAGAAGTTAAGCAACCTTTCCAGGACACAGCTAGTGACACACCCAGGTTCTAAGTCGGGATGCTCTCCAGGGCTAGAGCTCTTACACACACCCTCTTAGGCCAACACACACCTGCAATAGCTACACATGTATATGTGAGAGCTTGGTTGTGAATATACACACGTGCCAGATGAAAAAACTTTCATGAGTCCATTGCATCCATTTCTTTTATCCCAAGGCTCATCATGGAAGCACTCCAAGGCAACTTTGTGTATAAATAATTTATAGATAAGGAAACTGAGTCTCAGAGATGCTGGAAGAATCGTGTAGAGTAAGCAGGGCAGGGAATTCTGAGGTAGGGACAGGTATGCGTCCAAAGGATCTCTCTCTCTCTCTCTTTCTCTCTCTCTCCTTCTCTCTCTTTCTCCTTCTCTCCTTTCCTCCCCATCTCTTCCCCCCCCTTGCTTCTTCTTATAACGTGGATGAGCAATACCAGGACACATCCCAGGCAGGACCAGCTCTTTATTGTTTGCCTAAATTAAACACAACTGGAAGTGGAGGCATGACCCAAGTCAGCTGTGAGTTGGCCCCTTGGAATTAATGCCCTCTCCATGCCCTTAACAGTTTGGCCCCATCTATGCTCTCAAAGTTTCCACACATCTCCCCAGAAGAGGACCCCACAGGCTTTGTGGGAATCTCTGGAGATGTACGTGGGGGTGCTGCCTATCATTGACCCAGAGGAGGGAGTTGGAGGACAACATGTCCCAAACTGGGTTCCATGGACCATTTGCAAGCTTGTAATGAGAATTCTTTGAAAGAGGGTTCCATGGCAAAATCTGTGTGGAAAATGCCAGTAGTTCCCCCTCAGTCCACAAGAGCACAGTAAAGGCTCCGAGGAGTCCTGCAGTTCTTCACCTGATTCTAGCCTTATTGGGTGGAGTCTGCCTTTGTTTGACAAGCCTCTTCTTATCAATTCTTATTAACACCTGTGCCCCAGGATTCTATGGGTGGCAGGGTGGGGAGCATGGCTCTGGACAAACCTCTGGGTCCTTCTCTAGACAGGTGACAGCAGTAGCAAATAGAAATGACCACCACCAACTGACGACATGTCATACCACTTACTGGGTGCAGCTTGCTGGGTTAGGCACTTAGCTTATACTAATTGAGCCCTGCACAGCTCTGTGTATCAGATTCCATCTGTAGGTCCACTGAATAGGCAAGGAAGTGAAAGTACCAAGAATGAAGCCATTGCCTAAGGTCACCTGCCCAGTACATGGTAAAACGGGTACCTGAAACTGGATGGCCTCTGCTTCCAGATCTGTTTCCCAGCCCATTCTCTCCAACCCACCCCACTCACTCCAGTCTCCATGCTGCAGATCCCTGATGTCTGCTCTCTGTCCTCATGGGGCATAGTAGGCCTGGTGTGTGCAGGACCACAGATGATTCATCTCTGATCATTTGTGCCAAGAAAGATAGATAGTGACTCAAGAAAGTAATTGTTGGAAGAAAGGAAGGAAAGAAGGAAGGAAGGAAGGGAGGGAGGAAGGGAGGGAGGAAGGAAGAGATGAATGGGTGATTGGATAGGTCGTTGGATGGATGGATGGATGGATGGATGGATGGACTGTGGGTAGATGGATTGGAAAAATGGATAAGAGGATTGGAGATGGGTGGGAAGGATAGATAGATAGATAGATAGATAGATAGATAGATAGATAGATAGATAGATGGAATTTATGTGTAGTTGAATGGATGAATAAATGGATGGATGGATGGATGAATGGATAGGTAAATAAATGGGTGTAGGTAGACGGATGGATAGGCAGATGAGTAGATGAATTGTGAGACTTATTTAGGGATGGATGGATGGATGGATGGATGGATGGATGGATGGATGGGCAATGGGATGGAGGGACAGGTAGACAGACAGATCAGCAAAAGGCTTGGTGGATGTGCACAGAGAGGGTGATGTGGATGGATGAATATAGATTAGAAAACATCAGCAGTATTTATTCTTTTCCTTCCCACTGCATTGTCTGGCTATGAAGGAGCAGGCCAGCAGGTGCCAGTCATTACCAGAGGTGACAGCAGACGCAGTCAAGTGACTGAAAACATGGGCTCTGGGCTTGAGCTGCCTCAACTCAAATCCTGGCCTCAACTCTCTGAAAGGCAATTTCTGTCTGGAAGAGAGGAAGGATGCACTCTCTCTTATCCAGTGTGAAAATGTGAATTATCACATTGCTATACCTGCCTTGGGCTAGTCTCCTCCTCCTCACCTGGATGGGACAAGAGTGACCAGGGTGGCTTGTAATCAAATTAGATGATGTGGACACCATGAGGATCGGCTGTGGCTCTTACACCTGCACCCGGGGCAGTCAGCAACTTGTGGTGTTATAACGACCCACGATCCAGTTGGTTCTATGGTCCTTAATCGCCCGCCCAGACTCTGCAGTGGAGAAGGAGGAATTGATGGACTACAGTCTCAAGAGACTCGCAAAGTGTTGACCATAATCCGAAACCAAAGGGGGGAGCCAATTCATTTCCCCCTTTACACTTTACAGAATTATTCCATCAATTTGTGGCTTTAGACTCTTTTCTCTGGATTATCACTCCAGGGTTGAAATCTGAGGTCACTCTTGGACCCTCCTCCCTTTCATACTTTTCTACCACGCTGCAATTTTTCACATTACCAATAGGTGGCGCCATCAAACATGCGATTTTCCCCATATTTTTAGCCTTTTGAATCATAAAATGATTAAGCTTCTTGGTCCATAAATTCCTTAGGTGTCAGTGTTTCCAAGACAAGGCATGATATCCCCAGACATGCTCCTAGTGAGTCGCCATCATGTGATGGACGATGAAATACTGTGGATGAGGAAACGGAGGCCCAGGGAGAGGCTCCCTGCAATGTGTATGGAGGGGCATGCTGTTCCCACTAGACAGAAGAGCAGAGCTTTTCCCACCATGAATCTTGTCTCCCCAGGTCTCACTGAATGTTCCAGAAGTTCTTGGTCCACTTTACCTTATTCTGTGAGACCTCTCTTGTTGCTTTTCATGCAGGCTCCAGGTTTGTGGTTCCGAAAGTCAAGAAGAGAGTCTCTCCATGTTAGCATGCAATTGGGAGCATAATGGTGTATGTATCAAGGCTTCGGTTAATTACAAAAGGCTTAGGGTAAAGCCCCACAGCCTCTGCCTGCTACACAACCTGTTTTCTGTCTTGTGTCTTCAGGTTCCAAAGTGTCAGAGAAAAATCCCATCCGATTTACAGTATGGACAGGTAGATAGATGATTTCTTTTCTGTAGGTTTCACGGTTCCCGTTGGGAAGCGGCAAAGACTGGGCTAACTCTCCCTGACAGCTGACATGGACCACTTCCTCCTCACTTCTGTCTCACTCCTCTGGCCACTAATGAAGCAGAGGTGTCATTTGTGGCACTGAGCCGGGCTTCCCGAATGAGGTGCAACCCTGAGGTTCTGCAGGTGGCAGGTTAGCTAGGGAGGGAGAGTTTGGTGGAGGAGTCACCCGTAGGAAGCCTTCCAGACTCACCACACCACATGGTCACCATCTAAGAGCAGCAGGAAGCTAGAGCCTGGGCGGGGAGGGCTCTGGCCGTTGGCTGTCTCTGGAGACTGCGCAGAGCCATGTGCGGAGGAGAAAACTGATGGGGGGGGGAGATAGCAGGGAGGACACACTTGTTGATTGATCTTGGGATCTGGTGATCCATCCAAATGACCAATCCTCAGACCCCAGAGTTCATGCCATCCTTGCAGCTCACTGCCATCACACTCTGCCCTGGGTAGGTGACAAAGACCGTCCTGCTGACCCCAGCAGGTTATTCGGCTCTCCCTTCGTGGCTGGCTCTTGCCCTTCTGTCCATCCCCTCTGTCTGGCGGAGAGTCTGACTTTGCAGAGAAGTTGCTGGTGAATCAGGCTGGGAGATTTCCCCAAAGACAGAGGCTATAGGATGCCTAGCAGAGAGTTTCTTGTTGCACAAAGCGTCCGTCTCTTGGAAGGGGAACCGATAGACACCAACTGGAGAGACAGTCTTGTTAATCTTTTTTTTTTTTATGACATCTAGGAAAGGAGCTCAGGCTGGTGTGTGGCACAGCACAGGTTCATATGTCCCAAACCCTTTTGTTTAGTGTTTGATGGTCTTGGTATAAAGCCTTGGCTGACCTTGAACTTACGTTCAGCTTCTCTTCCAAGTGCTGGGATTATAAACCTACATTACCATGCCCTGTTTGTCCCCCCAGTGGCTCTTAAAGTTAACCACTATTGTCAAGGGAACTTAAGGTCATGTAGGCTCATCAAGCTTAGACTTGGACAAGGCACTATGGTGAGTGCCAGGGACAAAAAGCAGAAGGACCTGGTTTCTGCCATGAGGAGTTCACAGTTGGCAGGGCTGGGTACCAGCCTTGGGTTACCCACCTGCACCTCAAGTCAGACTTGCATGCCTACTTCCCATGCCTGCTTCTCAGGCACCCCCTTGGTCTTCTCCAGATCCTCTGTGCTCTGATCTCAGCCCACATAAGACCCCCTTACTGAAAGGGACAGTGAGGTTCCTCATAACTGGCCTTTGCTCACTTCCTGGGCCTAGCCCTACCCTTACGCATAGCCCATGTCCCCAGACAGAGCAGCAGTGACAAGCAAATGAGATAACCCCTCAGAACCCTTCCCTGCATAACCAGTAGACTATGGCCTGGAGCCTCAGACTCGCTCTGCAGCCTCCAGCTCCATATGGGGCCACTTCTGGGTCATTACTTTTCTTCTCATATCCTGGGGATCAAATTCAAGGCTTCATACATCCCAGGCACATGTCCCACCACGGAGCTCCAGTCCCAGTCCTTTTGGTTCATTTTTCTTTGTTTGATTTGAGACAGGGTCTTACTAAGTTATCCAAGCTGACCTTGAACTTGCTGTGTTCCAGCTCCATCCTCCTAAATAGCTAGGGCTATAGCCTTGCACCAGCATCCCAGGCAACTCACTCTCTGCCAGAGAGTGAGGCTCAGGGATATGGGCAAGATGTGTTTGAAGGGCACATCCCAGAGCACCCAAAACCAAGGTGTCCGTGGCACCTGCCTCTACAGAAGTCCAGAACTTCATTATCAAGACAGCCAAATGCTCCCTCCTCCCCACTGCCCCCTTGCAATGTCAGGAGGGACGAGGTCTCTCCTGAGAGTCATTCTTCTTGGTGGTTCGATAAGCCCCATATTTCACACCCCAAGTGACTGCTTTTCAGTGGTGGGTGAAGTGGTTTTATTTTTATCGAGCACGCAGGCATATAAATATGTACGAGGCACACAGAAGCACTTTGGGGTCTCTGGAAGAATGCACTGTGTGAGACAGAGAACAGCGTGACAAGTTCACACAGGGCACAGACTCTACGGGGACAAAGATGCCTGCCACCTCCCCAGCCCATCTCCTAGAGGGATACTTTCTGCCCTTATACCTGAACCAACTTTTCCAGAACAAAACTAAAAAAAAAAAAAAAAAACAAGTTTTTAAAGTTCTGGCTTCCTACCTTAACATTGCCACCCAGCAGTCATGCAACCTTGGGACAGGTCCTTCCCCTGTGTCTAGCTTGGAATGGAGAGCTATACCCTGAGATTAACTTTGCCTCCCTACAAACTTCCCAATTTTTTCTCCTAAAGAACAAATATGATGAAGAATTTGCAGTAGGCTCTGAGAATGCTAATATCACAAGTGTAAGAGGCTTATCACGAATCCTCCCCTGCCACGCTTCGTGATGGTGCAGGCCAGCTGCGGTAATGCCAGCAATGGATGCTCTGGGTGTTCCTGCCTCCGCACCCATGGGGAAAGGAGTGGGGAAAAGAGAGTGACCGCAGATCTCCTGTGGCAGGGTCTGGCGCTTTCCATACATTACTGAACTTGAACATGGCTGTGACACTGAGTGGGAGACACGACTCCTGCTTATGGGGGACGTCGGAGGTCGGAGAAACAAAGGAGACTAATGAGCTGGAGAGCCCAGGCTTGAATGAGGGGCACTTCAATGCTTCCCCATAGGTGGCCACATGTGGCTGCTCTCTCCTGGAAGGTGACATCATACCAGGCAAAGTCTAGCCACCATGATCCACCAGGGTGCTGATTGAAGAGACAGCTTGGGGAAGTGAGGGAGTGGGAGACATTTGTGGAGGCTACTGCTCTCCTTCCAGGGCTGCCTCTCATCAAGCTTGGGTCAAAGCAGACTTTCATCTACCAGCGCGCACGTGCGTGCGTGCGTGCGTGCGTGCGTGCGTGTGTGTGTGTGTGTGTGTGTGTGTGTGAGAGAGAGAGAGAGAGAGAGAGAGAGAGAGAGAGAGAGAGAGAGACAGACAGACAGACAGACAGACTGACAGACAGACAAAGAGACAGTCTAGGGTGTAGGGGCATGTGTCTAGGGTAAGACAGATTTGAGAACAATTATAGATCAAAAGATACTGAGTTCCAACCCCACATTTTGGTCTCTTTCTCTCCCCTGATCTCTATATCTTCTGTCTTTTTATTTTAAGTTTTTCTTTTTAAAAAAAGACAGGGTCTCACTTTGTAGCCCCGGATACCCTTAAGGAGAACCCTGGGTAGATTGGAGAAGGCAGAGGCAGAGTCCGAGGGCCTAGCATTGTCAAGGGGCTAGAGCAGTGGATTTTATCAAGAGCCTCTGCATCCACAGAGCCGGGGGGCTGATGGGAGAAGCATCATGTCTCCCAGTAAAGAGTTCAGTGTGGCTGTCAGTTGGTGGCTGCTGGTGTGGTCAAGTCCTGAGGAAAGAGGCTGGAAGGAGAACTGTGGAATCAGAAACCTACCTTCCCTCCTTGAATGTTTCCATCTTCTTTCCAGTTTATTCCTAACTTCAGGGAATTTAAAAAAAAAAACAGCCCAAGTAGGCCATGCTATGTTACCAGGTGGTGTGAGGAGAGGAGGTGTGTCTACACTGATGAGAAAGGGAGTAGAAGCAGAATCTGGTGGCCTCAGGTGAGGCACAGAGATCAAGCTAGACCCTGGGGCCACACCTACATGCCCAGGTGTTTGCATCACTGCTCTGTCTGGTGAGATGCTAGACCTCACAGTGAACCACCATCCTCAGCATTTTAAAGAACTCAGCTTGGAATGTTCCACTAAGTCCCATCACAGTCAGTCAATCCCCCACAATTCACAGTTCTGTGAATCTATCATCTCACAGAACACACATCAAATACCTCCACACCTCTGTCTTTCTTTCTTACCCCCTCTGCTGCCCCTTTTTCAGCTAGAGCCCTCCTCTCTGTTCTGACTTCGGGTGTTCTAGGTTCCCCATGTGAGTAGTGAAGCATGGAATTCATCTTCATATGACTGGCTTATTTCTCTTAGCACAATGTCCTTTTGGTTCACCCATGTGACAATTCATGTTGCCACCCCTCCCAATTTTTATGTGTGTATGCAAAGCTGTATGCACATGTGTGCACATGCATGTGAAATCCTGAGGTCAATTTCTGGTGTCCTTTTCCATCACTCTCCACCTACCTTTTTGAGAAATGGTCTCACAGAACATGAGGCTCACTGATTTGGTTAGACTGGCTGGCCAGAAAATCCCTGATACTCTCCCATTTCTGTCTCCCCAGCTTGGGGAATTACAGATGTTTTATGCTGTGCCAAGATTTTTACATGGCTGCTGGGGATTGAACCCTGTTCCTTATCCTTACACAGCAAGCATTTTACTGACTGAGGTGCCCCCACCAGAACTTCCTCCCCTTTGAAGGTTGAGTAATACTCCTTGCATGCAGACAGTGCATTTTACTTGTCCATTTATGCATTCCTCCTACCTTTGAGCTATCCTGTGCCACACCACTATGAACACGAATGGACAAATGTCTGCTAGATTAAGCTTCCAATTCTTGTTAGTCACCTGGGGATGGGTGTCTTTAAGAATGGAGACTTACAGGACTCGACAAGCGTCCAGCTGCCTCTGAAGGTGGTGAGTCTGGTCAGACAGGCTGGGGCAGGATGTCTCCAGTGCAAAATGCCACTCATATCTCAAATGTCTCACTGTGGATAGAGTGGGCATCTTCTCTAGGGAGAGGAACAAGGTCCTCCCAGAAACCATGCAGAGCAACCCGAAAGGGCAGACCAAGCTATGGGAGAAATGGGCCAGTCCTAATTAATGGGTAAGGACTGCGGGAGATGAGACTTCTATAGGAAGAGACAGATGCTTGGCTGTTTTCATCTCTTTTCTCACTTCTGTCATTCAATACCTGACAAACAATTGCCTGGAGGAAGGAAGCACTTTGCCCACAGTTTACAGGATATCAGTCCTTCCTGATGAGGAAGGCTTGTTGGCAGGCAACTCTGCCCTTGGTGGGAAGGGTTAGCTCTGTCCATGGTGTGAAGGGTTAGCTCTGTCCATGGTGGTGCGGTAGCTGGGCTGCTCTGTCCATGGTGGTATGGGTGGCTCCATCCAAGGTCAGGTAGCAACTGGGTTGCTCTGTCCGCAGTAATGTCTGGGCTCTGTCCATGGTGGCATGGCGGCTGGGCAGCTCTGTCCATAGCGATGTCTGGATGACTCTGTCCCTGGTAGTGTGCATTGGTAGGGTGGAAGCTCTGTGGCTCTGTCCATTGTGGTGTCTGGGTGTCTCTGTCTATCGTGGTGTCTGGAAGCTCTATCCAGTACAGTGGAGCTTGCGCACAGGCCATTTATGTGGTAGATTAGGAAGCAGAAAGAACAGCCTGGAAGCAAGGCTGAACGCGAACCCTCAAAGGACTGGCCCCTGTGACCTACTTCAGCAAGCCAGTTCCACAAACCCCCAAAAAACACCACCAGCTGTGGGCTAAGGCTGCAAACACACAAGCCTGCAGGGGGACATTTCAGACCCACAGCTTCCCAAAGCATTGACCAAATGAGTTGGGGTGGTTAGAACATTCTAGATAAGAGATGCTGGCTAGGCTCTTTCTTGCTGGCATGAAGGGAGCACCAAGAATGAGTATTCATTGAGATTTCAGTTGAGGATAAAGGACAAGAGCAGTCAGTAAACCACAGATACCACCAGGCACAGCGCCTCATCTGGATATGTCTCTCTGGAACCCTAAGCACCCATGTTCTCCTGTAAAAGGACCATCAGAGTTTTCCTGGTGGTTCTAGCTGGTGAGCATGGCCCCTCTATCCTTGACTGGAGAATGGTCTTCCTCTATGGAGGAAGCTCACCTTTTCCCACTGACTATGCAGATTCAGCACATGTGGAGCTGTGATGGAGGAAGGGGACATCCACTCGGGCAGCCATAACAGCCAGATCAAGCCAACCCTGGCAATCAACAGGGTGATAGATGTCACAGCCTTATTGCTCTCACCTCTGAAGACATGATCTTGATGGAAGTAGCTCATTGACCAATAGGGATGGAGGCATATATTATAGGATAGTTAAGAAAGGGGCTCATGTATTTCCATTAAATATAGAAGAACTTTTAAGCTGCTCCACCTACTTAGGTCAGAGCCTCCCTTCTGCTGGTTAGACAGAGTTGTACCTTCTAAGCAGGTTCAGGCTCCAAATTGTACCAGGGCAAATAGCAAAGCAGAGGTGTGAATCCCAACCTGACTCAGAATTCCAGGCTTTTCCCATCTCTACAACAGAGGCAGCAGGGGGGACTTTCTAGAAAAAAAAAAGACTCATGAAGTCTGAACAGTTGCATTGTGAATGAGGAACCAGGAGTGGCAGAAGCCACCAAAGGATGAGCTCCAAGCTGTGCTTTCATGGATTTATCTGGCAGCCATGCCCAGGAAAGGCTGGAGGAGGTGAGTTTGTGGACACACCAAGCAGCTGAAGCTGCTTCTATCCTCTGGTAGGGGCAACTAATTTGTCCCAAAGTCTTCTGGTACTGGAGACACAGCCGAGATCATCAATACCCCCTAGGCCTATGGAGCTATGTGTCTGCTGGCAGAAAAAGCACAATATCCAAGGCAACAGATAGGCTGAGAAGTTTGCTGGTTGCAACCTGTCTCAGGCAGTAAATGAAGATGATGTGAACTGTGACAAAGGGGGTGTGGTGCAGCTAAGAGGGCTTCTTGGAGGAGGTGGCAATTAAGCTGCATAAGGCTATGAAGGCAACGACTTAATGTCAGATCGTGCTCTCCACCTTTTCACTGGCGGATTCCAGGCAAGGTCTGCCACTGGGCCATCCCGCCATTGTTTACCGTAGATTCTAGGCAGACTCTCTACATGCAGGCCTTGTCTCTAACCCTGACAGGCATTTTCCTACTGCCTTTCTGACTGCAGAGTAAAGTAAGGAAGAAGGAGAGTTGGGTAGAGGCTACCAGGCTGGAGATCACAGCTGGGGCCAGAGACAAGTGACAACTTGCCTGGATGAATACCTCCACGGAAATGGCCAAGAGAACATCAATATGTGGGCTCAGATTCTGGCAAGGAGGGATTTCTTGAAGAAACGGCCTCTGTCTGTAAGGCAAATGGCAGCAGAGATAAGACATGGTGAGGTCGTACCCCAGTCGAAAATCTCATTTCCACACGTTTTACTGGGTGGGGCTTGCCTTCTTGAGAGGTAGGCAGTCAGGAGTTGTGACAAACCAGGCTGGCTAGGAAGAAAAGACACAGCCATGAACTGTAGATCCTGTTTGGAGCCCAGAAAATGACGGAGAGGACAGGAGACCACTCCCTCTGCAGGGAGGAAGCCTCAGTGCTATACTGAAGAGTATTGGGTATCTCTTTGAGGCCAGCCATTTTTCTAGGGGTAGAAACACAAATCCCGGTTCTCTGAGTCCTTTCTCCCATGCAGCCCTGGTCCAGGCGTGGAAGGCAGCTTCCAATGTGGCTCCCACTGGGCAGCCTCCAGGTGCTCATACCTGGCCCTCCCCTTGAGCCTGAGCTGCCCCTAGAGATTTCTCTCAGATAACAGCAGGCAAAGTGACGGGTGCCAGTTCTGAGGCGACACGACCCCAGGTGATGGTGGTCTTTCCGCTCTCCATCCCTGGCTCTTGCTTGCTCTGATAAAGACAGAAGCCAAGCTGCCAGCAGCCCTATGGAGAGGCCCCACAGGCAGTATGGAGCTGAAGTTCATGAGTCCTGGAGAGCTCAGTTCAGCAGCTCTGGATTCCTGGACGTTTGGCTGGCTTTGATGCCCTCATCCTATAGCCAAACTACCCTGATGCCCTCCCACCACCCCTGCCCTCTCACCCTCCTGCTTTCAGGTTCTCCTGTCCCCCCACCCACCTCCTACTCACCAGGCTGTCAATCAGATCTCCATGCCAGAGCTGCTATGGCCTGGCCAGGGCAAGATGGAAAGATGCTGGAGCCTTCTCTGCCTGCCTGACCTCTGGAGTCCAGTCCAAGGGAGGAGAAGCCTGAAGCCAGTGTCTGAGTCTTTGCCCTGCTCAGAACATCAGCCGTACCCTGGCCCCTTGGAAATCACAGCTTCCCCCCCCAATTCCACCTATCTCATCCCGATTTCTCTCACCACAACACACTCTCTGTATTAATTAGCTACGCCTATATCATGATGAGGCCATGATTCCTCATTAGCCAGGAAAACATTTACCCTCCCCTCCCCCTACACCCCTCCCATCCTCTCTCATGACTGATCAGCATCTACCTGAAAATCAACTCAGGAGCAAGGACTCTGGAATCAAGGTTAATGAAGGATTGAGACAGGGGAGGCTGGGACCCAGAGTCCTCTTCAGGGGTGTGGATTAGGGAGTGCTGGGACACAGAGGAGAAGGAATGAAAGGCTACAGGGTTAGACTGTTTTTTACCCTCCTCATGCAAAAATCTGGGGCCCTAAGCAAAGGTAGGATGTATTATCTAATACAGGAGCTGGCCAAGAGTAACCAGTTGGAGTCTTTACAGTGGAAGGTGGTAAGCAGGCTGGCACCAGCATTTATTGAGCACTTACTGTGTGCTTGCCATCATTCTGGGTGCTTAACATTTCATCCCTAAAAGGCATTGTCACCGACTACATTTTACAGAGAAGGAAATGGGCTTCAGAAAGGGCCAGCAAATGGGCCGGCTTCGCAGAACTCAAAAGAGATGGAATAAGGAAGCAAACTCAAATATGGCCATGAGCTTCAGGCTTTTAGCAGTATCCCAGTATCCCAGAACCCCTCAGTGATTGGGGCAGTTCACACTGTGGTGTCTGCGGTGACAGCAGCTCAGACAGGAGCAAGGGGATCTGGGAGGAAGCACCCCCAAATGGGGTCCTGATAAATGGGCCTGCCCTCACTGGAGAGCTCATGGATTGACTGGAGGATTGTTCCCTTCCTTCATTCATCTCTAGTACAAGCGCCGGACCCCAGAGGAGATGCTGGAAACACACTAAACGAAACCAGACACAGTGCCCAGTGTAGATGGAAAGGCTGCGGCGAATAATCACGCGGCCAATCTGTCAGACCCAGGGCACGTGCAGGAGTCACGTGCACTGCACTCTATGGTAGGATTCCTAAGCAAAGGTAGCATATACACCCTCTTGGTGCCTTACCTGAGACCTAGCCCAGTCCACCCCAGCATGGGGGCTGTGAGACTGTCCGTGAGACCGAGGGTGGGAGCTGGGTCTCACCTGTAATGATGTATCTGTCCCTCTCAGGGGCTTGGCAGGACACTTTCCTTACTCAGAGGTCTTCTTTGCCACCAAAATGAAAATGAAAGCAAGACCTTGGGGACCCATGCTGGCTTTTTCTTTCTTTTTTTTAAAAAGATTTATTTATTATGTATACAACATTCTGCCTCTATGTATGCCCCACACACCAGAAGAGGGCGCCAGATCTCATTACAGATGGTTATGAGCCACCATGTGGTTGCTGGGAATTGAACTCAGGACCTTTGGAAGAGCAGCCAGTGCTCTTAACCACTGAGCCATCTCTCCAGCCCCCATGCTGGCTTTTTCTTCTGTCTTCCACAGCATCTATCTTGTCCTCAACTTCTCTCGATGCAGAGATCTTATCTCTACACACTGGACGGGCTCTTCCCTCTGCCTTCTCACAAAGGCCAAGCCTTTGCATACCCGAAGGCACAGATCTGGGTACAGCAGTACCTGCTGGTGCCCAGGCAACTTGGAGTCAGGGTTCAGCAGACCCCAAGAACCCTGGGAACATGAGAGATAAATTGTTGTACATCTCTGACAATTTCTAATCTCACATGCCATTCCCCTTTGGAAACAGGCTCTCGTGTAGCTCAGGCTGACCTTGAATTTGCCCTGTAGCCAAGGCTAGTCTTGAACTCTTGATCCCTGCCAAGTACTGGGATTACAGGCATGCATCACCTTTCCAGGCTTATGCCATGTTAAGGGGTCAGTCCCAGAGCTTTTGGTACTTTAGTGATGAGCACTTTACCAATGGAGCTTTGGCTTTAACCCTGTTCTTTAAGTCACTCGGATGTAGTACCTTTATTGCAACTGGACATGCACCTGTTTGTGGTGATGGGGACACAGTTGTTGCCATGTCCCAGCTCACCATGGTCTGGGCACCTGCTCCTGGGGCTGCCTGGTTGATCTGCCTCCTGAATTCCATCTACCTCTTCCTAGGCTTTCTACCCTTCCTGAGGGAGAACCTTGTGTAAACATTAAAAGGGTGGACCATGGTCTCCATGACCCAGAGAGGCCAAGGGGAATGACAAGAGAATCCAGGTATTTGCTTTTAAAATAGTCCCCTATTGACCCCTGTCACCTGATTTTGCACAGTCCCCTCCCATTGAGGAGAGAACTCCTTCTGGCTTCTCAGGGATGAGACTGGGGGTGGCCGGTGATATCATTTTCATGCTCAGGCTATAAGAGATTCCTGATGTTCTCCAGCACTGTCCCTTACTAACCTTATAACTCTACCTGCCATGTTGGCAGCAACCCTGTAGCAATGCCATGTGGCCAGCAGTGAAAGAGGCCCTGAAATCATCTCACAAGGAACAGGGACTGAATCCCATCCAGCACCGCTAGAGTGAGCCAAAAGGTCTGTCCCCAGATGAACCTTTAGATAACTATAGCTGGGGGGCAAGCTCAGGGCCAGAGGACCTGACCCATATAAACTATACAATAATGAGCAAGTATAAAAGGGTATTTGTTACACAGCAACAGCTGACTCATATAGGAAATGAATAGGATGGAGAGCTACAGGTAAGGTGGACATGCCCTGGGTACCCACTGTATAGTAGACTCAGAGGGAAGAAAAACCTCTATGCAGGTGACTCATGGTCAAACCCAAGCCTTCTGGCTTCCTGTTAGGGCTTTTCCTGTTGGAGTCTGTTTGTAACACTACAGAGACCTTTGCAGGAACTTTTAAACACAGGTAAGGAAGCATTCACCTCTCTCCCATATTTGTTACCTGTCTTGTTTCTGTGATAAGATACTCTAAATAAAAAGCACAAGAAAGAAAGAATTGATTTCAGCCTACACTTCCAGGGGCATAGTCAGGCATGGCAGCGGGAACAGGAGGTAGCTGGTTACATGGTATTGACAGTCAGGAGGCAGAGAGAGACGGATGCTGGCTTCAGTTTGCTTTCCCCTTTTTATCCAAGTTAGGACCTCAGTCCATGGGACTGTGTATCCCATATTCATAGTGGCCCCACCTCAGCTAACTTAAACAGTCCCTCAAGGGTGTGCTCAGAGATTTACCTCTACGGTGATTATGGATCCTATCGAATTGAAAACATTAGCATCTCCCTCACTAAGAACACATCTAAAAATGCTGTGGTTGCCTCTTGTTTTTATCCTGGTAGACAATCCTGTTGTGGAGCTGGGACCAGTCGACCAGTTCAGAGATCAAATGGCAGTAGTTTTAGTTCATGGTGAGTGTGTGTGTATGTGTGTGTATGTGTGTGCATGCATAAACACTCACACACCAAGGGTCACGTTTTGGAGACCATGAACAAATTAGACAAGCTCAGGTTCCCACCGAGTTTTATTTTGATATAAAACTCAGACCTTTTTGTGATCAACTTACAACTCTCGGTCACCTTCCCCCATCCCCGGTTATCAACAGTGACTACAATATGCTAGTCAAATGCTCAGGCCAAGCATTGAAGAGATCCTGTACCCTGTGGACTGAGAGCCTCACATAGCGGTTGGGCCCTGCCACATGCATCCCCATTCTGTGTGGACTTTTCAGTTTGGTGCGCCTGAGCAGATACATACCTGCTCTTTGGATCAGCAGGGCGGAGTTGGAAGCTGAAGTTTTCAAGGGGCGGATCTCCTGGCTTTGGAATCCCCAGGACCACTGACTTGATTTTGCTGTTATCACCAGAGCATGCTGGGGGTGGCTCGGTTAGTTTTGTTTTTAGCCTGTCCCGAAATGTTTGCCGACTCAGGAGCTCTGCATTTAGGAACCATCGTGCGTCGCTGGCTGAAGCACACATGTACCGTGGCTCAGGAGGAAATGCTTTAGCATCGTCAGGATTTCTACTCGGTAGACATCAAGTGGGCACACCTGGGACTCTCGCGTTCCAGCCCCGTCCAGAGAGGCTGAGGGGGACGGCTCCAGCTGAACCTCCTGCCCGGGGGCCTCACCTGTGCCTCCAGATGTCCAGATGCATCCTTTCTGTGCACCCTCTGAGAGTGCTCACCCCTCCAGTGCCGTCTCCCAGTCTCCCACCTGACTCCATGAACCTCCTCGGTTGCTGAATCGGCCCCCTTGCATATGCAAAGCTGTCACCAATTATCTTGGAATGTGACTGTGTTTGGCAACAGGGACTCTGGAGAGGTGTAAAGGTGAAATGAGCTCCTTAAAGTGAGCCCTCACCCAAGACAGCTAGCGCTCTTTCGAGCAAGAGATCTGCCCTGGCGTTTCCTCTTGCTGTGGTTTTTGCTCTCTCCCTCCCCACCTCTCTCCTTGTATGTGTCTGTGGTCTTTCAAGATATGGTTTCTTTGTCCTGGAACTCGCTTTGTAGACCAGGATGGCCTCAAACTCACAGAGATCCACCTGCCTCTGCCCCCTGAGTGCTGGGATTAAAGGCGTGCACCACCACTGCCTGGCTTTTTTTTTTTTTGTATTTGCTTGTATTTGCTGTATATGTGTGTGTGTGGTGTGTGCGCACGCTGTGTACAGAGGTCAACAATGGATGCTTTTCTCAATAAGTCTCTACTTTTTTTTATTGAGTCTCTCACTGAACCTGGAGCTCCTTATAGAAGCATGAAG